>CM053408.1:6203566-6493435 GCA_028644305.1 Xerus rutilus | reverse complement strand
ACAATGGAGGAACTCTGTTCACAGGGGTGTAAGGGGGGAAGGGCCATGGGGACAGTAAAGGTGGTGGAATATGATGGTCATTATAGCCCTAACTTTATGTATGACTGCATGTATGTTGTGATTCTATATCACTTACAACCAGATAAATGAAATGTTATCCTCTAAATAATAATAATAATAATAAAAATTTTAAAATTTGGGGAAAAAAAGAAAAAAAAAAAAAAAAAGTTAACCAAATTAGACTTAGCTGGAGCGATTGGGTTAGACTACACCCAAACCTGACATTCCAGGATGTAGATATGTTAATGAAAGATCAGCCCTTCAACCAACTGAAGATGCCTCTTCTCCTGAGCAGCTTTCCCACACAGAAGCACCGGAACTGTAATTTTGGACTTAATTGGTATATTCCTCAGCTATTCCTCCCAAGCACTCAACAGGCCCTCAGAATTGATTTTCTCCAATTGCTCAAAATCCTCAAAAGTCATTTTAAGAAAACCAAACCCTATTGGCATATATTAAATTGAGTCTTCATCTCTTAATTTCTTAGAAAATTACAACCTAAGTAGGTATTCACTCAAATCTAGACTATAATTTCATTATTAAACTGCCCTAATTATTTATATTGTGTTATTTTTTTATAGTATAACCATCCTTCTCAATGTTTATGCTTTATTTCTACACACACACACACACACACACACACACACACACACAGATTGTGAATATATCTTACACTTCCGCTCACTCATGGTGTGGGACCTGTAGTTCCCCGGGACACTAATGTGAATTGCTTACTAGAATGATAGAATGACTGAAAATTCATTCTTTTATTGGGGGTGGAGGTGGGGTTTACTGGTGATTGAGCCTAGGGATGTTAAACTACTGAGCCACATCCCCAGCCCTTTTTATTTTTTACGTGTGATCAGCGCCTTGCTACGTTGCTGAAGCTGGCTTTGCACTGGCGATCCTCCTGCCTCAGCCTCCAGAACCACTGGGTCTGTGCTACCGCATCCAACTCATAAATTCTTTTGAAAAACAATGAATGAGTCCCTTGTGGTAGCCCCAGTTCTGTGCTCGGACTGATAGGTAGCCCCTGGTGCACACACAACACCTGCCTGACGAGACCCCATTGAAGCTGGGGACAGACGAGCAGGTGGGCAGTGAGCGGTGCTGGGAGGGAAGCTGAGCAAACAGTACTAGAGCAGTACTTAAATTCTATTTCCACTCCACTCCAGGTCAAGAGCTTTTACTTTTCACAGTTAATGCAATGCCTCCATTACTTTATCCATAACTGTCCCAAAGTAAATTTGATTTTTGAGTATATAAGTGCATCTGTCTAAATATAGTATTAACAAATAGTTTTCATGAGTATTCTTCCTAATGGCAACAGAGGAAGAGAACAACCTGACCTTTCTCACAAAGTCTAAAGCATCTGCTATAATCCTCTGGAAAAATAAAGAGCACAGGAGTAGGAAAGAGTTCGGGCCGTGTAATTACACCTAAATAATTGTTTCCACATGAGCTCCACGTAGGCTTGTTCAAATAGCTCAAAACTGTCTCTCAGGGATTATCTAACCACAAATTTTGCAAAACAAGAATGGTGTAAATCAAATACTTTTGCAAGATTTTTAAAACTGATACTGTGTTTCAATGAACTTGTAATTAACAAGCTTCAGGGACCAAAAGCATGTCAAATTTTTTGGAAGAAGTGATAACCCCTCTTAGTTCAATAAAACACCTTTAATAAATGTGTCCTTGGCTTTTTTTAATTGTCACTTTACATTGAAACCTTTTAAAATTGTTTTTAGATTTATTTCTAATTATGACTCTAATAAATGCACTTTGGGAACCATACTGCTCTGTTTTCAGAGGACATAGTACCTGGACGTTAGTGCAGCAGCAAAGGTCCACACGAAACCCTGGAATTCTCAGACTGAGTTAAAAGAGGCAGGCATCTTGGGAACCTCTCTGGCTCTAGCAGGTGGCAGAGGGACATGAAAAAAATTTTTAATTTACTAGCGTGCATCAGGAGTACCCCATGTGGGTCAATCATGTGCTTGATCACGTAGGTAGCCACAGTGTGATATATTCAACAATTACGCAGTCAGACATTCATCTCAAGGAAAAAAATCTTCTCCCTCCCCCAAATCTCTCCTCATTCAACATGTTATTAAACATGATGTGTTGTGCTTACTTTGAATCTGCTCATCAGTTTTTTAACAAAAAAGATTTTTAGCAAAATTCCAAAGAAACACCCACAGCTGGGAACATAGGAAGTAGATAGATCCTTCATACATGGGGAAGTTGCAGAATAGACAGCCCTAGGTAGGGGTCAAGCATGAAGTGCTGGAGAAACTTAACACAGGGAAAACTGCCCTTTGGAGTAGAAGTAACATGGTCTATTTCAAGATTTATCTAAAGCTACCTCCAATAGGAAGAGTACCTATGTACAGAAAAAATATTCTGACATGCAATCTCTGCAGACAGATACTTGAGTTCAAATACCAGCTCTGCCACTTATAAGTAGATACTTGCCTTAGCAAGTGTCTTAGTTTTTCTGTGCCTCATTTCTTGATCTTTGAAATGAAACATTCAAATATCCATCTCATAGCTTTTATGAGGGTTAAAGACATTGGTAGATGGAAAGTACATAGAAGAGTGCTTCGTACACAATTAAGCACTCAATAAGTATTAGTTAAACTAGTATTACCAGAATCTTCATCTTAAAACTCAGCTTATTGATATTGGAGGTCAGGATAGAAATATGTAGTTACATCTCATCCCTTTGGGAATCTGAGGCTCACAATCGGTAAATGGCTTACACAAAATCACACAGATAGAAACATGCAAGACTACAGACTAGAGTAAGACTGGATATATATAATATATATACATATGTATACATATATATATATACACAAATGTGTGTATATGTGTGTGTGCATATATATATATATATATATATATATATATATAAAACTTACAGACAGCATAATGAGCCCTGACATTGCAGAGAAGGCCACTGAGACACTGACACTAGAATATTCCTGGAGGAATAGGTCAGTACAGATCCTGGAGGTTAGGTAAACCTTCCCAACACCCAGAGTGTTCTGCCTCTTCCAGTATCATTAGAGACCTTTAATCCACAGACTCTAATGCACAGTTTCATTTAGACGACAACACTCACATCTCTATTTGGAGGACTCTGACCAAGCATCAACAAAATAGATATATTCCAAATGCTTCCAATTATTCAGTTATCTAAATGGCATTGGTCTCTTTTATCATACTGAGCCTTAAGTTGGAAACAGAGCCCAGTTTTCGCTTCTGTCTTCTTTTCTCTCCCCACGCAGTCATATCATTTGCACGATTATAGATGCCGTTAAGTTGTGTCAGCAATTTCCTTTATGCAGCCTATTCGCAAATGTTTATAAAACTAGTTTTTGTGAGGGGGAAGTATGTTTTAAGCTGAAACACAGCAAGTAAAAATCCCATCACTTGAGAGCAATTTCTTTTATCTACCTTGCAAAAATGTGATGTGAATATATAAAAAGATACTACCTAATTTAAGGTGTATGACAAGGTAAGATAGAAAATAGGAACAGAGGGATGCGTGGGACCAATGGACTCCAGAGGAAAATTTCTTTGAGATAAGAGAGTTAGTGTGTGTGTGTGTGTGTGTGTGTGTGTGTGTGTGTGTGTAGATATTGAATTTAATGGCCTATGCAGGAAAAGGGGAACATAATTTTGAGTTAACAAAGAAGACTGCAGTATAACTTCTTTTAATAAGTAGGAAAGAGTTGAAGTCAACAGGATAACTGCTAGAAAGCTGACCATATGGCCTAATATCTATTCACAGATTTTTATCATATGCAAAGAGAAAAAGCCAAATAATAGCTCTGAATGCACACATTTCTTACTACTGCATACATTAACACACCATATATCTGTCTGGAAAAGAGATTTTATGGAGGTTGTACATGTCCAATTTATTTAAACATTTATGTCTGGACTGTGGTCTGAGAGTCTAAATGAAAAGGTATTTCAAAAATGCTTAAGAGACCTTAAAAACAAGGTTTCAATTACTAAGAGCATTTTAACTCACTTAAAATGAAAAGTTGATGGAGACTTAATAAACCACCAAATCTTCACAAGTTGCTCTTCAATGTGATCAGATATTTAAATGAAATTGGGCATGACCAAGACTGACAAGCAGATCTGAATTTCAGGTTGCAGTAGGCAGAATAACGGCTTCCAAGGCCCGCACATCCTGACACCTAGAACCTGTGACAGCATTAGCACAGGCACTTTGCAGAAGTGACAGACATGAGGTGTTACTTGCGTTGTCAAGGTGTACCCAATCCCATCACCAGAGTCCCTAACAGCAGAGAACGTATCAGGGCTGTGGCCCCAGCGACAAATGACCACAGAAGAGAAGTCAAAAATAAGTGACGTGAACAGGACTCAACCTACTGGCTGAGGGTGGAGTGAAGGAGCCCAGAACACAGGCAGCCTGGAGAAGCTGGAAAAGATGGGACCCCCCATGGGTCCTCCAAGGGCAGCTGGCCTGTCTGCACCAGTCTATGCCCCGAAGGCCCAGGATTCACTTCTCAGAAGGCAAGCTGGAAGACTCAAATGCTCTGTGCCACCTCAAACGTGGTGATCCATTTCAGCTGCAGTGAAAACTGAATATAGATTATAACTAAAAGAGTTTAGGCTTTAGGGAAATTCTAAAAACAAAAACAAAAAAGACAATTTAAGCTACCATCTTAGTGTGAGAAAAAATAAAAGGAATATCAAAAACATAAAATGACCCCCAAATGACAGAAAGTACAATCAGCTGAGAAAGTATGTGCCACTATGTGTGGTACAAAGCAAAATAGCAGAAAGATATGAGGAAGCTATTCTTCTAAGGACTGGCACCTCTTGGAAATCAGAAACCGACTCTTGTTTGTGTAAATAGGGATGATCCTTGAAAAGAAACTTTCTAGTTTTCATTACAGAAATGTTAGGTTCTATATTATACCCCTGATTCCTCTGAGGCAGAATGATTGTAGGTTGGAAATCATTTTCAAAAAGCATTGTTGAAGCCAGGCACATGGTGCACACCTATAATCCCAGCAGCTTGGGAGTCTGAGGCAGGAGGATCACAAGTTCAAAGCCAGCCTCAGCAATGGTGAGCTACTAAGCAACTCATTGAGATCGTGTCTCTAAATAAAATACAGAAAAGGGCTGAGGATGAGCTCAGTGGTTGAGTGTCCCTGAATTCAATCTCCAGTACCCCCAAAAAATTGTCAAAAGGAACTCATCACAGATCTAAATGAGTCCATAGCTTCTAGCCTCCCTGATTTCTTAATATTTAGGGATTAGTCACATGAAACCCAGTAAGAACTGGAAAGTCAGAATGACAGAGGAGCTAGGTACAAAAACTGCACGCCAAATTAGCTCAGATTAAAAAAGTAAAAAGGAAGGAAATGGATTTGTATATTATACATTCATGAGGTTAATGCTAGGAATGAGTCTTGTGATGACCATTAAAAATATTTTTGAGAGCTAACAAACACAATATTTAATTATGAGACATTGGACAAAATTATTGGATATATTTTTTCTTTTATTTTATTGACACAATTACTATTCACAAAAGGTGAAGAGACTCTTAAGACACGGTGATGTTAGTTTTTCAACAGATATTTAACTATAGTTTACAAAATGTCCCTGTAAGGAAGATGGAGAAAAGGAACTAATAAGTAAACTTGTTCAGTAGCCCCTGCTAAGATAAGGAGTTAAGGGGACCTGCACCTTTGAAAGGAAATGTGTGAAAGGATACCTGTCAGATGAGTCTTATTATCTCTATCCTTACCAGTCAACATTCCAAAGGACATTGATGGCAAGCCAATCAAATATTTGGTTGAGATAAAGCTGGAAGGGGCATTAAATCTAACCAAAGGCCAAATCTAACCCATGATGTATAATAATAGCTTTATAGAAAGATGCTCCATCATGGAGTAAACAAATGAAGTTACTCAGGAGCCATGGGAGGAGAGAAGGTTACTTTCTAAACTGCTCTGCAGCATGGGATCAGAAAAGAAGAAAAACAGCTTCCATTTGAGGCCAGGGGGAAAAAAAAAAAGGAAAGAAAGTAATCCAACTCTCAGAACAGCTGAAGGACACACAGTTTGATAGAATAAAATTAAAAAAGAAAGAAAGAAGTGACTGCTGATGTGGATCCACATGGGCAGGTTGAGACCAAGAGAGCCTGCATTTCAGGTGGCCCCAAAGTGTGTCTTGGAAGCAGAGAAGATGGTGATCAGGGATATTGCTGAGCGGATCCAGGGGTGAGCTGTGCTTTGCTATGTGTGAGAGGGGTGCTGAGCTTCTCCCATTGACCTTCATGAGCAGGGTAGGCTGCCATCTTTTTCCGCTGTGCTACGATGGTCATCAGGTGTGGGTCCAAACCCAGGTACCCAGACCTGTGCAATTCCAGCTGGGTCCAAAAACCTGACCGGGTACAGGCTTGCCAGGCAACCCTGAGTGTGGCTAGAAATCCAGGTGAAATTCAAGTGTGGAAAGTGTTGCACCCAGGGGAATTTGAGACAATCAGACATCAGAGATCCTGGGTGTCTCTCACTCTTTGAATCTCGTGGTTGGCAAAACCAACTGGGGAGAATCCAGAACTTGATGGGTGGTGGGCGGGAGTGAATGTGCACTTTGTGACTAAGCACAGGAGGCCATATAGGAGCCATGGGAGGTGGAGGGGAGCAAAGAATTGTTTCCTCACCTCTGGAGCAGAACCCAGGGGAGATTGCAGCAATACAGATGCCCAGTGTGAACTGGAAACAGCTGGGCTCTGGAGGTGTGCTGATTTAAAAGCTTCACAAACAACATTCCACAAAGCACCACAGGTCTACCTAGACCCAAAATGTACCTCTAGAAGCTCCACCTGTGGAAACCCCTTTCACAGAGCTCTACAGCCACCCCTCACTGTAAGGGGAGTCAACAATGCCCTCCACTCAGCTCACCCCATACTGTTGAGAAGGGAAGCTGAGAGGGGGCAACAATGACCAACTCCAGAAATAAAAGGAATCGACAGCCCCTGAATACTACTCTTGTGTGTAATACATGGCTTAAGAAAAAAACAGTAAGAAAAATAGTTGGGAACTGACAACCAACACGTAATATTATGGACAATTTTCAATGATCGCAGTGGAAACAATCCCTTAATCTTCTATCAAGAACCATTTTTTTTAAATACTTTTGTGTGCTGAATGGTCCATGGACATTTGAACATATACATATTTGTCTCTTCTTACTTCAAGCACTTTTTAAAGATAGTTATTTTCTTGACTGTCTTTTGAGGACTAGGGTTTTTGATTAGTATACCTTGGTTTTGTTTTGCATTGTTTTTTGTTTTATATTGTTTTTCTCCTGTCTCCCTTGATCCACTTCCTCTCTTATCTTTCACTAACAAACAAAGCCTATTGTTCTTTTTAACTCTTCCTTTAACTCTTTACTATGACTCATCCTTTAACTCTTTACTATGTCTCATCCTTTCTCTCAATTACAACAACATACATCTCCTCTGCATTCTCCCTCTTCACTTTTTTGAAATGACAAAAGCTTTTATAAGCATAACATCTCCACTGTTGGCAGTTGCCTACCATACCATTTCAGTTTATAGTGTCAATCAACATTGTAGATGCCAAAATAGAAACTAAGTGTTTAGTTTCATGCTGAATATTTTATTGCATTGGTTGTTGTTATTATGCATCTCCCTCTAAAATGTGAGGTACTAGAAATCTTCAGGAACACTATACATTCACATGATAGAAGCTCTGACATGTCATATTCACTGATAAATAGGAAGAAATACAAACAGCATGAGAAAGCAAGAGAACAAACTATCTCAAACAAATCAAAATGCCTCATTAATAGATTTCAATGATATCACAGTGGA
Organism: Xerus rutilus; assembly: GCA_028644305.1. Taxonomy (NCBI): domain Eukaryota; kingdom Metazoa; phylum Chordata; class Mammalia; order Rodentia; family Sciuridae; genus Xerus; species Xerus rutilus. Next base: position 6,485,478 of record CM053408.1, on the reverse strand, counting down.
GGAAATATCAGAGAAGTAGTTAATACAGTTCATAGTTAAACTGATCTGCGAAGTAAAAGATGATGTATGAAGTGAAATCAGAAATAAAATCCAGGAAGTGAAAGATCACTTCAATAAGAAGATAGAAATCTTGAATAAAAATCAAAGAATCAATCAGAAATTCTCAAAATGAAAGAATCAATAAACCAAATTAAAAACTCAATGGAAAACATCACCAGGAAACTAGACCACTTGGAAGATAGTTTCAGGCAATGAAGACAAAATATATAATCTGGAAAATAAAGTAGAACATGGAGAAAAGATGTTAAGAGAACATGAATAGAAATTTTAAGAAATATGGGATAACATGAAAAGACCAAATTGAAGATTAATCTTGGAGTTACAAACCAAAGGAATGAACATTTTTTTCTATGAAATCATGTCAGAAAATTTGTCAAACCTTAAGAATGAAATGGAAAATCTAATATGGGAGGCTTACAATACTCCAAATTATACAAAACTGCAACAGACTTACATGAAGCTACATCATTATGAAAATTCCCAATGTAGAGAATGATAAAATTTTAAAGGCCACTAAAGAAAAACAATAAGCACATTTAGAGGGAAATAAATATGAATCTCAGCTGATTTCTCAATCTAAACCTGGAAAACTAAGAGGTCTTGGAATAATATATACCAATTCTTGAAAGAAAATGGATGCCAACCAAGACTACTGTATCTGCCAAAATTAAGCTTCAAATTTGACAATAAATAAAAGCCCTCTGTGATAAACAAAAGTTAAAATAATTCACAACTAGAAAGACTGCACTACAAAACATAGCCAATAAAATATTTTATGAAAAAGAAATAAATGAAATTGAAAACAAGCAATGGGAAGAATGATACTAGAAGAATATTTAATCAAAATAGAAACCAATTCAAATTAAAAACAAGAAATAAATCAAAATGACAGGGAATAAAAATTATTTCTCAATAATAACATTGAATGTAAATGGCCTAAACTCATCAATCAAATGATACAGACTGGCAGATTGGTTTAAAACACAAGACACAAACATATGCATTCTCCAAGAGACTCACCTATAAGCAGATACCCACAGACTGAAGATAAAAGGATGTGGAAAAACATATCATACACATGGATCTCATAAACAAGCAGAAGTTTCTGTCTGCATATCAGAAAAATGGACTTCAAACCAAAGTTAATCAGAAGGGACAAAGAACTTTCAGTCAATGAAAACAAAATATACTGCTTCATACTACTGAAGGGAATTATACATCAACAAGATAAAACAATTGTAAATATTTATACCCCAAACAATGGAGCACTGACATACATCAATCAAACCCTTCTCAATTTCAAGAATCAAATAGACCACAACACAATACTACTAAGGGACTTTAATATACCTCTCTCATCACTGGATAGAAAATCCAAAGAAAAATTTTTAAGAAAGAAGATATAGAACTAAGAAATGCAATAAATAATTTAGACTTAACAGATATATATATACATATATATATATATATATATAGCTTATTTCATTCACAAATGACTGAATACAATTTCTACTCAGCAGCAAATGGATCATTTTCTAAAATAGACCACATCTTAGGTCACAAAGCAATGTTCAGCAAATACAAAAAAAATAGAGATAATACCTTGCATTTTATCAGCTCATAATAAAATGAAATTAGAAATCAATAATATAATAAAAAATAGAAGATACTCTAACATGTGGAGACTAAACAATACACTATTGAATGATCAATTAATAGCATAATAAATCAGGTATTAAATAACCAATACTTAGAGGTAAATGAGACTAGTAAATACAACATATCAAAATCTCTGGGACACTATGAAGGTGGTTCTAAGAGGAAAGTTCAGAGCACTGAACTCATTCATTAAAATAATAGATACCAAATAAATAATCTAACATTACATCTCAAGGCCCTGTAAAAAGAAGAAATCAAAGAAGTAGAAAACAGAAAATATTTAAAATCAGAGCTGAAATCAATGAAATTGAAAGGATTCAAAAAAATCAGTGAAACAAAAAGTTGTTTCTTTGGGGAAAAAAAACAGTAACACTGATAATCCCTTAGCCATGCTAACTAAGAGAAAAAGGGGAAAAGCTCAAATTTCTAAAATTTGTAATGAAAAAGTAAATATCATCAGGGACACCACTGAAATACAGAGGATAATCAGAAACTATTTTGAAAACTTATACTCCAATAAAATAGAAATTTTTGAAGACATTGACAGATTTCTAGAGACACATAATCTACCCAAATTGAACCAGGAGGATATAGAAAATTTAAATAAATTAATTTCCAGCAATGAAATTGAAGATTCCACCAAAAGCCTCCTAACAAAGAAAAGCCCAGGACCAGATGGATTCTCATCCAAGCTCTATGAGACCTTCAAAGACAATCCTTCTCAAACTATCTTGTGAAATAGAATAGGAAGGAATCCTTCCAAACACATTCTATGAAACTAGAATCACCCTGTTACCAAAACCAGACAAAGATACATCAAAGAAAGAAAACTTTAGGCCAATATCCTTGATGAACATAGATGCAAAAATTCTTAATAAAATACTAACAAATAACTTGCAAAAACATATTAAAATGATAATGCACCATGATCAAGTGGGGTTCATTCCAAGGATTCAGGTTTTTTCAACATATGAAGATAAATAAATGTAACTGACCACATCAATAGTCTTAAAGACAAGCATTACATGGTTATCTCAATAGATGCAGAAAAGGCATTTGACAAAATACAGTATCCATTCATGTTCAAAACACGAGGAAAAACTAGGGATAGTTTTTCAACATTGTAAAAGCTGTATATACTAAACCCAATGCCGACATCATTCTAAACGGAGAAAAATTGGAAGCATTTCCTCTAAAAACTGGTACAACATAGGGATGCCCTCTTTTACCAATTCCATTCAACATAATCCTTAAAACTCTAGCCAGAACAATTAGGCAAAAGAAAGAAATTAAAAGAATATGAATAGGAGGAAAAAAGAGCTAAAACTGTCCCTGTGTACTGACAACATGACTCTATATTTAGAAGACCAAAAAAAAAAATAATGTCACCAGAAAACTACTAAAACTCATAAACAAATTCAGCAAAGTAGCAGGATATAAAATTAACATCTTCAAATCAATCATGTTCCTGTACACCAATGATGAATCAACCAAAAGAGAAATTAAGAAAACTACTCCATTCACAATAACCTCAAAAAAAAAAAAAAAAAAACAACTTGGGAATCAATATAACAAAAGAGGTAAAAGACCTCTACAGTGAAAATATAGAACACTAAAGAAAGAATTTGAAGAAGACCTTGGAAGATGGAAAGAACTCCCATGTTCTTGGATAGGCAGAATTAATCTTATCAAAATGCTTTACTACCAAAAGCACTATACAGATTTAATGCAATTCCCATTAAAATTCTAATGGTGTTCTCCATAGAAATAGAAAAGTCAATCATGAAATTCATTTTGAAAAATAAGAGACTCACAATAGCCAAAACAATCCTTTCTTAGTTAGAAAAGTGAAGTAGGAGGTATCACAATACCAGACCTTAAATTATACTACAAAGCTATAGTGACAAAAACAGCATGGTATTGGCACTAAAACAGACATGTAGACCAATGGTACAGAATAGAAGACACAGAGACAAATCCACATAAATACAGCTATCTCAAACTGGACAAAGGCTCCATAAACATGTATTAGAGAAAAATAACCTCTTCAACAAATGGTGCTGGAAAAACTGGAAATCCATATGTAGCAGGATAAAATTTAATCCCTATCTCTCAAACTGCACAAAACTCAACTCAAAGTAGATCAAAGACCTAGACATTAAACCAGAAACGATGCATCTACTAGAAGAAATAAAGGCCCAACACTCCATTATGTTTGCTTATGAACAGATGCCATCAACAAGACTCCTAATGCGCAGAAAGTAAAATCAAGAATCAATAAATGGAATGGTATCAAGCTAAAAAGCTTCTTCACAGCAAAGGAAACAAAAACGTGAAGAGAGAGCCCACAGAAGAGGAGAAAATCTTTGCCACCTGCACCTCAGATAGAGCATTCATCTCCAGGATATGTAAAGAACCCAAAAAACTAAACATCAAAAAAACAAATCATGCAATTAATAAATGGGCAAAGGAACTGAGCAGGCACTTCATAGAAGAAGAAATATGAATGGTTAATAAATATATTTTAAAAATGTTCAACATCTCTAGCAATTAAAGAAATGCAAATTAAAACTTAACTGAGATTTCATCTCACTGTAGTCAGAACGGCAATTAACAATACATGTAATAATAAATGTTGGCGAGGATGTGGGAAAAATGTACACTCATACATTGCTAGTGGGGCTGCAGATTGGTGCAATCACTGTGGAAAGCAGAATGAAGATTACTTAGAAAACATGGAATGGAACTACTATCTGACCTAGTAATCCCACTCCTTGGTATATATCCAAAGGACTTAAAATCAGCAAACTACAGTGATGCAGCAACATCAATGTTATAGCAGCTCAATTCACAATAGCTAAGCTATGGAACAAGCCTAGGTGCCCTTCAACAGATGAATGGTTAAAGAAACTGTGGTGTATATACACAATGGAATATTGTTCAGCCATAAAAAAGAATGACTTGATGACATTCGCTGGAAAATGGATAGATCTGAGGACCAATATGCTAAGCAAAATCAGCCAATCCCCCACATTCAAAGGTCAAATGATCTATCTGATAGTAGGACACTAACACACAACACAGGATGGGGGAGGGGAGATATAGAGGTTCAGTAGATTAGACAAAGAGGAATAAAGGGAAAGGAGTGGGGAAAAAAATAGGAAAGACAGTGGGATGATTCTGATAGGACTTTCCTATATACAAATATGATACACCACTGTGAATCTCTACATTATGTACAATCAAAAGACTAGGATCCTAATTAGAACAGATGTACTCCATGTTTGTGTCAATAAGTCCAATTATACTCTACTATCTTATATGAACAAAAAGAAGAAAAATTTTAAAATGTTAAAAAATATTTTTAGAAAAAGAATTAAGAAATCTTTAAAAGAAGAAGAGGAGGCGGAGGAGGAGGAAGAAGGATAATAGAACAATCCAAGGTGAAAAAATTTTGAATGATAAAACTATGATATTTTGATATTTGCCAAAGAAAAAAATACTAAGATTACTCAATTAATAGTGCCAGTTCTGCCACTGCTTGTGTGCCATCTTGTGAAATGTCCCTGCCCTTTCTTTATTCCATTTCCTTCATCTATACAATAGAAATCATGGTAATTTCTACCATATAAGGTTTGTTTGTATGCTTTAAAAGATAACCTATGTGAAAAAACAAAATTTTAAGCACTAAATATCACAATCCTTCATGATATATGCTTTTATTTTGTACCATACGTTTAAAATGTATGTATTATCTTTCAGAAAGCCTATGTTCTCTCATTTCACTTATTCATTCACTCAAAGATTTTCATGATTGACATAATTACACACATTTTTGGGATGCAATGTGAAGTTTTGATGTGTGTGTATTATATATGAGATGACCACAGGAGGTAGCATATTCATCACCTCAAACCTTCATTATTTTTCATGGTGACTACCTTCAATTTATGTTTTCTGGCCATTTTGAGATGGACAGTGTGTTACTGTTAACAGTATTCACCCTGCTGTGATATAGAACACCAGAACCTATTCCCCTTATCTAACTGTAGCCTTGTAACCAATTACCAACCACTATTCTACCACCAACCTGTCCCCTCATCTTCTGGTAACCACCATTCTACTCTCAACTTCTGCACGATCCACCTTTTTAGATGCCACTTATGAATGAACTCACATGACATTTGTCTTTCTCTACTTGGTTTATCTCACTTAATGCAATGTCTTCCAGGTCCATACACAATGCCACAAATAACATGACTTCATTTTTCTTATGGCTGACTAGGATTCCAACGTGTGCCTGTAGCTCATTTTATTTGTCCATTCATCCACGGATAGGTACTTAGGTCAATTCCTATCCCGTCCATTGTGAATAGTGCTGCAATAAACACAGGAAAACAGTTGTCTCTTGGACATGCTGATTTCCTTTCAATATATACTCAGTAGATATATGGCTCTCCTATTTTTCATCATTTCAGAAATGTCTAAGCTGTTTTCCATAAAGGCTGCACTAACTTTCATTCCCACTAATACTGTCTAAGAGCTCTCTTTTCTCTGTATCTTCACCAGCATTTGCTAGGGTTGGTCTTTGTGAAATAGCCATCCTAACTGGAGCAAGGTGATATCTCACTGTGGTTTTGATTTGCATTTTCTAATGCTCAGTGATGTTGAGCATTTTCCACATCTGCAACCTATTTAAAATAAAACGATAGGAGCTTAGAATGTGACATATAAATCTTAGAAGCTATGCATAAAAAAATTAGGATTTTATAAAACTTTAGTAAATTCAACATTGTGCTGTGTCTGCCAAAAATAATAATGTAATTCTCAGCTTTGGTAATGGACAAATAAACTGCTCAGATCAAAGAGGAAATGGTCTTCCCTGAAGCTGGTTGGACAGCCCTGGGTACTGCATTCAACATCAGACATTGGGTTGATGGTTTAATTTTGATGAGTCAGACTAAGATGGCCAAAGTAATTAAGAGAAAGAAACATTATGAGGCATACTGAAGCACTATTAAACTTAAGAGAAGAACTAGCCAATTTCTCGTGCTTGGATGGCTGTTATGTAGAAGACATTGGTTTGGGGAGACTTTAGAAATAAATGAGAATCAATGATCTGAAATACTGAGTGGACAGATTTCAGGCCAACATAGTAATATTCCTGTCCATGATGATAATAAGGATAGTAGCTGAAGCTTATGTGAGGCCCATGTACCAGCCCCTACAAATGATGTCATTTAATCCTTGCAGTGATCTTTGGTATTACATTGTCTCCAATTTAAAGTTGCATAGGCTAAGTCATGGAGAAGCTAGACTGGATAGCTTGCCCAAAATCACACTAGTGCACAGCAAGCTCAGGATTTAAACCCAGTCATCAGGCTCCAGAACTCCAGAGTTATGCTGCCTGACTTCACCACACTCTGAGACATAAAGGGTTTTCTTGAGTTAAAAACAAAACAAAAAAATTAACGAGACTCTGTCTCAAAATAAAAAAAGCATTGGGGATATGGCTCAGCAGGTAAACACCTCTGGGTTAAATCCCTGATATCAACAATAAATAAATAAATAAATAAATAAATAAAAATAAATAAACAAATTTAAAAAATAAAATTAAAAAAACAACCACATGAAAACGAAGCTCCTTTGCTGATGGTGCCAAGCATGGAGTGACCCCATGAGCTCCTGCTCAGGTTGGGGAACAAAATGGCCCAGAGTTCTTCCTTTATTCACCAGTAGCAATTCCTGGGGAATTCCTATGAGCCAGGTTCCATCAGAGTGGTTGAGAAAACCCACATACACCTGCAATAAAATTTCTTTGCTGAGAAGTTCCTGATTTGTAAAGATAGATATTGCATGATATTCTATTTTATTCTTTATTAAAGGTCTTTCAAAAAAGTAAAGATAAAATCAATTTATATTTTTAAGTGGAATAAAAGCCATTCTATCATATAATTACAATGCAAATCTAAGCTACTTTTTGTCTTGAAGCAATTTGCTATTTTCATCACTCGAAGGATTGTTTCATCAATTACCACTGATTGCTCCCAACAATGCTAAGAAAGATTAAATAACAAGAAAACAGAAAAATGATGGAACCATCTGAAAGGATGTTACAACAGTTAAATCGACTACTATTGCATGTTTTCATGCTGAGCTGATCAAAGCATTACATCATTAACTTTCAAAAAAAGATAAAGAGAGACTGTAGACACAATCATTTTAGACTGCTTTTAGCTGTCCTTAAACACAGTCGAGAATGCAGAAATTTTGTCTTTTCCTCTATACTTGCAAAGAAAATAAAATTGAGAGGGAATAATGACTCAATTATTAGATGGATCAGAAGACGAAGCCAAGTGACAAACAGCAACAAGTGACTACAGCCAATGGGGGGATTGACAGCATGAGTGAAGTCTCTAAGACCTCAGAGGACAATGTCCCACGTGAATGTCTCAAATTCAAGACCAATGACTAAATAAATTTTTTAAGGACAAAGGGAAATAAATACAGCATTCTTCCCCACTTTGTCATTAATGGGAAAAACTTCATCGTGTAATATTGTGGGACAAGAACTTACACCATCCTGCTTTGCTAAAAGAACATCCCAGAGCATCTGTTCCTCTTGTATGAACCGATGATCCACAAGTGAACAAATGCTGAAGGCCAGGACATAACAGGGAGGGAATGAGCAACATACAACTTTTAAATGTGGATTGATCATTGTAATTTGTTTATAAATATAAAAGTGAAAATGTTAGTCATAATAAAAATGTTAGCAAAAAAAAGATAGTCACAAATTTTATATATTTAAAAAAAATTATAAACTGTCACAAATTTTAAAGTTTCATCAATTAATGCCCTTTGATGATTCAAGCACAAGGGGAATCAGTTATAATGGTGAACTAGGATCTGTGATGTACCTGAAATCTGAAATCAATATTTCTAAAATGCATGTGTTCCAGGGACAGGTGCGACAACCGAAAAACATTAGTTTTGTTCAAGGGCAGTGTCCATTTCAGGCTTATTTATCTTCAAAGGCCAGGAAATATGGAATAAAATTGGAGTTTGCTATTTTCAAACAGTTACTAAAATTTAGCCAGGCATCACAGCACACGCCTGTAATCCCAGCCATTTGAGAGGCTGAGGCAGGAGGATTGATGTTCAAGGGCAGTCTCAACAATTTAGTGAGGCCCTCAGGAACCTAGAAAGACTCTGTTTCAAAATAAAAAGTGCAAAGGACTGGGGATGTAGCTCAGTGGTAAAGCACCCCTGGGTTCAACCCCCAATTCCCCAAAGAAATTAATTAATTTAAAAAAGTTAAATAAAGCTATTTTCACTATTCTTTTATTTTTGCTTTCATATTTGATTCATGAGCTGAACATGTCAGATATACAAAGCATCCACAGTGATTGTGTTTACACTTCCTCTGCTGACCAAGGGGTGAGCAGAGTCCCAGCAGCAGAAGCAGGTGTGTGGAGGTTTAACCAAAGCATCCCCTCCCTTCCGAGCAGATTCCAAGAGGGTGTGGTACTTACTTCCTTTTGTATTTTTTTGTTTCAACCTCTAGCTTGACATAAGATGTGTGTTTCACCTTCTCCTTTCATAATGGCTCATAGGGAAATGGCATCGATGTCTTTCTTAATAAGAATTATTAATTGAGAATCCAAATCAAAACAACAAAGCAGAGGATGTCAGACTCAAAATTTCTATTGGAATTTTTAGTATGAAGAAGAAAATGATAGAAAACAGAAAATGCCCCATTAAGTTGTGTTATGATTTGGACATTAGGCGCCCTCCAAAATTTCATGTGTGAGAAAATACATGAATGTTCAGAGGTGAGATGATTAGATTATGAGAGCTATGACCTAACCAGTGGATTATTTACTTGAGGGATTAAACATTTGAATAGATTAATGGCTGGTAACCATGGGCAGGTAGGGTATAGCTAAGGGAAGTAGGTATCTGGGGCCATTCCCTTGGGGATTTTATCATCTCTGGCTTCTTGATCTTAAGCTCTCTCTCTTTCCTGGCTGTAATGAGCTGAGCAGCTGTCCTTCACCATGCCCATCCGCCATGATGTTCTGCCTCATCTTAGGCCCAGAGCAATAGAGTTGGCCAACCATGGAGTGAATCTCTGAAGCCATGAAACAAAGTAAATCTTTCTTCTCTAAGTTGTTATTACCAGGTCTTTTGGTGACAGTGATGGAAACCTGAGCACACAAGTTGCAAACTATAATTATGCATTAATTTCTTAGAGTTCCCATGAAAATTACCACAAACTGGATAGTTTAAAACAAGAAATTTATTCTCTCATGGTTCTGGAAGTTAGATGTCCAAAACCAAGTGTCAGCAGGGTTGGTTTCTCTTTGGAAGCACTGAGAGAGATGATTCCACACTCTTTTCAATTCCTGGTGTTTGAGAGCAATCCTCAGCATTCCTTGTCCTACCAAGATGTCACCTCTAAAATCAATCTGTCTCCATGTGTCTGCCTGTCTCCATGTCTCTTGTCTCTAAAGACATCAGTCACATTGGCTTAAGGACCCACTTAATCGAGTATAACCTCACCTTGACTATGACTACAGAGACCCCATTTCCTAACAAGATCACATTCATGAGTTCCAGGTGAACATGAACATGAATTTCTAACTAGCAGAGTGATTTTTTTTATCAGAATAAACCCATTAACTCAGGAAATGTATGGGCCATTTCATTAAAAAAATATATTAGGAAGGCAAGGAAAGCATCTGATAATTTACAGGGAGGAGTAGTTCAGTATTTTAATAAAATTGACTTAAACTTAAATATTGGTATAGTAAATAATATAGGTGGAAGATTTTTTTAAGACAACTAAAAATCAAGTATCGTATGAGAAATTGAAAAACTAAAATCAAAATTGAGATTTTTTTCTTCCTACTTTTTGGGGTTTCAACATATTTTCATTAAAAATGCATTTTGGCTATAACTCTCATTTTAAATCTTATTCATCGCAGCAAACATCTAGCTCCTTCTTCTTCCTGAGTGTCAGAAACAGCATTCTAGGTTTCCCTCTGTTGTTCTATGGAGTTTTAAGCCTCACTCCAGTGAGCAATATCCCATACTGACTGGTAATGATATCAACGAGATCTAGGGTGATCTAGGGTTGATTTGATTGCATTTCTGAAGTCCCAAATATTGTTTTGTCCTCAAGTTGCTTCTCTATCAAAATAGAGTTTTCTTCACATTAACTTTCATTTCCCGATTTTACAGATGACCTCTCATTCCACAGGGTGCTAGCCTGCGTGGAGGGAGCTTGTGGAAATACTTCTTACGGGACAGCACTCACCCATCCTCCTAACAGTAAAGAGGCCAATGTGGAGACTCTGCAGCCACTAATGAAGTCACACCACCTTGACGGGCTCCAAATTATTATGGAAATTCTTTATGTCAATGTCATTATCAGAAACATTCTAATAACAAATCATTTCATTTCCGATTTTACTACTAGAAAGTTTTCATTTCTTGCTGATGTTGTATAAAATGGAACAGAAAAGGCATACTTCTCTTAGTGAAGTGTGAATTTGTTTGTTTGGGCTCGTGTGTTCAATGGACAGGCAGGAGGTGATAACAGTGACACATTATGTTCCACAGAGCCACCTGTGTGGCATCCCACAATCTTTTGTGATGTTTTATATGGTTTCTGCTCAATTCCACTTCAGAATTATCCCCTGCCTGGACGTGCAAGGCTTTTCATTTACAAAAACCCTGGGTGGTCACCCGATGCAGTCTGCTGGTAAGTGAAAAAGCTTGCTGGGATGAAGTATTTGCCGTTATCTTATTTTCAAGGGAGGCTTTGTGGTCAGAGACGTGCATTGATTGACATCTCCATTGTATTAGGCTCTCATGCCAATGGCAAGACCGCAGAGTGGTACAGAGTGACTCTTCTCCCTCAGATGAGCCAAGTTATCTCCTGACATGCACATAGGTTCTCAGTCTTCTCCAAGAGAACAGGTGCCCATCAACATGTCAGATGGTTCCCATCTAGCTTCCTATTGCAACTCACAATAAATTCTTTCAATAAGATGTTAAGGTTGATGGTTGGGAGTGGACCTGTTTGTTTTAAACAGCATTATATTTAATCAGAATATAATTACATCAATAAATTAGAAAATATAAAGAGAATTCCTTGTAACTTTGGTGCATAATACTCCAATTAAAATTATTGGAAGAAAAAAGAAAGGCTCTCTCTTCCCCAGTTAAAAATTTTTCTTCCTAATTTGGTCATTAGAATAACCAATGAACTCTTGCTATAGATAACTTGGGGTTCTAAAACACAGAAAGTAGAGGCAATTATTTGTTAACTAGATAGTTATTAGTTCTCTTCAATAATTTCTAAGTATCCACCCACAACAAATAAAGGATTATTAAAAATAACAGCTACATATCTGAATGAAAAAGAGGAAGAGTCTTTCAAGATTCCCACAGTTAGATTTCAAATATCTATGATCTGGACCAATGAAATAAAACCTGAGATAACCTTACACATTTAGCTAAATGGGGAAAATCCATATAGCAGCAATAAGGGCAATGACAATAAATGATAAGCATTTAATCAATAAATGATAAGCATTTATTGAATATATACCATGTGCCAAGACTGCTCTAGGAAGTGTGCATGTATTGATCCATTCAATCCTTCAATCTTCAGAATACCTCTACAAAATGAGTACTATGTTTATCCTTGATAATACATGCAGAATTAACTTGAGACTATTATCCATATTTCCATCTGATTGACCAAATGTGATTGGAAGACACTATAATTTTCATGGTGGCTTCCTCATACCCTTTACATATCTTAGCCCTCAAAAGTCATGTATTATCTCTTTGAATATTTAGTGATCGACACATTAATATGAAAACTTGGCATATAGGAAACTCACGGCCCCAGGTTTCACCAGGGTAGGGGTCATTATGGAGTGTGTGCCTTTCTAAGTGTTGGAAATGCTGTGATAAGAATCCTCTCCTCTGACCTTGGTTCCACTCTCCTCCTCCAACTCTGTCAATTCCCCATAACCTAACAGATTGCTTCATACTCTAATAATCATATTGTTCAATTAAATTCCCATAGCAGGTGTTACTTCCCAGACTGATCATGGTGAGTCATCAAGGCTTGCTGAGAAGAGGCTATACATGATTTACATGGCTAAATGCCCAAGACCATCATAGACAAAGAAGAAAGATGCCCTGTTATGGTTTGGATGTGAGGTGTCCCTCACCCAAAAGCTCCCATGCTGCTGCAGGAAGGTGTGGGGGTGAAACGATTAGATTATGAGAGCTGTAACCTACTTAGCCCATCCTAGTGTGGATGGACTATGAGCTGGGGGGTAACCCTAGGCAGGTGGGGCATGGCTGGAGGAAGTGGGTCACTGAGAAAGCCCTGAAAGGGTGCATCTTCCTTGTGGCCCCTTGCCCTCACTCTGCTCTCTGGTGCCATGAGCAGAACAGTGCTCCTCCCCTACACCCTTTCGCCTTGATGTTCTGACTCATCTTGGGACCACAGCAATGGAGTCAGCTTACCTCTGAAACCATAAGCCAAAATAAACTTTTTCTCTTCTAAGTTGCTCATGTCAAGTAGTTTGGCCACACTGACAAAAAGCTAACACATCTCTCAAATTATAAGCCCCTAATAAGAGCCATATAAATAGAAATAGCTTGGAAAAGATAGATTTGGGTAATATTCTATACTTTAGGCTTTAATATTGCATGAATAATTGAACATGGAGACTGAAGCAGATAGAGACCATGAAGACACTCAGATTTCCAGCCAGGTGTTGGCATAGGCAAAAGACAATGGGGAAGGAACATAAACTGTCCATCATTAGAGAGGGGCCACAGAGCAAATGCAAGAGGCTATGAAATAGCTGACTTGGATGCTTTCTAAAGATTTTTATTCGGCAATTCAAGCAGGCGATAAGGTGGGTAACAGTCACAGGGGTCCCTTCTTATGCATCATTCAAATCCTACCAGCTTAACCCGGGTTCCAGATCCTGCCTTAGCAGCCAGTTCTGAGCAGCTTCAGTGAGTGCCATCACCCACCTCCACACCATGTACCTCTTATTTCATTCTCCCAGGGTATTTTGGCCCATGAGAACTCCCTGGCACACAACATAGGTCCAATCCAAACATGCAAGGGGATTGTCCAAGAACTCGCTCTTAACTAATGGGGAACAGGAATCAACAAATAAGAAGATGCACCCTTTTGGGGCCTTCTGTGGATCTCTTGGGCAGAGATTCTGAGATACATATAACACAGTCCCCTGGAAAGCCCCATAGTTGGGGCATGTTTTTCTCCATTGTGACCTTGTCCATGACACATTCTTCTGCTATCACTTCCCCTGTTTCACCCTTCTGGCCTGTCCCTCTTACTCCTTGGGGTTATTTCCTGAATACATGACCTGCATGCTGGACCCAGCACACAATGCTCTTCAAGGAAGCCAAGCAAAGGAGTGGCCCAAGTGACTTAAACATAAACAGTAAGTGAAAACACACACATACACACACACACACACACACAAACATTTTGCCACAGGTCCAACATATTATGCTAATTAATTTACACTGTGAAAGTCAAGATTTATTTCAGGATTAATTTTGCTGCCATTCATATGAGAGCAAATTTGAAAAATTAATAATACTGCATTATAAGGTAGCAAAATCATGTCTTCTATATTTTCCTAGAGACATGAGTAATTCAAAAGTGAGCACAGTCTATTTTAAACACTGACAGGTCAATAATGTATCATGAGTAAATATATTATTAGCAAAGTTCCTGAATGTGTGATATTGTATTTTCTACTTAGCCCGTCTTATGTGAGGGTGCAAAAAGTGGGAAGTTTTCCATTTTTAATAATGTAAAACTCTGTATTCATTACATTGACTCCTGACTGATTTCTGAAAATGTAAACATCTTTTTCTTCCCTAGCATAGGATGATGAAGGAATGCAGCAATTGAAATTGTTTAGGGTTGTCATGCCTGTTTTCACCTCTGCATGAGGATGTTTGACAAAACAATCCAGGTTTATAATGTAACAAAAAACTAAAATGTCACTTCGAACAAGATTTGGATTAATGACACTTTTTGTAGTATCTCTGGATAATTGTTATTTTATGGTATTTGAAAACTTCTAGTTACAGATACCATAGTAGAAAAATAAAATCCATCTATTCCCTGGATTTGATGAGCTTTCCTGCCAGTAATCCAACTTAAAATAGGGCTTTTCTTACAAAAGCTTATTTGTGAAGTCCCTTGTGTACAATCACAGGTTGATTCATGTGTGGGGAAGACAGTGTCAGTCTTTTAAAAGCAGCTCTCCATTTACATCACAGCTCAGAGTGGAAAGCATAGAAGAAACACATATAGGGTATAAGGTAAATCAACCCAGCCAGGGGACACAGTATCACAAACATCAGTGGTTGGCATCAATAGCCAAGACCTCCATACCTAAGAGCATAAATTCAAGGCTCCAATTCTGAGCCTTTGAAAAGATTGTCACTTACACAATTACCATATCTTCCTCTTAGCATCAATCAAAACTCCCAGAGGATGTCACTTAAAACCAGCACCTAACTATAAGCAGATTGCTGCACATATGCCAACAGGCAAGAACAGCCAGCCAGTGCTGGGGCTGCAGAACATAACTCTTATGTAAGAGTGCTATATGGCAACTTTGTGCTTGGTTCTGATTCAGCTCAGAACACAAATGTTCCTCCCAAAGGAACTTGCTTAAGGAGTAAAGTGAGCCAAAGCATTAATTTCCAAAAGCCTGGAGATTTTTTTAAAGTGTCAAAAATGATACAAATAAAGTTTCAGGATGATGAAGTTTTTTTGTTTGTTTTGTTTCGTTTTGTTTTTACTATTTCATGAAGCTTCACATCTCAATTTAGTTCACTGGCTAAATACAGAATGTAAGTCTGGTTGTATTTAATGCCAGCCATTTAACTGGAAAAGTTTAGGAAGAATTCTGCTTTTACAACAAGTTGCTCTGTTATTAAAAAAGAAAAAAAGAAAAGTTATGCCTTGCACATGTCTGACTCTCTTGAAATGGAAAAACATAGATTATTAAATTTACTCCTTAAATCAGTCCTTAACTAGTCCTTACCATTAAGGATAATTCAAATCAGCCAGGCATGGTGGTACATGACTATAATCCTAGCTCTTGGGAGACTGTGGCAGGAGGATTAAAAGTTCAAGGCCAACCTTGGCAAGTTAACAAGACCTGTCTCAAAATTTAAAAAGAAAAAAAGTTGGGGAGGTGGGGGGTGCAGCTCAGTGATGCACTGGGCCCTGATTCAATCCCTAGCATGGCAAAATAATTCCCATCATTTTTGACACAAACACTAATTTCTGAATACCTGACTCTTTTTTTCTTTTAGAACATATCATATCTTCAACAATTATGGAGATTTGAATTTTCAAGCAGAGCAAACAGAGTATTTGGCAGTTATCAAATTTCACCATTTATTTGTTTTTAATTTTCATGGTTTACCTCATATGACAAAATTAAAAATTAAATTTTTCAAGTATAACAGTTAAAATGACCCAGATCTACATGATAGTGAAAAATAACTATTTTGAAAAGCTTGTATAAATCCATGTGATTCATATAGGGAAAAAAAATTTATTTGGTCTAAATAACAATTAAAGCAATTCCGACAGTGTTTGCCCTCCTGAGCCCCAGCAGATGCTTCCACCCGCCTGCGTGGTGCTGCCGCCTAGAGGTTCTCCTTGGATCTTCAAGTTCAGTGGATTTGTAAAGCAAATTTCTTTCTCTCTGTCCTCAGATCTTCCCACTGCTCTCCTGGTTATTTTTAGAAATAACACCATCACAAGAGCACAGGTGGAAACTTCAGGTTTATATTTAAACTCTCCATCACTGATGCTGGCGACTGTGTATGGGGAAATGATCAATCCATAAATGAGGGTTTCTATTTCCTCTATTTTTTTTCCAGTTTTGGGGTAGAACCCAGGACTTTGGGCATACTAGGCAAGGGCTCAACCACCGAGCCACCTCCCTAATCCAACCCCCGATTTTCTTCTATTCCTAGTGTTACCATCCTAAGTCCCTACTATCTCTGGTAATTCAGAAAACCATCTAACTGAGGTCACCTCCCTGGGAGCAGGGCTAGACTTGAGTCCCTCTCCTATTCAAATCCTTTGTTTATATCACTACCAAATGAATCTTCCTGCATATAATTTTCAGAGTTCCCTATCTTACTTAAATGAAGTCCAAAATCAGGGCCTTTGTGACACAAATCAAACCAGAATCCTATTTTTTTCTTTTTACATCTCAAATACATGTGCTCCAGTCAAGATGGGCTGATCATCATTTAACAATTATCTCTCACACTCACCTACTATGAGCTTTTATGGGAAAAATTTCATGGACTTACAGTTCCTCTTTTTAACACTCCAAGCTCTTTAAAACTTATTACTTCTTCAAGAACTAGCTCTTGGGCTACCCAACAATGCTCGAAAAGGCACTCCATGTAATCTATGTGCAACAAGAATTAAATTGTGCATCAAAACCCTGAAGATGCAAACCTCTCAACTCCAAGTCTTACACTGAAAGGTGATGTGATGTTTGATTATGGGAAACAATCAGAGGCACCCAGCTTTTGAGTAATGAAGTAAAGTCTCCCAGGTAGAACTCTAATCAGAAGTTATTCTTATTTTCTCCTAACATCAAGACTGGAAAAATTTGCTCCCAATGCAGCTCCAGAAAATGTTCTTTTCTGGCAGCACTTATGTGCATTCTGAAGAGCACATAAAGAAGTGCCTCTCCAGCATGGTGCAATTATATGTAGCAACAAATAGACCTGGAAATGACCCGTGCAGTTGAAGTCAATGTGTCCTAGAGACTGGACATTAAGCAGTTGCATGCAAAAAAAAAAACAAACAAACAAACTATTGACAATTATTAAACTAATGAAATTATTTTCAATTAGCATAGCACTCTGTTATACAAAAAAAAGACACCACCTGCATAACATGAAAAAGACTGACTCAGCCTTCAGTGTAGCAAGAAAGTAAAGAATAATGCAGATTGGGACAAAGCTATTACTTGAGCAACTCCTGGTTACAGCATTTACTCATAATCTAATGTACAAGATTAGTACACCAGATTCATTACAGAAAGGCAGATGTATTATTTCAAATCTATGAAAATGCAGGCACAGCTATAGACAATATCCATCAATTCTTTAATTTTTTCTCAAACACTAAAGCAGTGCTATGGTTTGAGTATAATCTGAGTGTCTCCCAAAGGTCTATGTGTAGAGGCCTGGTCCCCCAGGTGGCAGTATTAGGAAGAGCTGTAGACCTTTAAGAGGTAGGACCTGAGAGTAGTGCTTTCAGTCAATGGGATCATAAACTCAAAGAGGATCACAGGACCCCAGGCTCTTCCTGTCTCTCTCTGATTCTGGTTTGAGATATAGTCACTTCTTTTCTCCTAACATACACACCTACCAGGGCCATCCACCATGCACCATGAGGTGATGCAGTCAAGGAGTGGCCCTTACTGAGCCTGCACCACAGTGTTTGGATTTCAGACCTCTGAAATGAACCTAAACGAACCTCTTTTTCTTCCTAAGTAGCCTGTGTCACGCAGTTCATGATAGTGATGAAGAGATAACACAGGTAAGGTCTCATTTTTTTCTTCTTTTATTTCAAAAATTATAAAATTTCTTTGTTTAATAATCTAACACTTCCATACTGAAGATTTGTGGAACTCTAAAGCAAAAATAAGCTTTATGGTAGCTTTTACTTGTTTTTTAAATCAAGCATTGAGCCATTTCAAGATGGACGAAAGCACATTACAACTGGTTTAAATAATAATAGAAACAGGATTATAAAATTCAAGCCAATCACCTGGTTTTTTGTCATTATGGCAAGCTATTTTTATGGACAATCATGGTACCAGACCATCAGTGCCATTTTGAATTTGCTTTTCTGGAGGCACATTCTTTCTTGTGCCTGTTTTCTGCTCAGAAATGACATTAACTTGATAAGATGAAACTACCTCTGATAAAAGAAGGCATGAGCAGTCATGACAGTTACATCAGTGGTGTCTTCAATTGGGAGAGTTTCAGCGTTTCTATAGGATTACTTCAGGGCATTCAGGGCCATGCTACTTAAACACTCAAACAGTCAACAGCTGTCAGACTGCTAACAAACTGTACTTCTTGGGAGCAGCTGTGTCTGCTGTCACCAGCTTCTTTCACACAATCTCCATGAGCCAATGGCAAGCATGTTCTCCCCTGGATTATTAGCAGATCACTGCAGGGGACATATGAATGGGGGATGCTCCTTTATTAGACAACTAAAGGAAATAGATGAGTGAAAAATTTAAAGGGATGTGTATTAACTGTACTAGAAAATTATCACTGATACCCATGTGAGAGAAATTCAGCTCTTAATTCTACTTTTTCAGTTTTCATTACATGCTTGCAGGTAGAAATGAAGTATGAATATTCAAAAACCTTAATTGTGTTTCCATGCACGTGTCATCCTTCCAGCCATAACCCATTTACGGTCCACTGTATTGTTTCCCTTCCCTTCATCTAGAACTGAAATATAATTGTGTCCAAAGCAGTGGCAACTCTTGACATTTGAAGAAGTTCAGTAGATTTTAAGAGATCTCTGAGGTTCCATAATAAAAAATGAAAAAATTGAAAAGGAACTTATTTTGTCCTTGATATTCATTAATAATTTACCCTCCTAGTTTTCATTCTTTTTTTTCCCCCCTTTCACCATCTATCCTCTTCTGTCCTGACTGGAAAATGGAGTTGTTTATCAATGAAGCAAGTTGAAGCAATGTAGGCAATCAGGCCAACTTGTCCCAGAGACACTACCAACTAATATGAAAGGTTTCCACTTTTAAAGTCTCAGAATAATCCATACATACCAATTCATGCTTTGGCCACTATATAACACACAGGGGTAAGGCAGAAGGAAATGAGTTTCAATGGCTCACAAATGTCCTCAGGATTCCCTACAAAAATATAACCTATACAAGCAGATGCAATTACTTCTCCATCCTTCCTACCATCTCTATCCCTCTATTTCTTCCCAATTCCCAACATCTGTTTTATTATGCTTGCCTCCAAAATCCTCAACCCTATCAAGGACAAACAAATTGACAAGTACCCATCTTCCAATTAACTGCCAACTGCCTCTCCTCCTGATCAGTGTAGACACTGATGTTGATGTCAACTGGCACTGAGTTACGATCCAGCTAAAGGGATGATGTTGGTGTCATTCGGGGGCAACGACTATAGACTCATCAGAAGCAGAAGGGGCCACGTGGACTGGATAAGCTGGGCAAGACTGTCTATATCAAATATCTCAAATGGTTAGGACAGCTTCTTGTTGTGCTGCTTGAAATCAGGGTTATAATCAAATCCTTCCCTGCAGTGCATGAGAACAAGTGCCTGAACAGGTGGTATAGGAGACATTGTCGTTCTGCTATGATAGGCAAATGCCAGGAGAGATGATTCTGGTGGAAATAATCAGCCCACAAAGATCCAAGGGTGCTTACGGCATTTCCAAGTGAAATATCCACCCGGGGCTTAGACTTAGCAGAAAATAAAAACCAGGTAGATCATACCAGAGGGAATAGTCAGAACAAAACTTAAAGCAAAATATTTTCTAACATCTGCAGCCAAGCGCTCTGCTAGAAAATGCAAAAGATGGATTCCCTCTGGTAGCAAATGAGAAATTCAGTGGATGTATTTACAATGTTCTGTATATATTCATTGGAACATATGGCTCAATGAATTATTCCACATGATAAATCTCCACTGAGGCAGGCTGCTACCCACTCAGGCCCTGAACCTTCTGAAAGTGGCAAAACCTCCTGCCAAGCAGTGTCATTCAGAAGAACAGAGGGTAAGAGAAAATAAATTGCATGCAGCATTGGTTATTTGAGGATGCTCCCATGATCTATATAAAGCCAGAGGAGATGATTCTGTCTGGCTTTATCTGAGAGTTCTGTGGGGGTGGGGACATTTAACACCCCCCCAGCCCGCCACAATCAGTCTGCAGGGGAAGCAGGTAGTATTTAGTAGGCAGACTCTGGTTTCCAGACACATCCCAATCTGCTTCTATCTAGCTGAGTTTGGAGCAGTCTGGATCTCTTCCAACATGCTCTTGGCTCTGTGGCCTGATTATCCTGAGCGGTGTTAATGAACAAGATGTGCTGATTTACATAGGAGACACATTCTTGCAATGAGGAGCTCCTTGGTGGCTGACTTGCTATACCTGGCTGTGAAGATGATGCTCTCTGCTGAATAACATCAGGGCGAGGGATTTGCACAGGCTAGATGTAGGCTGTGAGGAAGACAGAGTACAATTTTCATGGGACAAGAGTAGCCATCAGGTGTGCCCAGAGTCCAAAGCCAAACTTTAGATTACTAATGTCTTTATAGTTTTATCATCCATAAAGGGTTTTTCATTGACTTCTCACCACAGCCACAAGGTAAATAGCATTACTATCCTTCATCACAGCTCAGATGGTAGGCACCTGTCCTAAGCAGGAGCTGTACTTCAGTCCTGCTTATGAGTCTTAAACTACTTTGTATAAATAAATAGATGGAGATGGACATGGAGATGGAGATCCAGATAGAGATATAGGTCAGACTCTGGGACAAAAAGAAATTTAAGTGCTACACATGTTTCAATGTTTGAAAAAACTACCTCTAACATAGACTTCCCAGAGAGTTACTGCCAGAATAATTGTGGGAAGATTGGAAAATCATAAATCTATATCTAATGACTTAGCTGAGCCCATTTTTTTAAATGAGGTATCAAAAACTCTACCTTAAAATATAAACAAAAAAATCAGAGTAGCAAGTCAGTGTTTCTATTAATGATAGTTGCAAAATCGTGCTCTTAGATCAGAAAACTTGTGTATAAGTGCAAACATAACTTTAAGACTTATGGTATCTTTTAAAAAATGGAAAATATATTTTTCTAATTATAAAACATGATACTTACAAATGTTTAGATTCCTAAGGAAGCCTAAATTCTGCTGCTTAGGCCAAGTGGCTATGAAAGACCAAAAATTAGACCTAAGCAATAATCTGGTAACGACCAAACCAAAACTATAATGTAAAAAATAAATAATCATCTTTCACCTCCTGTTCTCACTAATAGGATCAGAATTCATCCAGTAGTTTCTATCTGACCACACTGCCTCATCCTTGCAGATGCCAGCTTTACTCATACATTGAAAGAGCTGGTTCTGCATGAGAAAGGCACATGAACACATCTTACCCTGCATATGGCCATAGTGATGCAGCCTGTATTCCCTGGGGTACTGGTTATAGGCCCTGCAAGCTTCCTCATGCTTTTGGAGTAGCCTCCACACCTGCAAGACTATCTGTTGATGAAAACAGTAAAACAGCCAGTAAGGACCTGCTCCAGCTGACTACAGGTCTGCTTTGACTACACCATTGAAGTTCACCAGTATGGAAAGCTGAGATGTATGGCTCAAGTCTGAGCTGATTCCAAAACTCATCCTGAAAATACAATCTAAATGAAGGAGCACACAGATTCATCAAAAGAAATCACCACGGTAGCTGTAGATAAACACAATGAATTTGCATTCTGAAAAGGCATGCATAAAAAAAGGAAAGAGTTTTATAACCCAAAACAGACAAATACATTATCACCAACCTGGAGGGAAGGGTGTAAGTAGGTCTACAAAAGCCCTCCTCCGAGCCTTTGAAACGGAGTGCTAGAATTTCTAAAATAGCACCACAAAATATATTGGTAGGGAGAAAAGAATTTTAAGAAACCTGATTCCAGGCCTGAATTTGTTTCTTTAACTGTGGGCCTTGGAAAATTTACCTAATATCAGTTTTTTACATCTGTTCAAAAAAATAAAAATAAAAAACAGTAGCAATATTTCTTCATTGAGTTTTTGAGGATTGAATAAAATATTATGAGTAATATTTTATAATCTTATAAATAAAATTATAAACAAAGTACTTAGCTCTAGACCTGACATAGAGTTAGCACACATAGCACACAACGGCATTTGCTTTAGGTGCTTGGGCAGAGAAGACACTGAGACATGAGATCCAGTGATGTCAGAGACAGAGAAGCAGCAAAGCTACTCAGCTTCTTGTTTTTACTTCCATTTCATTAATAAGGAGAGTGATGCTTGCATTAGAATGAGAGAACATGCTTGGCCATCCAAGGATTAGACTACAAACTAAACAAGGACATGATAAGAAAAAGCTGGGTTGCTTTAAATTACCTTGAAGTCTCCAAGGGCGGGGAAAGGGTACCCACAGGCGAGTACAGAGTGGCTAGTGGCGACCACCTAGACGATGAGAGAGGATTCAGAGAAATTACGAGTCAAAAACTTATTCAAGGGGCTGGGGCTGCATCTTAGTGGTAGAGTGCTTGCCTCGCACATGTGAGGCACTGAGTTCGATTCTCAGAACCACGTAAAGATATAAATAAATATATTTTTTTTAAAACTTATTTATTTTTCCTAAGTGAGAGAAAGTGGATTCTGGAAAGTTCAGCACACTGCATCTGTCAGCCTTTGACATCTCCTGCTCTGCCTTGTACTTTGCCCCCACAGGATGCAGTCTCCTTCCAGAGCCAACAACCAAGCCAAGGTAACAGGTAACCTGGTCCGCAGTGAGAATCAGAATGGAGTCTCTTATGTACATGCAAAGTCTCCCGCCCTTTCCCGTGCCCTTGTCCCTACCTTCTCCGAATGTTCTGATAATTTTATATTCCTCTCTGGCAAAATTGGAGAATAAGATTTTTAATTTATGTATTGTGAACATTTTCTAGATAAAATAGCAATTACTAGTAGCTCCATGGCTCCACTGAGAACAAACCATGCCAACTTCATTTCCTTTGCAACAGGATCCCTACATTAGCAAAGATGAATAACCTACACAAGTAAATATGGATTTCAGGGGAAAAAAAGTTACAAATTTCCCCATAAGTCCTTAGGAGACCTGGAGGCTGGATGGTAGAAGAATTCAAGGGATTAATAGCTGTTTGAACAAAAGCCAAACACTAAATGAATATATTGATATCAGTTCAGTGTAGAGCACTAGTTGAAAGATACACTTCACCTTGCCCAGTCCAACTATTATCAGTGATGTGATTATCATATAAGGTAATTTTAGAAAATGTGCAGACATTTTTATTAAATGTATTGCTGACTAACTTAAATAATAGATCCATTTAACAAAAAATTTATAAACTTCATGTTGGGTTCAAAAGCAGATTGCAGGTAACAATGTATAACTTGATGAGAATAAATATTAACAATGAATAACTTTTTGACAATCAATTGTTCAATCTAAGAGCAGTCTTTATTTCTTTAAAAACGCCCATCCTGACATTATAACAAAATATAACTGCCAAAATAGCTAATATAACCTTGGGTTATCAGTAAATTTCAATGCCACCAAAGGAAACTCATAATCCCACTATGCTATGACTTTACCCCTCAAAATCTAGAACATTGCCTTTGCCCTTGGCCAACATTTTCAAAGATATTGCCACTCAAGAGTTAACCACAAAGCCGAGCACATTGGTACACGCCTATAATTGCAGCACTTTGGGAGGCTGAGACAGGAGAAAAGCTAGTTCAAAGCCAACCTCAGCAACTGCGAGGTGCTGTCTCTACATAAAACATAAAATAGGGATGGGAATGTGTCTCAGTGGTCAAGTATCCCTGAGTTCAATCCCCAGTACCAAAAAAAAAAGCAAAGTTAACCACAAGATAGCAACGTAAATAATGAAGGTTCTATAAACAGGGAGACAAATGTCAGCCCAGTACAAATCTAAGTAAATAAAACTGTGGCTTTCTTAGAAGGTGCGTAGCTCCTCACTGTGAGGTCCCAGCGTGGGTTGAAGTGAGCCCTGGTTCTCCAGCGAGCAGGCCTGTGGGAGAGTCTGCTCCCAGTAGCTCTGGAGGTTCCCTTTCCCCAATCCATGGGACCATCAGCAAGTCGCTGCACAGAGAGCGTTGAGAGTGGTGGTTCCCAGTGTTTGCAGACGACAGATTTCTTTTAGTGTCACTTTCCTAACCCAGAGCAAAGGTATACATTTAGAGTTAAAGGAAATTTTTTATGGAATTATCAACAGGTTTCCTGAGTATCCACCCATCTTTCCAGACCCACCAAAGAGCAGAGCTGTTCATCCCTCAGCTGTGACCTCTGCTCTAGTTTTTGGGTTTTTTTTCTTTTACATGGAGAAAAATTGAAGTTCCAGCCGGTCACATTTAGGCTGGCTTAACTTCACAGCTGCAGTACATGCCTCTAGCGAGAGGTTCCTGGTTGGTGTCACAAGCATCGATCTGATCAGCTCTCTTGATGATGACACCATCCCTCACTCCCCTTGCGTTCACCGCCCAGGGCATGCCCAGGGCTCACCGCAGGCAGACTCCTGATCAATACAACACTATCATACAGCCAGCGTTCACAGAGCCCAAGGAAACCAGGGTCCCAGGACACTCCAATCATGGGCAGAATTTCAGCTTTATTAGGTAGCTGTCAAAACGGCCTTGGTGTCTCTTAAAACTTTAAATGGGGAGAAAATAGGAATGCACAAAATCCATGCAACGTTAACGTAGCAATCTGTTGTGATAAGCTGTGTGCCATGAACATGCATTATGGAAATCAGAGGGAGAGTCCAGAGAGCAGTAAACGGAGGAAGCTGCATGTGGTGAGATTGCAAAACCACAGCATCATGCTTCAGAAGTGTTTTTCTTTTTAAGCAGTCTGGTCAAGCTTCCTGCTTAACATAGTTGAGGAGCCACTCACCCCTCTATTAACATTAATACATTATTTATACAGAAAGCACAGTCATGTGAAGAAAGTTAAAACCCTGAGATGGTGTTTCTCTCCTTCTCAATGGGAAGGAGAGAACAGGGAGGTGCGGGTGATGGTACGCTCACTCTCTCGGCTGTTGAGTTCCAGGGAGGAACATCATTGTCAATCTCCATGCCATGTCTTTGTCTCTATATACAGGTCCCACTGTGCATTCGTTCCAAGCTTTTTTTTTTTAAATCTTGAGTTCCAAAAGGAAAGAAGCCATGAGCCCACATGTAAAAGCTTCCTTTTGTGTAAGCTTCAGGTCAGGAGTAGGATGGCAGGAAAGAGCCAGTGATGAGGAGAGTATGGCTTTAAAACCTGTCAGGGAAATTCTTTAGGTAAGAAGATGTACTTTTTAGCAAATAAAAGCCTTGACAAGTTATTTTATACACACACACACACACACACACACACACAAATAGTTCCCTTGGCATCAGCAGAACAGACTGGAATGAGACTAAGAAAATCCTGTGGGAAAAAAGAAAGAACAAACTTGACTTTCCACAGGTTGCACTCTGAAGAGGAGACAGAAGTCCTTAAGACCAGGAAAAGGAGAGCAGAGGGGGTGAGATCTCAGGGAAAATGGGCTGCAAGAAGTTCCTGGAAGTGGTTTGGCCCCACTTCAGCACAAGGACAGATAACAGGAAAAAGAAATCTTCCATTGTGCTCTAAGAAAACATGCAACCCCCTTCCAGAATGACCCTCCCCTTCGTGACAGCCTGTTCACATGCTGTCTCCTGTGCAGCTGGTGATGAGAACTGTGCTGGGGCAGCTGTACTGCCCATTTGGATTAACTCGGAACCAAGAAGTGGAAATAGAAAAGATTAGAAGTGAAAAAGACCACTGAAGAATGCATTAGATTCCACATGTTGGAAACGAGAGGATTAGAAGAAATGGATTGTCTGAAACTTTTAGGAAATACTGTTTAGCAAACCAGAGATGATGTTGAGGTGGATAAAGGCTTGAACCACTTTTTTATTTAAACATCACATCAGGAATGACCAAAGAACCCGGAGACATGGGGACAACTGAAATATGGAGTAGGTACACAAAAACTGGCTGTTCGCACATGACTCTCAGTGGTATTGAAGATGAACAGCTGATCTCACCCCGTGTCTTAGAGATTCTTTAAGGTCTGACATGGGGCAGGAGAAGGGATAGGGGCAGGTTGAATGGCAGAGACTTTGGGGCCCTGTAGTTACTTTAGTCAAAACAACTCTAATTTTGCATGGTTTGCAAACAAGGTTTTGCATAATATTTCAGTTTTTAACAAGGGCCCTCATATCATTTTGTAAGGATAACTAAATGTTTTAAAAGTGTACATGCCACTTCTAAAAATGCCTAAACATTGGCTGAAGTATTGATAGCTTGTGATATGATTTGTGCTTTTCCAAAGAGAGGCAGAATGGAGGAGGAGAGATAAAAGAATGGGAGGAGAAGGCTGGTGGCCAGGCGTTAAATTCCAATTCTGTGTAATGGGTGTTTAATTAAGCAAAATTCCACCTTCTTGTCCCAACGCAGAAGTTCTATCCTTCAAGAGTTCATCTCACGAAGTGGTTTCTGTAGCATCCAGATGAATAAAGTCCCATTTTGTTTTCCTGTGTGCTGGTGAATATAGTAGAGTATTGTTCCTGACGACAGATGACTCTTCTTCCCAAACGTACATCTAGACCACCACTCTCATCCTCACTTACAATTAGCTGTAACCATGTGACCGAGTTCTAATCAACAGAATGTGAGGGGGAGTCAATTCCACCACTTTCAGGTCTGGACCATGCATAGACTTGGCCCTTCCACCTGTTGGGTGCTGATTCCTAAGACAACCTTAATCCTCAAGCTGATAGTGGCATAGCCTACTAGCCTGGGTCCTGACTGGCTATGCAGAGCAAAGTGCTTGGGCAACCTGGAACTGCCCCTGAACTTTGGAGCCATTAAAGTACTTTAGAGTTCACTTGTTGTAGCAACTGATGCTACCTTAACTAGTACAAATGTGCCAGCTCCCTGACCTACTTTTTTTCTTTTCTTTAACCATTTACAAAAACTTCAGATGTATTATGTTAGCAGTGTCAATTGATGTTTCACAGGGACAGATAGAGATGACAATGAATTTGGTATTTATATCAGACATGGAGACACAATCCTATTCCATTTAGGGGCCATAGAGAAGCCCATAAATTTATCAAAACATTTTCTGATAAAACTTTTATACAGCATCAATATGATAGTGTGGGGGAGTTGAGAATTCTCTTCTTTGAAAAAAATGCCCAGCTGTATTTTCCAATTATTTACTGCCCTATCCAATCAGTTTAAAGAATGTTGAAGAATGATAACCCTATCTAATAATACTTTTCTGCCTTAGCATTGGTGAAATACTAAGCAACTTGACAATGGATTGTACATTGCCTCTCTTAGTTTGTTGATGGAGATGTAGCAGAACAAAACCACATGTTGGCTATTTCAGGTGGCTTGCAAGCTCTATTTTGGAATTTTTCAGTTGTCATTCTCCATCACTGCAGCATGCTCGTTTATTCTCAAATTCCTATTTCATTTGTAATAATTTATAGTTCTTTAACAAGTAAGAACCGTTGTACATATTCATATATTTTGATTTATATGCTTTTCTTTAGGCACATTCAGAATAAACTACCTATGGAATGGTAGGCAACCTTTTGAATTTTTGGTTCAGGCTAAAGAAAATCTGACTGAAGGAATTAACTGACACTATGGGTAACATAAGATTCTGCTTTTTTTTCCCTAGAGGGCCCAGGAGAGAGGCAAGCAGTAAAAATTTAAATACAGCTTGTCCAAAGGAACCTGCTACAATATATTGTGAAGTACTCAGAAACCACAAGTGTACAATGGAAAATAATGCTTATACATCAGGTCATCTTTGGTGAGATAGTTATTAAAACTCATTTCAATGTCAGAAAAGTTGTTTTCAGGAAGGTTTTTATTCCATCTAATTCTTTCCCTGTCTCATCCCTAAAATACAGACATAAAATCAATGAAGACATGAAAAACAATGAAGCAGTGAGCTGTAGCTTCCAGCTTTAGTTCTAGACCACAGCTCTAGCCTAATCTTACATACAGGGAAGATTAAGAGAGAAGGAAGGAGTCACCGGACATGAGGTTCAACCTCTCCACTTAACGCAAATGCATAATGATCATTGAGTAACTTGACTTCCCTTTCTCAGTTTAATGGAAAAATATATATTATTGTTTCTTTCTGTGCAGAAATACAAATAAAACATCATCTAAATGGTGTCTCTTTAATGGGGATAAGCAGATGACCTCATGTCAGTCTCAGTTCAGATGGTGGTTTCATCTCTTTACCAAAGAAATAGACTTAAAAGCACATTTAGCTTCAAGGGGGCTAACAATAATGTCTGCCTAATAAAAACAGTTTCTTAGTGTCTTCACAGGCCCCCATGACAGAGTGCATAACCAGTGCAAAGAAGTCGCCGGCGTGTATCTTCTGTGGATGGTGATTGATCCAGGCCCATAATGAAGTGAAAGCTTTTTTAGAGCCAAAGCAATTTTTGCCCACATCCTTTATCAGGAGAAAGCATAATGAATTGTGTTAGTTGCCAGCCTTTATTGAGAATTTCATCTAAGAATGTTGGCCAGATGTCACTATATCAGAATGAAGTGGAGCCTGAGAGCCTCTGTTAAAGTACAGACTCTCTCTCCATCACTGTTCTTGAGTTGGTGTGGGTCTGCTGTGAATAAGAGAAATAAGAGACTTAACCTACAATTGATTAATGCTTTGTGCACATCACCTTTTAGTTTTTCTCTTATAAGAAACTCAATTATCTAAATCCCATATGCTGTTTCAATGCATGCATTAGTCTAATTAAGTGAAACAAAAAATATTTTTTAAACCTTACATTGACCTCTCAATGTAAAAACATGTAGTTATTACTTGCCAGCTAAATCCCATGTTAGTAATTCTTTCAGATCTTTCTGGGTGGTAAAAGTGTGAAAGGTATAAAATATTATTTATCATTCTAAAAAGAAAATGAATATGGAAGTCATTTGGTACATAGAAAAACATTTTTGTTTGGAAAAAAAGGTTATATTAAATGGATTTCCATCCCAATATATTGGCATCATGTGATATATTCCACTTCTACATTATTACATGTCATCAGACATAATCACCTCCCTTGATTTGATGAATCTTATAGAATTACTGTCAAGCTATATTTGGTTGAGGGATCTGTTTATAAGAAACTGATTTGTAGTTTTACAGCTAAGTAAAAAGATAAATCCATCTGCTGTCTGTCATCTCACCTTTTTATGAAAGCCCGCAGGATGAAGTCTAGATCGTATAAAAAATTCTTTCTTTGGCTGCTCTATTTCACTTATTAAACCAGAGTTTTCAGCATTTTAAATGGAATGGTCTCTCAACTGTGCTTATAAAAAACATTAATTCTTACTTCTAGCATCAGCATGTTTAAGTTGACTACATATATTCAGAGGCAAAGCAGGGCATTAGCTTTAGACAAGGGTCACATATGAGAATCATTATGTGTCAGTGTATAGCATGTAAATTATTCAGCCTTGTTACCTACAGCTCCACTTTTTACAGGGCAGAAAAGTAGTGTAATTTTAATCTGAGGCCCATCGAATATGTTAAGAATGTCGCTTTCTAACACAAGGCAGTCTAGGTTATAATGAATAATACTGCAGCTAAAAAGCTTTCAGGTCTCTATCAGAAGAAATACATTTATCCAAATGAAAAGCGCTGTTTGTTTTTAAAGCACCCTATTCTACTTCTACTTAACACTGACTATTTGGATTAAGTTAAATCTCTAAAGTGCTTGCAAGAGCCTTGCTTTTTGCATATTCTAATCAAAAACAATATCTTCTAGATTACATTAAGTTAAAAGCTGAGAATTCCAGAAATGTGAAGGATACAATGTGTATGTGTACATGTGCTGACATGTGTCGCCGGGCTTGTGATGAGGTTGGTAGTTGTGGAATGTTCTGACTGATGTTGCCAGGATATATTCTGTTTGCACAAGGAATTGTAAATAGTCATGAACTCAACCACTTTGCTTATTAATTGGCTTATTGATTCTCTTTCTATTCTGCTGTTCCAAATGCTTTTAGTATTATTACATTAGGATAACGGAATTTATGATTTATACTCTTATAATTGCCTGGATCCATGAAATGTGTGTGTCTTAAACTATGTACACCCAACCTTTTAAAGGTATAGCATTTGAAACTTTAAAACTTAATGCAAACATCCTAATTAGTGCTTTCTCATTGTGAACAAACCCCTCAGCACTATCCCTGAGTGCTGGGAGACCTAAGATTTACCATCACCGTGGAATCTCATAGCTGAGTATGTTTGGGGGAAAAATGACTCTCTGCCATGAGAAAGGTATTTGCTGGTTCTATGACTAGAGGGAATTGCTATTTGGAGATCTCTACAGGATATGTCTGCCAAGAAAAGGATAGAATACACTAAGGTGAACACTAGTCTTGCCCTGAAATGTTAGTCTGGTCCCAAATAATAAAACCCTGGATTTAATGCTATATAAAACACTCTTCCATACATCAAACAACCCCCCTTACATAGCTTCCCTTAGGGAATGAAACTCTATGAAAGAAATAAATTTCCCCCAATACACACACACCCCCAAGAAGCAGTGCCTCTTCTGAAGATTGAACCTACAGATCCATAGACACAAACACAAAAATGTGAATGTTTTGTTCTGCCTCATTGTAAGTTCAAAGCATAATCCCAGAGGGCTAGAGCTTCCCTGTCCAATTTGGGGGACTGTTCCTCTGCCTATAGAAGTGTATTTTAATAGCAACCGGTGCAATCTACTTGTCTATTCTGAAAGTTCATTACCATTCTTTTCCCTTCCCTATTTAGAGTATCGTATTTCTTGTACTTTTAATTTTGGTATTTCTTAGCACCTATAAAGGGTAGCAGGTGGTCTCTTTTGGAGCCTGAATTCTTCTGTTCATGTGCCAACTAAATTCAGAGAGCTGTCTTTTCTCCTCTACAGTCCCTTTCCAGAGGGAGCTGCTCTCAGTGGTGGGGAGATTATCTGACTGGCTTCTCTTGTTTGTCCCTAAAGACTTCACTGGACTGGCCCAGAGTCTGTGGGTCCTGACCTAAGGATGGGATTCAGGAGGAAATTTCAACTGGCTAGCTCATCCCCACAACCTGTCAGCACTTGGTGAAGACCGGTTTTAGTGTAGGACTCATGCGTAAAGCCCAATACAAAACTGGGTTTATCTGCTTAAGACTTCCACATTATTTTGTGTGTTAAGACAGACAATCAGAGGTTTAAATATTGTTAGTATAGAGCCACTTAAAAGAATGTTCTGTTAACCTAGAGTTTCCCTGTCTGTACATAGGGAAGAAAAAAATCTCCATTCTAATCTTCCTGACCCCCACGTGTTTGCATCTCATAATGCCCTTCCAGAGCAGCAGATCTGAAGAAGTACATTTCTATAATGTTTTAGTGTTTATGTAGGGGGCTATGACATAAGAGCTGCATTATATCTTAAATTTCTAATTTAAAGACTTCTGATTACTTCAATTTCTCTCTGTTATATCTGAATTCTATGTCTCATTAGATTAGCTACAATTTACAAAATCTCATTGCTTTAAATATTTTTCTCAGTTTGAAAATAATCCAGATTCCAATTCAGGATCACCCCAGGGATTGTCTTTCTTATCAAGTACACCGATGCTAGTGTCTCATTCATTAGGTAACTTCATGGGTCACAGTGTCAGCAAGGTCCCTGCTAGCCCATACAGCAGAGTCAGAAAACGGCTGCCATTATCATGGAAACCTATCTCCACCATGGCTTGGATGGTGGAGGAAGTCTTCACACAGATTAGAAAGAGAGTTCTCTTCTCACAGGGGAGGCAGCTGGAGCTCAGCCAGCCAAGGTGGATCACGTAGCACTGCCCCACTCAGCAGGTTGCCCAGTGCAGGCCCAACTGGCACAGCTGCCTATGTAGGCCGGTGCTACTAAACCAAACAATAAATAATGTGACATAAGCTCCTTCATTTTTACAGAGAAAAATATGAACTGTGTTCAGAATCCCCGTTGCTAATGGAAATAGTTACCATTAGTTATGTGAAAGACCAGTGGAGGGATTACAAATCAGTACAAATGTGTGTGTTTGTGTGTGTGTGTGTGTGTGTGTGTGTATACAAATCAAGCTGAGATGGGATGCAGATATACACACAGATATGATGAGGAAGTTGATTACCAGTCAGTCGTGGAGAAGACCAGGCAAGCGTGGGCTCAGCAAGATCTCTGTACCTATCTACACACATATGTACAGCACATATTTCAGCCATGTGGAAGATCAGGAAAGACAATGTGGATACATAATACACACACATGCATATTGTATGTACACACATACACACATCTATGCAAGTACTCCCTATCAGAAAAAAAAAGCTTACATTTATTCTGGGAGGCTTATATCAAATGGCATTATTTTTACACAAAGATCATGGTTTCTCTGGAGATTTGGGTTAAAAAAAAAATCCTTTTTCTTGGTTCTCAAAGACTAGAGAACCAGTTAATGACAGAGGCATTTGTCACACTGGTAGCATGATAGAATTTTCATATTATTCAGTCCTGTGGAGTGGCAGGTGGAAAAGACGTTGGCTCTCTGCAATCAATGGCTTTTATATTCCACGTAATATTTCTAAACAAAGAGAAATAGTATGTGGAATATAAAAGCCATTGATAACAGGCAGAAAATATACTTACCAATTACTGCTTTAAAGAGAAGAATATAAAGTGCTCTCCAGCTGAAGTGGTGACAGCTGGTAGCACACAACAGGCAGCCACACCAGTGTTCCTCAGCTCACAGAGTGGATCACAGAGGTTCCAGATTCTTCTTAAACAAATGCCTGCATTTTTATTTTTTCTTTCAGGTTAAAATCCATGGTGGAGTTTCAATAAAAAAAAAAAAAATAGGGAAACGTGAGGCCGGGATGCCTACCAGGAGACTGGCGGTCTAAAGAGCCTGCTATGTAATCAGCAGAGGCACTTTAATGGCTTTTTACAGCTTCAAAGCTGCACTTTTTGGAGGTTGAATTTTTCAGCCCATGTATCCTGCCCACAATTTATAAGAATGAATGCCAAGGACAGAGGAATGCTGCTTTGGTAAACAATAACTTTAAATATTGCAGTTGATCTCAGCCACCTTTCAGCTTCACATTCGAATGAGCACACACAAATATGCTTTTCTAGATAAATAGATCCTGTGGTCTGTGTACACACCCTCCACCAACCCGCCATCTTTGCACTCCAATCAGCCCAAGAGGCGCAACCTCCGCCCTTACTGCCCTTCTCAAGAAAGACCCCCTCCCAGCCTCCATACCCACCTTATTGATTGCCTTTCCAGGTCATAAATAATACCTTTTTCTCAGTTGGCTTTCCATCAAATGCTGTGTTCTTTTGGCAATGCCATTAACAGCTCCCCAGAGGGCATGCTATGCCTACAAGAACCACAGGACCACCCGGATCAGAGGAGAACGACAGCCTACAGTCACTGCTTGCCCACCTGCAGCCAGCCCAAGACTAACAGGAGTTCTTCCAGATGCCACTGTGGTCATCACACATATTCAGCCCAAAGATTTCTCTCATAACTCATTTGCTCTCGGGCACAAACTAATGGCCACCATGCAGCAGCTGGGCTCTGGATATTCCAAGGGCACAAAGCCATGGAAGCCGAACAGGTAAGAATAAATAAGGAATTTTTAAAGTAAACATCACACACAGAAGCCCTTGCCGTCATCTCATGGCACACCAGGGGCAGCAGATCTTCCCACCATGCTTCCTCAGAAGCAAGCACCTTCTTTGCTCCCTCACGGTAGCTAAATATTAATGTATCAAAGATGTCCTTACCTGCCATCTGGCTTTGACAGACTCTGGGTTTTAAATCAAGCATGAAGCAGAACAAGTTATAAATATCAAGAGCTGGACAAAGCACCCCTTTGTGTTTGCAGGTTCCATTTACTTTAGACAATGAGTCGGATACACGAAATTAGGACAGAAACACGCCTCCTCTGATCTCCATGGAGGTGTGGCCCCTTTCTCCAAAATTTCTCTGCTCTTAAACAATATGTGCATCCTAGAACCAAACAGATATATATTTTTTTCTTTTTTTAGGACTTATTGTTCAACTCAGACCCACCCTGAAAAAACACTTTAGATCATGAAAAGGGTTCTGTGAAACTTATAAGAAAATACAAAAGAAGATGTTCTATTACATTTGAACTGGAGAGATAGGCTAGTAATTGAAAGTAGATTTATCCTGGTGTGGAAAAAACTAATACAGCACAGCAGCTAAGCAATACTCATTTTTATGGCATAGTATACAAAATATATAAACCATTTTGTTTGAGATCGAGATTGACCAAAGGAAATATTATCCTCCCAGCTTTTCTCTGCACAAGTAATAATTTTTAAAGTGAAAGAACAGGTCTATAAACCAGTATAAATATCAAACTATCTCTCTGAAAACTAAAAAATAACCATCTGAAACTGTATGCCGAACCTACTTGAAATATATACAAATAAATAGGAATTACTTTGTAAGCCATCCCTACACTCCCTGAACACTGCGATTTCATGGACAAAAGGGAAAAACAGCAAAGCCATTTGAAACATGTTTCCAGCGAGTCTCCTAAAGTAGGAATCTTCTTAATTCTCCAAAGAGGTTGTGGTTTTGAAATACTCTTATCAACTTTTAAGACTGGAGCAGTTGTACACACAGACTGGCTTTGGGGCACTATTCTGAATTTAACTGATTTGACGGAAGCTCATCAGCTGCAGACCGAGAGCCGCTGTTTCCCGAGGTGTGTGTGTGTTTACAGCAATGATTGCTACTGTTACCTACCATGCACCACAAATTAAACACAAAAACCATTGCCCTGAAGAATCTGCTCACAATCTCAGCCACAGTGGCATCTGCAGAGGGGAGCTCCAGCCACTTGAAACTCATTAAAACGTACTTGAGATTGACAATGAGTAGCGAACATCTGTCAGACTTGGCCAAGATTTCAATCAAGTGTGATGGTGCTGTGTTGCTTGACTACATTGACTTAATAAATGAGTTGGCTGCTGTCAGCTCAAGGAAAGTTTGGTTGTAATTACTGTCCTGTCCGTTTTTCTTTCTCCTGAAATGTTATTTCACTTAAATGTTCATCTTCTACGTGAAATGTATGAAAATGAAGTTTGATGGAATAATACGCCATTTTTACAAGGAATTGTAAGGTTCATTTTCAACTGACTGAATTTACCAAAATGACCATTTCTTTAATGAGCCTGCATGCACATACCCCTGAAAGGGCAGACAAAATCATACTCATCTCCACTCTCTGGAAGTGTCTCCAACTGCATGTCCAGAAGAACGGAGCTCTCACTTTGATCTGTAGATTAAATAACTGTAATAAATGACCGTATGTGTAAGAGCCAGGAAAACAAAAACAGCATTTTCAATGCCAAAAGGCTTTTGATCTTCAATAAATTAAACTTTACCTTATGTAGCATTTTAAGCCTTATGTTTATACTTCACGTTTAATCCCACAACAATCCATTTTGGATTGCTGGTGATGAAACAGAGACTCAAAGAGGTAACGGATCTGCCCTACTGACACAATTACTCAGCCAAAGAGTCAGGAATCCAGCTGAGTTGGGAGCTTTTTCATCATGCGGCAGTTGCTCTATTTGCCTCTTTAGAAATGTTTGCTTGAGGGATCAGATTAAGTACAAGGCATTGGTTCTGACCAGTATTATTTCAAGGTGATGGAAAGTTAGTTATTTCTGCTGACAGGCTAGCACCACCTGTTCGAAGATGGAAGGATATAAACTCCAGTCACAGAGGCCAGATAGGCTCAGCAGGGTTTAGGATAAAATGATCACACTGATCACTAATCCTGATCTCTTTACCTGGTGTGTTGGGACATCCAATTAGCAGGTCTGCTGAATTGGTATTGCCACCCAGTGGAGCTGGGCTTGTGGGTATCTGAGGAAGCCACAGCGGGCCACCACTGGATGAGGTAGAGTCCCTCTAGTTTGGTGGTGTTCACTTAGGGTACATAGAAGGTGTGTTATAGTGAAAGGAAGGGTGTCTCTTCGCAAATTCAATGAGTTCTTCCATGGGCAAAGAAATAGCAACGGCACCCAGAATGGAAACCTACTATTCCAATATTAATAATACTTCCTGATTTTATTTTCCATTCACAATAATTAAAATTCTGCAGTGGCCCACACTTAAGAGGCACAGATCCCAGGTTTGGTTGATGGCAACCTCTATTTCTATTACCTCCTCTTATTTATAGCTTCAACCCACTGAAATTTTTAGCCTTTAATTCCATTTGAGCAGTCAGTGGGCAGACACTTAAGAGTTGGACCAAGTTTGTATAATAAATAGGATGCTTTTTGAGGGACTGTCCCCTGTAGAAGGTCAAAGTAGTTGCAAAATTAACATCACCATGGCTGAGATGAGTCGCAGAGCTAAGATTATCATAGTGTTAGTAAAAATAGGTCAGCCACACATAAATGTGTGAATTCTCCCTCCTCTGAACTCCGTAGCATTTTATTTTTATCTCTCATATGGCACTTATCACTTCCTACCTTGCATTATACTTATTTGTACGCAGGCTTTACCTCTTTTGTACCGAGAATTCAAATGCCTTTGTTCCCCATAGCAGTCAACACAGTGCCTTGCACATAGTAGGCACTCATTAAATGTTAATTGTCTGATAAAATTCTAAAAATAAGCAGGAAAGGAGAAAAATAGTTAAGAGTTACTTTTGTAGAAAGGTGTTTGGCTGCTAAACTGAACCTTCCTTGGAACATTTGGCCTTTGTCTGATGCCTGCTTGCCTGGCGCAGCCACCGTGCACACCCACACACGCCACACACAGCCCAGGCCCAGACGGCAAGATGCAGCCATGCTGAATGACTATTGCCGCTCTAGCGTCTTTTCCTTCCAGGTCCCACCTGGGCCCCTTTCTCCTGAGATTCATTGCTTCCTGTTGCTGAGCTGGCTAATTCCTAACACCAACTCCTACTTCAAGTCTTGAGTTAAGGATGCTTCCTCCTGGAAGCTTTCCCTGAGCCGTAAACCTGTCCCGAGTATCTGGTGGCTTCCTCGACCACAGCACCCTTCACCCTGCCGAGTTTCCTCTGCACTGGCAGATCATCCGCTGGTGAGAACAGGTCTGTAAGATGAGAGAGAATTAAAGCTAGAGTCCTCTTTCAGGGAACTCAGGAAGCCAGACCCAGTCTAGCAGCAGACCCTGAGCTTCCCAGGTGAGTTTCCTTTTTATGGACTAAGGTGCACGGTGTTCTCTGCACCCAACTACATGATGCACAAGCAAAATAGCCCAGCTAACAGAAACAACACTGCTTTTATATGTTCTATAAACATAAATAACAGAGAACAGATTTTATACACAAGTCATTTGATGGTTTGTGAGCTTAAATAGAATACTCGAAAATATTACACATCCAATGACTTACTGGGTAATCGGTACAGAGGGGAGAATTTACTTTTTAGTAAGACCTTTTTCTTTATCCTGAATCTTCAAAGAGACTATAATAACTTCCTTCTGAAGTAAGCAAAGAGATAGAGGGTCAGCAGCCCAGAGAGGGCAACATATTGGTTGAGTTGAATTTAACCCAAAGAAGAGGGAAGGAGGCTCATTTCAGACAGAGCAGAAAACCATGAGAATGGGCCTAAAGACAGGAAAGTGTGTGCATGACTAGAAAATTATGGCTCGTTTGTTAAGGTCAGTGTGAAGAGGGAAGGTGTGGGAGAAGCATAGAGTATGCAGGAGATGAGGTTAGCAAGGCAGCTTGATTTGAAATTATAAATAGCGCAGAACACCCAGCCAAGGAGTCTGCACTGAATTCTGTAGGTTGGAGGGAGTCAAAGCCAGTTTCCAAGCAAGAAGACACATAACCCTATCTGTGACTCAGAGAAACAACGTGGTGACAAGATAATGAATGGGTGAGAGAGGGAAAGGCTAGAAGCAAAATCTAGTTGGGATGCCATTTCTGTGATGTGAGCAACCAGTTTCAATAATTTAAGAACTGCATATCTGTAAAGTTCAATATAAATGTTAATTTAAAACTATTATCTCAATACGATTGAATTCAATAACCTTTAAGGCAGCAGATATTGAAGCAGATTTTTTTTGTTGTTACTTAGCTCCAAGTAATTCAGGTGAAATTAATGTATAATTTGAGCATAATGGCCAAGTCTACTAATGAGCTGATTGCAGGCTTTGCATTCTGAACCTTAAGAATACAGATTATAGCTGCAGCTGAAGAAAAAAAGACCAAACCCTGCCTGGACCTGTTGGGATGTAGCAAGGATTGTAATTCACTGAGAGAAAGGAATTTTTTCACTGAATACATAAAAAGTCATACCTATTAGTCAAAATTGGGATCTAATTAAAATCTACACATGGCAGTTTAATGCTGTTACTGAGATGAAGTTCATAGTCAAAGAGGAAATGTTTTACAATGGAGAAGAATATGAGTTACAATATTGCTTTTCCGGCCAGTTTTAGTGTTTGTAATTTGTACTTAACTAAATTCACCTTGTATAAGAATTCCTAAAGAAATTTTGATATGGTTAAATTATGGGGAATTTTGTGGAGTGAGACAGTTTTCTTCTTTCTACCACTATCCTTGTGCGAGCACAGCCGTCACGCTAGAAAGAGCCTATGATACTGCCACTCAGGTCAACTCTGGGACTCTGTGAGCAGAATAATGCAGAAGCAGCACATGAACAGGAGGAGGGCAGGCTCACAAAAGTTATCTATAATCTTCAGTGTCCGAGCACCGTCCCCGGATGTGGGGACTTTCTTCTGTTTGGTATCGTGATATTCTAGCCACCATTCCTGCTGCCTTCTGTTTTCCTTACCACAGAGCAGATGTTAACCAACATTTAGACCTTCCTCCCCAACACGAAGAAAAGGAAAATCACTGTATGTGTGTCCTAGGAAACCCACGTACCAGCTTTACTAGTGTGTCAGTCAGTTTTTCACAAAAAATATCAGACCAGAACAGCTTAGAGGAGGAAAATTTTATTTTGGGCTCAGGGTTTCAGAGGTTCAGTCCATGGTCAGCTGACTCCATTGTTCTGGGCCTGAGGTGAGGCAGAACATCATGGCGGAAGAGCATGGAAAGGGAAAGCAGCTCAGCACATGACTGCCAAGAAGCAGGGGTGGGAGAAGAGGCCACAGGGAAAGAGAACCCTTCCAGAGCACACTGCCAGTGCCCCATCTCTTCCAGACACACCCCTCCTGCCCACAGTTACCACCCAGATCAGTGGTCCATTCAAACAAGGATGGACTGATTAGGTTATAGCTCTCACAATCCAATTATCTCACCTCTAAATATTC
The DNA here is from genome assembly GCA_028644305.1 of Xerus rutilus. Classification (NCBI taxonomy): domain Eukaryota; kingdom Metazoa; phylum Chordata; class Mammalia; order Rodentia; family Sciuridae; genus Xerus; species Xerus rutilus. The sequence continues at coordinate 6,445,448 of CM053408.1, read as the reverse complement.
CTGCATTAACACAGGAGCTTTGGGAAGGCACTTCATATTTCAACCATCATACTAAGAAATTTTAATACAGACTTATCTGTCAACTTTTACATAAATTTTACTAAATTTCTGTGGTTGAGGATCCAATTGAGTATAAGAGGTACTAGTCTTAAACTTTTTTGAACACCCCAACATTGCTGACTTAAATCTGCTCGTGGTCAGAATTGATCAAGGCAGGGCGCACCCATACCCAAACCAAATCATTTTCTTTTGTCCTATAGCACTATATGAAAAACCACACATCCCAGGAATTACTCCTTCCTGACTAAAGGAGGTAAAGAAATCTATTATCACAATATGGTGCCAGTGTCTCAGATAACTTTGTTATTAAAGACATGAGAACTAATTTCAGTGGTTCATAGGTCATAAGTGAATAAGGAGTCATCTTCATAATATTTTCTGAATGAATTAAGTCCATTTTCTTCAATTATCTTCACTACCTTGGGTCATAAGAACCACATTCTAGTAAAATCTGTTCTTTTTAGGGTATGTATGGTACTGGACATTGAATCCAGAGGTGCTTCACCACAGAGCTACATCCCCAGCCCTTTTATTTATTTTTTATTATTTTGAGACAGGGTCTCACAAAATTGCCACAGCTATCCTTCTACCCCAGCCTCCCAAGTCACTGGGATCACAAGTGAGCACCATTCTTCACATCCGCTAGAGGAATCCAATTCATCATCACTCCAGGACCAAGGGGCCAGCATCCATGAGGTCATACCAACTGCAATCATAGGCCATTTATAAGACACTGTAGTAGCCAACACAACAACAGCAAAATTAGTCACTATTTATTGGCCAATTCCTAGGACCCACACATTGCTCTTGACTTTGAGGAATATGACAGTGTGGATAGGACAAAGTCCCTTCTCTGGCAGCTTTTAGACTATAACTTCAGCTGATGCTTGAGACTGCAAAAGAGAAAATCTCTATGAGGATGCTAAACAGTCAGGAGTGCCTCTCTTTGGAAAGACATGAGGTGAACATTTGGAAGAAAAGTGTTCCAAGCAGAGAAGAAAGTGGGTAGAAAGGTTCTGAGACAGGACCACATGGGATGCCTTCAAGGAAGAGCAGCTGAGTCAACGGAGCCAGAAGAATGTTGAAGGTGGTACAGTTAGAATGAGATGGGAGAGGACCGAGTCAGGGACATGATGTATTTGGTCTTCAACACTGTGGTGAAGACTTGGTTTCATTTATTGTGTGACAGGAAGCCAGCAGGAGGTTTTGAGCAGGGAACTGACATCCTATACCTTATGTGTATCCATGATGACCTGATAAATTCAGGAGGTTCCTCTATTAATTAACAAGAAAATGACTATATTCCACTTTCAAGGGCTCCAAAGGCATCTATTTCTATAGAAGAAAAGTGCAAAAATAGTGTTTGTGTGTTTGTTTGTTTGTTTTTTCTCCAATCTCCCTTTTTGAAGCCAGGCACATATCAAAATCAAAGTTATGGTAGTTATGGTAGTGTTCAATTAGTAATCATAAGAAAAAGAGCCTTTGAATCATATATCAGGATTGGCTGGGGAGCAAAAGCATTGCGGTGTGAAAGCTTTGTCTATCTTCTGGACACTCCACTCCTGTGCCCAAGCCACACTCTAGGCCCAACGCTCAGCCATGGAGGAGTCAGATAAATGTGTGTAAGTATGTCCAGTACCACAGACGACTGTGGAAAATAGTGGTGAAAAGAATTAAATGCTCATAAAGGAAGGAGAATATTCATAGAGGTGGGGTATTTCCAACCCACTCAGTGAAGGACTCTTAGATTCCAAAGAGATAGGGATCATTCTGGAACTCCTACAATGACTGCTTTCCCTACCCCAGTTAATACTGAATCCAAGTATGATTCCTTGGTTCCAGGACCATAGCAACTGGCTTCTCTGCATCAGATAGCATAAAAATGTGTAACCATGTGCCCCTTTCTTTGACTCTTGCAGGTACAGTACTGAGTTTATACTCAAAACTGAAAATCTTTAGCATTTTTTCCTTCCCAGATTAGGAAAAAAAAAACAAAAACAAAATAAATCTAAGATTTATTTTCACCATAGTTAAAATATTTCCTGGAGCTAAGCACAGTCGTACGGAGAAATTGATCAGGGTGCTGAGCCATAGTTGATTAAACGAGGGCTCGTCACCTGCTTTAACTAATGAAGCTAGACTTCTCAGAAGATGGTTTGTATCTATTAAGAGAGGACCATCACTCTTTTTAGATATATAAAGATTAAGGACATTTAGTGTAAGTTGAAAGGACCAGATGAAGGGACCAAAGGGAAGAGATTTGTTTCTGGGTGCAATAAAATGAACAGATTATCAGGACATAATGCAGATGACATAAACAAGGCAGGGCAGATGAGAGTATAAAGGAAATAATTCAATACTAAGAGCAAGTCGTGGGGATTTTTAGAGAAGAGAATAACCCGGTTACCTCAATGAATGCGGTTGAGACGAGGTTGAGAAATTACTTTGTCAGCAAAATGATTTTGCCTCTTTCCAAAGAAGCAATGCATAAAAGGAAACAGAGGACTCTTGCTGAGGTAAATTGTCACCTAGTTCCAGGACCCAGGCCGAGAAAATGTAATGAAAAATCAAATGTATTTAGAGGCAAAAATATACTGTATTATTTTCTAAAGTGGGCCAAGACTGTATAACACAAATTCACTACAAAATTCTGACATGCTCTAAGAACTCTCCAAAGAGTGCAGTGGTCTCCCTCAGAGACTTGCTATGCCTCTGGGAGAAAACGTGCTCCGGTGCTTGCAGTTATTGAATTTGCTCAAGGCAAACGCCAAAGCAGTTCTCTCCACCATTGGACCACTTTTCAGCAGAACAACTACTGGGCCCATGTGTTCCCACTTGCAGGGGCCCTCAAAGGCTCCCTGCTCTGCACTTCCTGGGTAATTGGGACAGGTGTCTGTTGGGACCTGCTGTGACATTCTCACTCCTTCTGTCTCTGGAGCTACCTCTTTACCAGACTTTTCAGAATCTAGCCAAGAGTTTTGCTTCTTCCCTCCCTCAGATTTGCAGCCACCTTGTGTGACCAGTCCACCAGTTACTTGGGAACAAAAACCCAATGGCCAGAACACTGCAAAACTGGGTAACCTATTTTAAGAAATAAAATGAATCAAAAGTTGCACTTACATTTCATCAGAAAAAGATACGTGTAAAATAACTAAATAACTAACAACTAACGCAAATCAGAAGTTGGTGAGCATTGGCCAATGTTACCAAGCAAGTCACACCACCTCGTGGGCCCAGGACCGTAGCAACCGCACTCTTCTCACTGATAATGCTCCTGGCTGCAAAAAAAGAAAAAGCACTGATATTCAAATCTCCCCTTTCCAAGTGGAAACCAAGAATTTTTTCCACACAAGTTTCCAGCATCTTGATTTGTCACTTTCAGGAAATCACCATCTTCCTGTCTTCTTTTTTGCTATATGTAAAGCAAAATTCATAAACCTGGGTAAAGTCAAAGTGCTCTGACAAGTATTGATGACAACAATCCCTGCAGAGCATTGCTCCATATAAATTATTATGCAAATTCTTGAAAATATAAGTTTATATAAATAAATATGTGGAAAGGTGATTTAGATTTATTGACTTTTTTTATTATTTATTTATGGAGCATCCAAAATTAGATAAGCTTGATAAATTTAGTTCCTGATCCCTAAACATATGCTATAAAATTGGGTGATTTGGTGGTGAAATGCTGTGCATGAATTTTTTTAATATGATTTTTTAAGGTACCAGTGGAGACATATCAGGATCCACTTTTTCCCAACTACATGAGTTTGCTTGACTTTGAATTGAATATTTGTTTCAAAATTACCTGACCTGCCTGATCTATAAAACTCATGATTTTTAAAACCTTAAGTTAACAGTGCATATGGAGTGAGTACAAATATAATTATAAATGTAATTTTAATTCTATTCTCCTTACTGGGCTACAGTATTTGTGAGTAATCTATTCCAAAATCAAAGATCAACTCAAATCCCTTCTACCAACTCTGGTCCTGTTTTCTAAGTATTTATTTAATGTCATTGTTCAGTAAGGGACCTAGAGACCTTTCGCTCTAGGTGGAAAGAAAATGCAAATCTGTTAGTTATTTGCTAAGGTTCCTGAGGACACTAAAAACACACAGGCACTTGCAACTGTGAATTTCCCAGTAAATATAAAATCTTTGTCTTCTGGAGTATTTGCTTAACTGAACAAAGTTTACACAGCCTGAAGAGGATTAGCACTAACAATAACACAAAATTAAACCTTTGGCATTCCTCTAGTTCATTTCTATAGTTATCTCCTCTTTTCCCACATTGATTTCCCCAACTCTAGCATTAAAAAAAAGAAAGAAAGAAAAGGAAGGAGATATGACGGTGCTCACTGAATCCTCCAAGCACTGAGTACAGCTACGTTTATTTTCATTCCTTCGTTCATTTACACTTAGAAATATTTAATAATAAAAATGGGCCAGGTACTGTGTCACATACTGAATACGCAATTGTAAATTTAAAAAAAAAACACTTTTAGCCTTCAGGATCATTTATTTTGTAAGTGGGAAATATAAATACATAAGCTCTGGATTGCAACTATGTAAAATAAACGCTGCAGGAGAGGACCAGGCAGTATAAAGAAAAGAGCTGTCAACTCTGGTGGAGGAGACCAAGACAATGCATGAAGGGACAGAATCTGAGCTAGTTTCAAAGCGTCAGTGGGTGTTTGGTGGCCTGGAGAGAGAAAACATTGCCAGCAGCAGAAAAGCTTACACAAAAAAATGGATGATCAGTGTAAAGCATTTGATGTGCATAAAGAAGTGATGGAAGAATGGTGAAGGGGAAGAAAATAATACTATAAAATATTTTGTGGTATCAAGATTACAAAGTAGAGACTCACAGGTAGATACATAGATACAGCATAACTGACTTAAGCGTTTTCCTATTGGTTGAGCATTTAGAGTATTTCTGATTTTTTCCAAATATTAAAAATATTAAATATTTAATTAAGCATTAAGCTGTGATGAACATCATCCTAACTGGATTTAAGGATGATATTATGAGAAATGAAATTAGTCAAGTAAATTATATACTTACTTTAAGTATTTTTGCTATATCTGCTATATTTTTTTCTGGAAAGATGCCAATTTATCAACAGCATGGGAATAGAACCAGTCCTCCTGTTCCCTTTGCCAAAACTGAGTAATACCAATAAAATAAAATAAGTTTACTATGAGTAGTTTAACTTATAAAATAAGTTTATTGTATGAGTAGAAAAAAAACTAGCTTTTACAGCATTATGAGTATCAAGACCAAAAGCTTGAATTTAATTCTGAAGTCAATAAGAAACCCATTGAAGATTTTTGATCAAGGGAGCAAAATATCTAGAACAGTTCTTTGAAAAGACTAATTCTGACAGCAAGAAATAGCAGATGATGTTAAGTTTTGCTTGAGAACCCACACAATTTTGGAGGCTGGGAGATTGTGGTAATAGCCTGGGGCAGCATCGCCCAATAGAACTTTCCATGATGACATAAAAGTTCTATTCAAACTCTACAATGACAGAATATTTTTAAGTACTTGAAATCTGGCTGATGCCACCAAGGAACTAAATTTTTAATTTCAATTAGTGTTACTGAATTTTAATAGCCACATATAGCCAGTAGCTTATTGGATTAGGCAGCATAGACCTGGAACAATAGATACTCCAGATAGAAAAATGCCAAGCTAGAAAGGAGAAAGCACAACAGATTGAGCAAACGAACTCTGACCGTGTGGATGCTCAAGATGAAAGGGAGGCAGAATCCTGATATGGAGATTTAGAATCCAAGGAAAATGAAAGATGAGCATCTCACTGACACAGCCTGTAGTACAGAAGAGAAAATCGTTCAAGGGGATAATGAGGACAGAGAGGAGGTTGTGTGTGCGTGTGTCCCACTCCTTATCAATATACAGCTCCTAAACTTGTCAACAAGACATGGGAAATGACAAAAAGATTTAAACTGACCAGGTGCCAGGGTTTCATGCTTTTCCTAGGGGTATTGATCTATATAAAACTGTGATAAGCTGTTGGATCTTAACCTATATATCAAACCTACAAATACAATCTGGTACTTCTCACCGTCAGAAACTCGGATGAAAAGAAAACTGTCCTTCACACCCTGGAAAACCAAGTGAATACCACAGCAAGATAGGGGAAATGTCCTGCTCCACCACTTAAAGGCAGCATGCATCTGTGAGACATTGTGGGTCAAGCGGTCACATTAACTGTGTGATAAAAGTATAAGTGTAAATGTAATGGAAAGGAACAAAATTTAATAGGGGTTGCAGACTCAGCAGAGCAAGCAAATGTTGGATAAATAAAACAATAGTAGCAGGCTACTATTAAAACCATGCTGGATCAACTGTGGAAAGGGCAAGGAAGAAATTCACTCTTCATCTCAGTCTTTGTGTGACTGATGCTTTCCCTCCTTTAAGGTCTCAGCTTAAATTCAGCTCCTCGGAGAAGCATGATTCTATGCACCTCTTTCCTGTAACTATTTCCAACATAACTCTGTTGTTTATGTTTGTGACTCTTGTCACATTATTTATTGGTGTGCTTCTCTGTTGCTGTCTCTCCATGAACACGATGGTCCATGAGAGTCTGTTTTATTATCTCTTCAGTATCCACCATCTAGGATGCCTTCTGCTATGTAGAAAGTGTTCAGTGATATTTTAGAAGATAAGTGGGTGAATAAATGAGTGCACCCTGTTTGTTACACAATGGACTGAGAATATTCCATCAAGACCAAGGTGGACCTGCGGAAGCCAGCCATATGAATTCTCACTTCACCAAGTAAGAACAGGCCTTGCAGGTCCAATTGCGAGGAACCGATGGTTTGGTTTCTGGATCATCGTTCAACCAGGAAGAGTTTCATCGCATCTCCAGCAAAGACTCTGTTGATAAGAGATCATTCAACTCAGCAAATACAACAAGTTTGTGGGCTATTTATATATCATGAGACGTGCACTCCAAAATAAAATAAATCCTAAACTTGCTGCCATTGACCTCCAAGAACACTGATCCCGAGTATATGAACTGAGCTCAGATACAATAGTCCTCAGCTTGTGATTCCCTGTGGGTGTTCTATTCACACTACAACCTAAGGTAAAGCGTCTTCCTAGTTTATCAAGATCATTGATGATCAGACACTGTTCTTATGAGAATCAGAGACACAGAGAGTATGTGTTTGTATGTCTGAATGGACCCTTCTGATCTGCTGAAAGTATGAATTCCAAAACCATTATTTTGTCCTACATCTTTAAAAAGCTTTACATTTCCAGCAGCAACATTTCCTTTTTTAGGTAACAAGATGATAAGGAAAGTAGCAGCCCCTGACTATGAGAGCCAATCTGACCTCCCAGGTAGGCCTCCCTGCCACTAACAGCCGATTTGCTCAGTGGGGTCATTTTGTCCTTTTGCACTTAAGCAGTTTGACAGAACATCAACCTCACACAAGGTCACTAAGCCCATGACAATGGAAGAAAAAAACAAGTTCGCTGTGCAACTCACAAAACACAAAATGTTCCCTCTCCCATTAAATGAGTGACTGCTACTTCTCTACCAATTACAGTTCTGTCCCCACACTAGTCTGCCCTTCCCATAAGTCAGATTTACTGAGTGGCTCATACAAGTTTCCCTGCTTCCTCACAGGGTAAGCTCACACATTCTTAGACGGTGCCCACCCCCCTGGGGGTGTACCAACCAAACTCAAATCCTATGTTCGAACAACCCTGACTGATGTAACCTATAGTTACTGTCAAAGAAAAATCATACCAGATGGAGTTCAACAGGCAAGGAAGATGTTATTCAAGACCATCCCATGGAGAGAGAGATTGAACTCATATGCAGAAACAGAAGGCAGGAGAGATGTTGAGGGCTGGGTGAGCTAATGGGAAACCACTGAAGGACTGTGGGGCAAGGCTGACCACAGGATTGGGCCCTTATGTTTGCTAGCTGGTGCTTATTGAAGTTAGCCTTCAACCCTCCACAGAGACTGGGGGCAAAGGCTCTTGCTGCAACTAGTAATAAGCTCAACCTGCTCAAATTCAAGTGTACTCCTGGTGGTGTTTTTGGCTAGTGTGCTTTGACAAAGGCAAAAGAGAGACAAAGAGATTCAGCCACTGAAGAAAAATCACAGCTTATTTCTCATTCATGATTGACAAAATCTATTCTCAAATTAGAGGAAAATTTCCCCTATTCCTGTTCAGTGTAGCTCCTTGGTCCACTGGTGGATTCATCCCCAATAAGAAATGCATGCCTCTGTGCTGAATGCATGGATCACATCAAGACATTATTAGGGAAGATGATGTTTCATTTTGAAACACAAAACTATCAGAAGTTCCAGGACATTTGTCAAGGTGACAGCGCCTGCCTGGAGTCATCCTCTCCTGGTGGTCACTGCTGGGGACACGAAGAGCTCCTAATACTCTGAATTCTTACTAAATGCCCCTTAAATCCATTTTAACAAAATAATCTAAAAGCTTGCTGTTCCTAAGATTTTAAAATAGAACAGTAAAAATCCAGACATTTTTATACCCAATTTATTGAGTATCTCTAAAACTGAACAAAGAAGTTTTCGTCTTCTGCATTTTGCCTGGTTTTGCTGAGGTCATTAGAATATAAAATCGGAAATGGTAGACAAAAAGAATTTTGATATCTAGGTCGAGGGTCCACAAAATTATAGCCTGCAGACCAATTCTAGCTTGTTCCTGTTTTTATAAATAAAGTTGAAAGGGAACCCAGCTCTGTCCTTTCACTACGCACTGTGCGGTGACTCAGGCACAATGACAACTGAGTAGATGGGACAGACCACCTGGGCTGCAAAACCTAAAACGTTTACAATCTGGACCTTTACACAAAACGTTTGCCAACCTCAGAACTTGGTTAACAAAAAGAAAAATAGTTTGCCTGAGATCTATTTAAAAAAATTTTAATACAAAATCATGAATGATTGTGTTGTCTATGTTACAACATACAACATCTTTCAAATTCCAGTTTTGTACCAATAGTATATACCTGAATGCACACCAATTACCTCCTTTAACTCTAGCAAGACCAAGAGAATAACAGGCCATCCTCAGAACAATGGTCCTCCCATTGCACTGACTGAAGTCAACAGAAAACAAGGAGACTGGTACCCCAATGCCACCACACCTGCTTTTTGTTTTTCTCTGATATCTTTCCCAGCCTGCTACCTTCGCTTTTGTCTATTAAACAACTCCCATCCAGTTTTTTAAATAAGTTATGACTTCTGTTAGATCTACACAAACTACACTACAGATGTCTAGTTGATAACCCTTCTGTGACTTTCAGTATGACATTTTTGTGATATTACAGCCCAAATTCGTGCCCTGGGTTTACTGAGTTGAACACTGATTTCTCACTTAGTGAGATGTAAGAAAGAGACAGATGGCAAACACAAGTTGTGATGTCCAACAGGGCTGGGCATGTGAGCCAACACCTCTTTAAAATGTTTGTTCCCTAAGCAGAACAGAAACGAAGGACAGTCCTGATGGGCCAACCTTCCGCAAGAGGCAAAGCAGCCCTGAAGTTGCGCAATTGCCCGTATGTTCTCCAGCACCGTCCCCAGGTCTGTCTTCTAAGTGCAATTTCAGGGTAGTCAGTCTCCCTAAGAATTTCAGGACGGCTATGGATCTGCCCCTGACGTACTTCATTCTCAGCTTCAGAGGAAGCTCAGGGAAGGCCTCTGCTATACCCCCATGACACTGTCACCCTGCATATCAGAAAGGAAATGAAGGCTTCTCCAGCACTGTGATGGACGGACACCTCTTGGGGAGAGGAGGACAAGGGACAGAAAGATTTCCTTCTCCCCAGTTCTTTCCCTTCGTGTTACTCAGGTGATGTTAGCACAGATGACATTGAGCCACCCAAGGACAAAGGTCCAAGGTAGTCTGTTCCTGGCCTCCCAGGAGAAGGACAGCAGATACAATCAAGGCCACTCTAAGATTCTGCCCCTGCTGACAGATAGGAGAGCTGGACGCCTGCAGCCACCATTTGCCCACTCTACCCACCCCTCCCTAGTCGAGGGCCCCTGCTCCAGGAGCCCGCACCTGTGGACTATGTGAGAAGAGACTACTGCGGGCTACCATGTGGGAAAAGTTAGAGAACTGTTAAGGCAAACCCACTGGCAGCTTGAGAGAGAGATCAGACCTGCAGTGATCTCCTGGTTCCCTGCTGAACTGCCTCAGAGTTACTCTAGTATTTACCCTACAGTCAACACCTCCCAAAACAGCTGACCCTACACAAACCCTTCCTGCCAGGTGCTAGAGATGGCCTCCTCCCCTCCCTTCAGACCCCCAGGTGGTAAGAGGTCCAGGGACTGTCCCTTGTACTTCCCTGGTACTTTCTTTACTCCCTTCCCACACTTTTCGCAAGCTGTGTCTATAAAATCTCCCTTGAGTTGTCCTGGTTTGAGTGGCCCATTTGGACCCAGTGTGATCCACACGGTCAGAAGTCCTCATTAATAAAATTAAACAATTTCTTGGAGCAAGTGTTTTAATGCATATCCCTCCATGTTCCCATGAAACTGAGAATGAAGTACGTCAGGGGCAGATCCATAGCCGTCCTGAAATTCTTAGGGAGACTGACTACCCTGAAATCACACTTAGAAGACAGACCCGGGACAGCGCTGGAGAACATACGGGCAGTTCTGTAAAGTGTGTCTCAATACATTAGAAAAGAAAGGAGGAAATGTTCCAAAGCAATGGAGAATAACATGTACCCTTAGAATGTGCTGGATCCCATTCTCTCTACCCCTGTGTCATTCCAGCAGAAGGAACCTAAATGCTAAGGAAAGCAGTTAATTCTCTACAGAACCACAGAAGCTGCTCTCACCCTGTGGTGAGAAGGTATTGGCAAATGCCAGAACGGGGCAACCCACCATCTTGAAAGAGGCACCACATGTGGCACTGTTTAGTTCTTCTTTGTGGAGGAGGAAGAGAAGGAGCAGCTTCTCTGTGTCTGAAACCCCTATCACCAGCAAAATGTCAAAGAATAGCCATACTCCCATAGCAATATCTAAGAACCACTGGGAAGAATGTCAATTTCTTCTATTTTGGAATCTACATAAGTGTAGCTGGGGATATCAGGACCAAAAACATCCTTCTGAACAAAAATTAGAGAATTACAAAAGCTCAGAGTTGGAGAGAATTTTAGCTCAAATTCTCAACACCAACCTGTATGCATATACCTTCCACACAACTTAAGAAGGGCTTAACAATTACTGGAAACCCCTCAGCCACTGTAAATTCAGGGACTGAAAATGATGCCTTTCCCAGTGAGATCTTTCCAGTCATTATCAAATAATTGCTAAAGAAAAACTCTTGTATATATTGCAACCTCTTAAACCACAAATACAGTTTGAGTCTAAGATCTTTTTTAGTTCTTCCATACAGTGGCGATCAAAATGCCTCTAACCCTCCACACATCACACACACACACACACACACACACACACACACACACACACACACTCCACATATACACATGTGCTTTTTCTCAGCTCTGGGTAAAATGCTTAGTTCCTTCACCTGTTTCTCATATGCTCTTTTTCTTTAATATTCCTGAGCTTTGTACTTTACACATTTTCTGGTTTATCACTGCCCCTACTGAACCAGCTAATACCCCACTATTTTTTATTCAGAGAGTGTAGCTATTCTGAGAGTGGGTTGAAATGAAAGTGATCAAAATTCTATTATCTTTCATATTATCTATCTGCCCAGGTTCAATCTATCTATTAAATATCACTCTTTGAATGCAGCTGTTCAATTAGAGGGACTAGCAAATCTAGAATGAAGAGCCTATTTTCATTATTTCATTTGCACACTCAGAAATGTCTAAGCCACTGGAACTAAGAGTGGAAGGTGGGGGCAATCCTAGTCATACCTGGAACCATTCCTGGACCCACCCTGGAATGCCTGGTTGTAAGTTAAGGAAGGGACCTCACAGGAGGTAAGGATGCCAGTGAGAGATACCTGCACCCCCACATACTTTATTTCCACTCCAGCTGTCACTCAGAGACACTCAAACCTCCCCCGCTGCCTATAGCAGAGACAGCAGAATTTGCTAAGATATCTTCACATTATTTTTCTTAAAAAAAAAAAAGACAAGAAAAAGTTTTAAAACATTACATATTTCCTACTGATTCTAAAAAGACCTGGGTTTTTACAGATGTAGCTGTAGCTACATTATAGAAATGCTACATAGAAAGGTGTCAAAGACTCTGGTGGTTTGCATGGCACAGGCTCTGAATGCTTTCACAAAAGCTGAGTCTTTATAAGTGCAGGAACAAAATCCCAGAGAGTTTGCAAGCAAGCCTCTTGAAAGGTCTGCCACTCTGCTGCGATGAAAGCTAACAGAGGAAGAGATGGAGCACGCTACCAGCTAGGACTTCAGCTATCTTCGTGGAAATGCAGGAACCCAGATTGAATACAGTTTTTGAAACTCCAGAGGGAAAGAAAATCCATGCAAGAATGAGAACAACTTTTATAAGGTGAGGCCTCCACCTGCAATTCTCACTTGTTATCAGCTGTGCCTTCAGGTGAGAGGGAGGTCAAAAAACACTTTTAAAATATAGGTGCTAATGTGTGTTTGCTTGTGGTTTAGAACACTGTAGGAAGAATCTGACAGAGGGCTTATTATGCTGTATAAAACAATGATATAATGAGCTGGCTATAGGTCCTTGGTGAAATTCCTACTCACAATCCTAGAAATATTATTAAATAGTAAATTATACCTTATCATTTCTAAAAAAGAATTTGAAGTATTTTATAAAGATAATTTTTGAATACATTATGTTGCTGTTGCTGCTAAAGGCACAAAGGAAAAGTGAGGGTTGAATCATTAGGTCAAGCAAAGTTAGACAATTTGAAGCTGGACTATAAATTGGACCCTGGGCTCTTGGATGGGTAAAGCCAGGTGGGAACACAGTAGGTTTGTGGGTGGATTCCATCTTGTTCAGCAAAACCTGTGTTTCTCCCAAAGCTGTCTTGGCTCTCAGCACAGGTGAAGTGGGTGCATTAGAAATCCACTAAGGCTTGGACACACCCGGACATAAACTCCTTCAATGACAAAGTGCTGCAGTTGTTTTTCATGAAGTGCCTTCAGAATCCACTCAAAGACTGAAACTGGCTTAACCAGGATGGACATGCACAGTGAAAGGGAGGTACCAGGAATGCAATTGACCAAATTACATCATGCGCATGAATAAATGTGTAACAAGGAAACCCACTATTATGTATCATTATAATGCCAATTTAAAAAAAATAAGTGGACATGTGCAAAAGCCGCCTGTTGTCTGTTTGTCTGAAGGGCCTTTTGATGTCACAGCTCAAAGTCCTCAGCCAGAACCTCACTCCCACTGAAAGAAATGAGGGATCTGTGAAGAGGCATGTGGACCCTCAATACCTGTGCAGAAGAACCCCAAAACTTCCCTTCTCATCATCCAATCAACAAGCACCTTCTCCCATCTTCCTTCCTATAAATTTCCCCATCAGCAACTTATGGGGAGACCAATCTAGTTTGATCTCTTGTGTCTTTGATAGTAGGCCCTTAATTTAAAAAAGAAAATAGACTCTTTGCGAAAACCTGGTGCTAAAGTATTGGCTTCTATGCATGGTGGGCAGCAAGCCCTTGCTTGGTTTATGTCAGCCCCTGTCCCTATCTCAGGAAAGGCTCCATGTCGCTCTGACATGTTTTATTTGAGGGCCATATGTGATTATATTTAAAAACATGATAGTGGGAAAAATTGTCATCAACCACAAGTTAAGAAACAGTCCAGGTATTCAGGAGAGGGGCAGCTTCATGGTACTGAAGGTCACACAGCTCCTAGAGTGCTGGAGATGACTTCATCTTCCACAACAGCTCTATGGTTCGTGCATTGGGTATTGGCACGTGGACATGTCTTACTACATTTCTCATTACCAAATCAGGGTAGAACGCCAGAGACTTCTTTGATAATAATGCTAAGAAGAGTCAAAATAATATAGTCCAAGCCTATAGTCCTCAGATACTCAAGCTGTAGTGAAGTATGCACTTTTAAATATCTGGATCCGAGGGGAAGATATAACTGGACTACGAATCTTCCAGAGCCCTCAATTTACATTTTTTCTCTTAATTAAACTTTTAGATCAACATGTCCTAGGCAATAATACCTGGAAAGTAGATATTCTAGGTTCCGTATAACCAGTTCATCCTTAAGTACAAGTTAAGTTTTACATTCTCTCTTCTAAAAAGTCCAAGTTGGAACAGAGGGCTGAATGGAATTGCTGCCCCTCCACCTACACACATACTGGCCTTCGGCAGTAAGCACACCCAGACACCCTGGCTGTCCTTCTCAGGAAGTAGTTAGGATTTATCTGTATTGGTCTCTTAGATTCCAATTGACTTTGGTCGACATAAAAACCACATTAATATTTAAATAGAGTGGGTCCTTCATAAAATTTCCCCCTAGTTAATTCTTTCCGTAAATTTTGGCTGAGTATTGAATAGTAAAATGTGGCGTGGTTACTAATAGGATCAGAGGTCAACAGGGCTTAATGGCTGTTCTGCAAAGCAAAGGAAAAGGTATAATCTTAAACTTATGACAATGGATTATCATAGAATGATGTATAGCTACATCATACCCTTAATAACTAATAGAGCAACCAATAAAACAGCAACATAAAATGTCACAATATGAAAGTACTGATTTCTGTAAGGTTTGTGGGAATTGGCATACACCGCTTTTTTAGAAAATTAAATGGAAACTTTAGTAGTCACTATTGCCGATCCAACATTTTTCCTCTTTTTTTACTTGCTGACAGAGCCTCAATTTCATTCTTTAAGAATGAGCAAACTTTTTTATAAAGGTACAGAGAGTAAATATTTTTAGTTTTACAGGTATCATGATCTCTATGACAGATTCTCAACTCTTCAAGTTTAGTATAAAAGGGCCTTAGACAATATACAAATAAATGGACATGGTTATGACCCAATAAAATACTTTTACAAAAAATAGAGGGCTGGGTTTAACCCACAGACTACAGTTTACAGAATCCTTATTTAGAAAGCATGACTCTCTCATTGCCCTTAGAGTTAAAACTTAGATGGAAAATTACCAAGAGGGTTCTATTCTTTTACCAAAAGTCATTCAGATGCGTATGCCACCCAGGTCTACCCAAAGAGCAATGGGGAGAGGAGATCTCCTGGAGAAAGTTTTCTCATTCCTGAGCAGGAAACACCAGAAGAGACAGCAGGCCTCTTGGTAGTCTGTATAGGAGAAGCCTAGCACCACAGCAGAGTTCCTGCTCCCGGATGAACTTGAAGCCAGCACACTAAGAATGCAAAGATGGACCTTCAGAGAAGGGAATTCAGATCCTGACCCATAATCCCCCGGAAAATCCTACAAGTCTCAAATCCTTGTAGTGATATAACACAGAGACATACTGGTTAAGCCCTTAGGCAACGCAAGCTAAAGCAACTTAACAGAAAAATTTTAAGAAGGAATTATTACTTTTCTTCCACCTAGATAACTTCTGTATACTTCTGATTAATCATTTATGTATTCATCACACAGACATTACAACACATAAAAAACAAAACTTGCTTTAAAATCAAAGAACTTTATTTAAAAGTTTGAATGTATCCTTCTATTTCAGATATCAAAAAGTATTATTCCAAATGAGAAAAATAGGGAAAGTAGAAAACTATGACAAAGCATCTTGAGATAAAATTGGTAGATATAAATCATGACAATGTGCAGTATCTCTATTACATTCCAAGACAAATTAATTACGCATCTAAGAAATTGAAAGTCAATTTTGATGAAAGCCTCTCTGTTTCAGGAGAATGTCACTTTTCCCAAAGAAGTTTATTATAAAACATTGAACAGTGTTCAGTTCTTGATTGTCTTTCTTTGCAAACTGTGCTGTTAGAATCCACTATGCTCTCTATTGTAGTCTGGATGTACCAGTTCACTATGGTAGAAGCTTATACCAATATAGATTCTACTCTGGATGCTTTAACCCTGTGGTATTGTTTTCTTCCACCAAAACACAGGGTCTGTGTTCCTTCCTCTTGAACCTGAATGAAAGATTTTTAAACTTTTTGCCTTATCAGGTAGAATAGCAGACTCAATGCTGCTAGACTTTGAAGGCTAGTCCATAAAAGTTAGTGTGAGTTCTGCCTTTATTTTTCTGTCACACTTTATCTATACAGGTGTGTGCCTGTGGAACCCAACCTTCACATTATAAGGAAGTCCAAGTATCATTGCAAAGTCCCATCAGGCCCATAGTTGATAGTCAGCATCCCCCACCAAGCATGAGGGCAAATGAACCTTAGGAGGATTTCAGCACTCAATGTTTATTATAAATATTTAAGGTGTACGACATAGTTTTAATATACTTACACATAGTAACACGGTTACTATAGACAAGAAAATTAGCATTTCCATCATCAAATGCAGGTGCTTGTGTGTGTGTGTGTGTGTGTGTGTGTGCACGCACGCATGTGTCTAAAATCTCTCAGCAAATATTCTGGTAGAACACAATTCAGACTCCAACTTCTGAATACTATATCTGATAAGATATCACAGAGCAGAAAAGGGCCATCCTTGCTAAGAGCTGTTTGGATTCCTGAACCACAGAAACTGAGAGATAAGAAGTGATTCAATGGTTGTCTTAAGACATTAGATTTTTGGTAATTTGTTACAGAGTAATAGATCATTGGTACAACCAACATGGATGAAGTTCTTTATTGTATAAAACCATATCAGACAAAATATTCAGACCTTGTTCCCACATACCCTGCAGGATCCCCTCCAATGCCACAGCCTTGGCCTTTTTTTTAACCCAGTCTCCCCAAGTCCTTCCTGCTGCCCTTGTGGACTTCCTCTTTAGCAATCCTCCACCATCTCCTCTCCTTTCCTCCATCTAGTTATCCTTACTCACAGAGAAGAGGAGAACAGAATAGTTCTATTTTTCCAAATGTATTTCTATGATAGAATAAACTCTTTGCCCTTATACCCTGAGGCTTTCCCTTTTGATTCTCAAAAGTCTGTTTGGGGAGTTTTGTTTGTTTTGTTTTGTTTTTTTAGGACACATTCTGATTGCTTCTTGCTATTTCCATTCCCATGAAACAAATCTTACATGTCCCCAGAGGCAAAGTAGTACCTGTGATTGACTGGAGGAAAAGCGTATGAACAAAAGAAGGAAGGGAAGCTCAGACACTGGTATTTCAGAATATTCTCCTGTCACACAGGCCTCTGACCACAGAAAGACCAACACAAGGAGGTTTAGGTGACTCAGCCCAAATCTCTCGCATAAAAATAGAAGCCAAACAATAACAAGAGAAGACATGGCCTACTGGAAATCTACTAGAAAATAAACTAAGGTCACCTGCCTTTCAATTGGAGTTGGTACAACTGTCATTGTGGAAACACAATGACAATTTGCCATGACTGCCCTGCTTCATGGGGAGACAGACAAGTTTTTATGGAAATCAGAGAGGTCATGATAATGGCTTTGTGTAATCATTTCCAAATTAAACCACAGTGCAGCAATTTGCAATTCCTTCTAATTTAGTCTAAACCATATGTGAGACTGGCAGGCAAGTGGATGTGTTTCCAAGAAGTAAAAGAAAATCTGGGTTCCCAGGGACACCGGTGTGACTGTCTCCAAGAGCCTTCCCAAATCCTTAGGGGCCACTCTGCCAGCAGCATGAAAAGGAGGGGACAGAATGCCTAGGCAGGCTGTGTCGTCGATGCCACCTCTACCACCATGCCACACAGCTGCACACCACAGCTCCACAACCAGGAAGGGGAGGTGACCCAAAGTCGAGGAAGCAAATTCAGAAGACCAATTTCTAAATAAATGAAAATAAAGGATGCAGTGGACAGGAAAGGAACTTAGAGGTCCCCTTCACTTTCCCATAGAACCTGCCTGCCAGTTGCCCCTCTGCCTGTCCATGTAGCTGTCCTGGGGCAGAACAACCCAAGGCAGCTCCTCCCAGTATTACCCTGTCCAGCCATAGAGAGGTGGAAGGTAGGAAGGAGGTTGGTCAATCCCTCCAGTGGTCTGGGTTCCACAGGCCATACTCCTGATCAAGGGAAAAATAAAAGAAATCCAGTGAGTTGGTGGTGGCATACTTTCTTAGAGCAGCCTCAGATTGGCTGGCTGTGTCGATGTCCCTATGTCACTACCTCTTTCAGAATCAACAACATCATGAGGCACCTGGCTTCTCACTTTTAAGGTAAACAATGATTCTTCCCCAGCCCGGTCCTCTGTACTTGTGCATGGGGCCCAGCTCATCAGAAGTACATACACAAACGGTATCAGCCAATTATTCTCACTGCATAAACTTGCAAAATCCCATACGATTCAAAATGTAGGCAGTTTTCTTTGTAATGTTGCCCACATGTAGAAGGGTTTTTTTCTTCCTTTTTTTTTTATTTGTTTTCTGCTTTCAACATGGCCCTTTTCCCCAACATATGTGACTTGAATTCCCTCTTGCCAAGCTATTGTTTATCTTCGTAACATATTTTAACTCACTATGACCCTTTAAGAATCAAAAGTATTTTTTGAAAGAACCCAATACTAAATTGTGGATCTGGCAATGGTTTCCTTGTTGTGGTTGTTTGTATGCTAGAATCAACACCACATACTCAATTGGCTTTACAAACTCGAAATCCGAATTACCTCTTTGTTCTGTTCTTTTGTTACTTTGATAAACCAGATTGCCATTCTTCAGGCCCAAGAGGTCAGTAGTTTTATTTTACAGAGGAGTCAAGGATTAATGCAAAGACTGAGGAGTAGAATATTGTAAGTGGGACTGTTTGCACAGACCTAATATGTTGTCATAGACAGATTTAAATGGGTAAAAGCTGGAACTAGTCAATTAAGCACTGAAAGTACATGGAAAATTTCGAGTTAAAGAAAAGAAAGAGGCAAGAGATTACATTAAATGTAAGCCTTTCTTTAAAAAATAAAATAAAATAAAAGAGCAGGCATGCAATAATTCACAAAAGTCGTGTGTTTGATTTACTCAACCTCCCTGCAGTAACTATTTCTCATTAACTTACCAAAGTCAGCATCGCTCCTTAGGGGAAAAAAGGAAATTTTGGCATATCAAGGAATAAATAGAACATTGCAGCATTATTCACTGAATCATTTAGGGGCAAATGTAGTGCTGTTTTTCTGTCTTTGTATTCTTTCTAAGTCTATGTTTGTCAATGTCAATTCAACCCTCCCTGAAAACAACACAACTACAATTAGAGATGTAAAAACCAGTTTGTGTGTAATTTAAGTGCTGCAAACTGGTAATCTTCTCATGAAAACCACAAACAATTACTTCCATTCTCATGCACTAGTGCATCTGGTACCCCACCATTTTGGTCTGGGATTGCATATGAATTGATAGTTAATTTCATAGCTAGGGGAAAAAAAGCTACTTTTTTTTTTTTTGACAAGGGTGAGTTATTTGCTTTTCAGTTATAGCACACTGCCATGCTTATGCGGTTAATGGCTTAAATTATACAACCAACTAACTAAATAACAATTATTTCCTCTGCTTAACTCAGCTGGAGGGGGGTCACCAATGGGTGGCTCTTCTAACCCTTTCTCCACATAGGACTAGGTCCTGCTGTGCTGAGAACAGGCAGCAATCAGGGACACCATGAAGGTGAAGAGCCTTGAATAGTATCAAAAGGGAGAAATTCAGTTTCTATTTGATCTCTCCTTTACCAACTCTGATCAAAAGTCAGATTTTTTAAAAAATTAATGAAAGTAAACCCATCTTTGAACAATCCCTAAATAGGTCCACTGCTCTGAAGGGCACCTTCATTAAAGAGAGATTGATAGACTCCTTAAAAGACATCTATTTTTCCTCTGTTTAGTTTTTACATGAAGAAATCACATGTGGGGAAAATATTTAAATAAACAAAACCACAGAGATAATGAAAGCCTTTGGTACAACATTGATATGCAAGAGCGTCCTTCAGGTTCACTGGAGAGGAGGTGAGCTTTAATGCAAAGGCACTGGTGATAGGCCTTCTATTTCCTTATTAGAATTAACCTTGATCTGGAAGAAAAGAACTTTTTTCTCCACCGTCGAATACATATTTCTCTCCATCTAATCTATTCTACTAAAACTTTTTAGGAAATGTGGCATTTATACTGGAATTTATTATTCCTGAAATGGACATTGCCAGAAACAAAACGGCTGAGAAAATTATTTATTTTGGAAGAAAACAAGTTGTTTCTGGATCATTATAGGGAATTGCTAGAATTTCCTTCCCAGAAAATATTTTCAAATAGGAGTCTCCCCACCAAATCTGCCAAAAGCAGAAGAATGAACTAGATGATTCCTTAAAATTCACTCTGAGCCTATTTTTTTTATGCCTCTGGTTTCCAATTGCCAGTTTTTAAAATCAGAACGATGAGTGGAAAACATGATATATTAGCAAACGGTAAGCCCAGCCTGATCGGCCTCACGTATGTTTTAATGTATTAAGGCATAAATTTTAAAATTTGAACTCAAGGCCACATTATAGCTTGGTGCTGTCTACATCCCTCATTAGCTTGGCAGGACATGGGGTGTGAAAGAAACAGCCTTCCACGTATTGTGATCCTTCTCCGCTACAGCATAGCGACTCCCGACTACATGAGATAGCTGCTGGTATCTGAGGAGTACAAAAATAATCATACAATTTAAAAACAAAAACAAGTAAAAGGTTAAAAACAAAAGCTAGAACAAAGTGTGGTCATTCCTCATACTGGACACCTGGAGCGGCAGTGTCCCAACCTAGGAATTCTAAAGCAACATGGATATTTAGTTAATCATGGCATTGGGATGTCAGTACCATCTAAAAGCTGGTCTCAGCACTCAGGTAATAGGTGGCCTTAAAGCTGAAGCCTAAGAGCCTCCACCCCTGTCTTTCGGGTTCTCTCATAAGCCCACTCCCAGATGTGCATCTCCAGTAGAACCCTAGGGGTTTATTCAGAGCTGATAATGTAAATTGCATGAGAAGAACAGTTGGAAAACTAGGAGTAGCCCAAGATTCCATGGTTCCAAAGGCCCAGGCAAGATTACTTTACAGTCCTCACACGCCAGATTCTCTAAGTGTATTCAGGCTAATGTTGACACACAAATGCTTCAATCCTCCCTGATGCTTCTTCAGGACCAGCCAGTCGGAGGGAGACCGTGGTCTCAGAGGACCCAAGATGTTCATTCAGCTTTATGGTTATACCTGGAATTCAGTCTCATTTCTTCTTCATCCGGATCTGTCAAGAATCCTCTGAGTATGGGAAGTAAATGATGAAAGGCATTCTTCACTGGGGCCAGTCCAGCTAGTCACAGGCTACACTTTTGTACTGCAGTGATTTCTTGGAGCGACAGTTGTTAATGAACATCCCATGACTTGAAAAACTTCAACAAAACAGTATGTGTGTATAAAGATCATAAAACATGGCCTTTGCTCTTTAAAGTTAGGGTGTGATTCAATCATACAATTCAGTAACATGGTTTCAATGAGACCTTTCATCCTCCATCAGTCTGTGCTTGTCTGGAGCTAAGGCAGAAAATTCCTCCTTGTTATATTGTCACTTGCTTACTTGTCTTACTCTTATCAAGTTCATAATTCCTTTATTCCATTGTCTATATCTTGCTTATTTTTTTAAATCTTTTACACATGGATTTGCTCCTAATAATTGTTCCGTAAACATTCTTTGAATGAAATTATCTATGACCACATGGATCTTGAGGACAGAAAAGGCTATGGAAGCAGAACAGCTGCCTCTCCAGCCTGCCTGGTCAACACAGCTCTCTGTATACAGATGACAATATTAAGTGCTCTCTCCATATGTCTAACCCTGGCATTCAACCTTCATTGTGAGCAAAGGACATTTCCACTTTGTCACTAGAGACTATCTCATGAGTTTCTGTTCCTTCAAAGAAAAGCCATACTCATCTTCTTGTTGCTTTTTTAACTCAGGAACAGTTCAGGGTTTATCTTGCTGGGATACATTTCGATGAGTTCCAGGAGGAGCTCAATAGCTCTATGGGAGCCACGTGAAAGCCCATGGTAGGAGACCCAGTGTTTTGCTTTCTGGTCCCCACACAGTTTTCCTGCCAAAGCTTTCAGTAGGGTTCTATAATAACATTCAGTGCCTCGGAGAAAATGAGAGCCTTCCTTGAGAGCAACACAATGTGGCTTCTTATCATGCCAAAGAATATTGGCAATTATAAGAGACGAACGGTTTCCAGCATTATGTACAAATATGTATTTGATATTTTAACAATATAGGTCTGAAAAGCAAAGTAACTAACCATAAACAAGCTTCAAATAGCACAAAGCAATTGCACTGGAGCTTGAATTAATTAGAGTCGGAAGAGAAAACTGAGTAGTACTATCAAAGTAGAAGTTATTTGTGTTGTTTGGAAATTCTGCACTGGCTTTCTTTCCTGACTGTCCTAATCACCTTTGTACCCCAAGTTACAAAGCCAGGAGGGGCCACAGCAGAACCCAGAAGATGGGGACCTCAGTAAGAAAGTGCTCCATTGACTGAATCTCAATAGGTGACCAGCTCCAGGACACTGAGGCAGGAGGTCATCCAGTTAAGTCCCAGCCCACACATGCTATTCCACTCATTTTCAAAACCTGCTGAAGTAACAGTGATTATACTCCAATCAAGAAAGTGAGAATTAGAATCTAATTAAAAATTTTCCCCATCTAAGAAGATTCTGTAACTTGTGGTTACTCTCACTTCTCCACGCTTCCTACAGGACTAGATGATTGCCCTGGAAGCCTTGTGCTTTCCAATCCTGAAGCCCCATTTCCATTTCTGAGAACTGGATACCAGATGATACTGTCCTCTACTGCTTACACAGCTGCCCACGGTGACAGACTGCAAATCAAGCTCAGCTTCAATTATTTTAAACACATAACAAACTAATTAACTAATCTTCTATAAACATCTTACATCAAGGTGTTTTGTGGACTTTCAAAAAAGAGAATATGTATGGTACTCAACTAGACAAAATTTTTTCTAAAAAAGAATATATGTAGTTTATCTTTCACAGGTCTGAGTTGAGGTTGTTGTTATGAGATGGTTCTTTGTTTTGTTTTGGTTTTTCTGGTACCAGGGATTGAACTCAGGGGTACTCAACCACTGAGCTACACTCCCAGCTCTATTTTGTATTTTATGTAGAGACAGAGTCTCACTGAGTTGCTCAGCACCTCACCATTGCTGAGGCTGGCTTTGAACTCATGATCCTCCTGCCTCAGCCTCCCCCAGCGAGCTGCTGGGATAATAGGCGTGCACCACTGCACCCAGTGGGATGGTTCTTCAAGGAGCACATCACTGAGAGCATCTTCCCAGACCATTACATGCAAAAGCAATAAACTTGTTTTGAATTTTCAGGGTGTGGCTGTGTTTGTTAGAGCAGCCAGCCTGCCCTAGTCATTTGCATCTGAGCTTTAGAAAGGGGGCTGTCTCTATATGTGCCATTCCCACAGCTCAGTCTAGCATCTAATTTGAAAGCCCTCTCCATGTGACGTGGGGGCTGAGGACAGAGATTTGGAGAGTCCACCAATGGTAGCTACCATGGGCGGTGAAGCCATCATGGTGGCCAGGTGCATCAGAAACAGCTGAGGGGCCAGCGTGCTGCGGAGACTGCAGAGGACAAAGGCAGACCTCAGTTTTCCCACCATCCACCCTCACTCTACAGAAAGAACCTACATGGGCAGCAGGCCCCAGCAAATGGCCTTGAGCTGATAAACTCTCTTATTGAGTCCCCCAGTGACGAACAGGTTCTCTCCATTAAACAAACCTTCTGGGGTTTTCCCCTGAAACTTCTGACTCTAAGGAGTCTTATTTCTCCTTTCTTAACTGTTGTGAAGAAAAAAATAAATTGAAAATAGGCTTGAAAAGTCTTCTTGAGTATCCACTGAGGCACAGAAACAGGACACACACAGAGTAGAATGATAATGAGAGGAAATCTATGCATAAGTACTGGAGGGATCAGCTCTGGCTTACTGCCTTGTTGACATTATTGACATTATCTGGGAGCATCCTGATAAAATATATTGTTCCATTATCCACCAGACATTGCCAAAATAGGCAAGGAGAGAGAGATAGTGCCCTGCTGTATTCACTTAAAATTAGCAATGACCTTGCTAATTAAAACCTAATTGTGAGAGAGTAACATGTTGATGCCCCCCTTTGAAAACTGGCACGGATCCCCACTAATTTAAAAGTTGTCACTTATAACCCAAAGAAACAGGCTTATTAAAATGAACGCTAATGGAAGTCTCCGCTGCTGAAGGATGACAGGACCGAGGATTGAGAGGAGCAAGGAATGAGTGTCTGCGTCTCGCGTTGCCTTTCATTATCTGAGAAGAAGGCCCTGACAGCGTCAGGAGGACGAAAACATAGCAAGTGTGGCAGGAACCACATTCTCCTTGCTTATTAATATGGATCAGATGTAGCTTCAAGCTACTGGGTGCCACAGAAAGGTGGGCTCTTCTGTTCAAGTGTATTAATTTTAAATAAGCTTATGAAGAGAGCTTCAAGGACAACACGATTTGGTATATCTTATTTTACTTTTTTATGTGACTGTTGGGGAGCCCTGTTAGTCCAGCACAAGGCAGGAGTAGATTATTCTTTAAACAACTGAAAAATTCAGTGAATGCATTAACCTATCTTCTCAGCAAGTCACTCAAGTAGCACTTGGAAACACACGCACACACGCACACACTTCCAAATGCTTTTCACCTTATGACTCCCCATGCTGCCTGTGGCTACCTAACCTCAGAAAACTCATGAATGCTACAGTTTAATATTCCACACTTCCCTTTCATGTAAGCAGCAGATAAAGCCAGCCCTCCCTCTGCCCAGCCAAAAAAGAGACCTGGATAACGGTGGAAAGGAAGGTCCTACCCACTGAGCTCAAGCTTCCTCCTGATTGGCTGAGTGCCTGTCTGTCACATTCAAGCCCAGACAAGGTTCACGCCTCATTCCTGCCCCAGTCCTTCTTTTCAGGACCTGGAAATCCATAGAACTCAGTGGGAAAAGATCCCCGGCTTTGGAGCCAAATAGCTCAAATCTGTTTGCTGGCTATGCCGCTTCCCATCCTTGAGTGATAAAATTAAATTTTCTGGTCTCCAGTTTCCTCATCTTTGTCAAGTTACTAAAAGTGTCTTCTGAAGGTTTGAGGAAAGCACTTAACAAAATATGATCTCATGGTGGCCCTGTGAATCACAGCCTCTCCTCCTCGCCATTGGACCAGCCACTCAGCTTTGCTTGCTATCTTCCTTCCACTTCCCTTTGGCACTATATTTTGTCCTTACCTGGGAATTGTGTCATCTCAGAAGCCCTTCCTTACATATTGTACCGCATTGCATTCATTTGTCTGAATTATTCTTCCCTTTGTTATTATACTAACAAAGTAGTTCATTGAATGCTTTAGGGAAGCAATTCCCTAGCAAGCACTGTATGAAGTAAATTCTACTCATAGCCTGACGTGTCCCACACAAGAGATTCACTGGATAGAAGAGGAGAAGAGAAGAGGGAGCCAAGTCAGCTGAGTGAAATGTGGAAGGCAGTTGAAGTGCTCACCAGGGTTTTATTGAGCCTTGACCCAAATGTAGCCGGTGCTCTGCCAGCTCCTGCAATGAGATGTGTTGAGAACACAGTTTGCAATGATTTGTAACCTAGAAACAATCTTAGAGATAGCCTGCTACATCCAAATGCTTTACAAACATGGAAATTAAACATTTATAGTTTCAAAATTGTTCTTAGGATATATATCTTAAATAGCACACCCAAGACTTAAACTCTAGTTTCCTACTCTTACAACAAAGTTCCTCTCCCTAAACCTTTGTACCTCCTAGGTTATTAACATAAGCAGCCATTCATCCATCCATTCTTAAGAAGTCATCTTTAATTTGAGACAATTGCCTGTCTTCTCAATATTTGATAGAATTCTTGAGGTAAGATCATCTATCACATTTCATCAAGATCAGATCTCAAGGTCCCCACATCCTTCTGAAGCACTTAGGTATCTGTCACCCAGGGCCAGCCCCATACTGGTCAACACAGTAAGCTGCTAGATGACAATGTGAATTGAAAGAATAAAACAATCCTTCTAGAAATTTTCACTACCTAAAAAGCTTTTATAAGTAACTTTTTAGGAAAATAACTTTTAGACCGACATTACATTAGGTATCTCCATCCACCTCCTCTCATTTAAAATTTGCTTTTCAATATATATTTTTGGATGATGGAATAAAATTAGGCACCACTGTCCACAATTTCCTCAAAACAGGACATAAGTGTCCTAGGAGATGAGTAACTGGTTAGTGCTCTAGTTAATGCACAGCATGTCTGGATTCCAACCCAAGCCTTTGAGAACAAGCCCATTTGCTTTCATCTCTATTTGATTCGGTTTTGGCTGCTTCTCTGGGTAAAAGGCATCACTGGAGAAGGTGCCCATTTCCTCAAGGACTCTCAGGGCAGGAATTTATCAATCATCACACAGTGAATATAGGAGTGAACCAGAGTTGACTGGAGCACCTGATGCAAACACTTTTGAGGGCAAGAGGGCTGAACCAGGTGAGCTTTTGATTGACATGAGCGAATGGGGATAGATACGCAATCTGATGCAGGCCTGTCTGCCAGAGTGGGCAGCCACACAGAAGAGGGCAGAGCAGCGAGAGATGGCGAGGTGAGGAATCACTTGACTATTCTCTGCAGACCAGCCATCATTTTCAATGTGAATGTTACTCCAATCTGATTTTGAGGGTTTCGTTTTTAGGATTTTAATGCTATTTTCACTCTGAAAGGTCATTAGAGAGTACGTCAGAAAGAGATAACTCTGTCTCCTGCTCAGGGCTGCTTCTATAAGCGTGCCCTCCTGAAAGTAAACTACATCTGGCAAAACCACTCGTGTGAATTACCTAAATAAAAGACACACACTGCTAATGGAGCACTTTTGTACTAGAAAAAGAAACCATTAGATTTGATGTTAAAAGAAACTACTACTGTCACTCACTTGATTGATTGCATCTTTTATTAGTTCCTCACTGAATTATTTTATGGTATTTCTCTTTTTAATCTGCTCCCCTTTGTTGGGATATTAAGAATGTATATTTTGAAAGGAAGTAGTAAAAAAAAATGTTGAGAAGTATAAAATCTGTGATGGTGAAAGCTTTTTCACAAGTAGCATTATGAACAGAGCTGTCCTGTGGAGTCGGGAATGTGGGTGTACATTTCAGGGAGTGAGGATTATGTTGTAAGGGAAGTGTAAGTCTAAATTGGAGCTTTGGGTTTGGGGAAAGAAAGGGAGTTAAAGCAAAGGAAAGAACGTGCATGGCACATATCAGAACCATTAACACCGAGGCCTCCCTCATAGCCACCTTCCCACTAATGGTTTCTGAAGTGGTATTTTCAAGGACCACATGTAAACTCCACTCAGCAGGGCTTGCTCTGTTTGAACACCCTCCCTCTTTTATCACCTGGCAGAGCCTGTGATCCACCTGGCTCACACATCAGAAAGTGTCCTAGGTTTGGATCCATGGACCTGCATCACAGGGGACCCTGCTGCAGTGGGGTGGAGGGAGCATCTGTGTACCTGGAGAATGAGGAGCTCGGTGCAGGATGAAACAGACCCCAATGATGCAACAGCAAGACGAGTATGAGAAGAGTGTTACCAGCTAGATAGGGGCGTGGAGATGGGAGCCCACGAGACTCAGGAAGACGGCTAATAATCATCATGACAAACTGTCAAGCTTCCATTTTTCCCTTTCCTGTTTTGCATACTGACCCTGAACTGGGTAGCATGTTCACTTTCTATGCCTCTCCACACAGCATCAAAGCCGGGACAGCCTTGGCTCAAATCTGTGCTAAGTAATGAGCAGCCGCCTCTGACAGTTGTGCAAATCACCTGCTTGTGTTTTTAAGTGCTGTGCACAGACAGGCTGCTGAGGTGCCGAGGACTGCAGGTGAGCAAGGAGAATCTCATTAGCAAGGTCTGGGTCTCATTCTTTCTGGGTGGCTGCCAGAAGGCCATCAAGCCCAGCAAGGATGGACACAGGCGAGGGGTGCTGTGGCCTGACTCTTCTTGGAGTGACACTTGCTCCCACCAGACATTCTCACCAACCAAAGCTAACCTTTCATGCTGAGGATTCATCACTGTCTGGTGGAATGCCTGAAAACAGACCCTGAGATAAAGATTTTTGTGAATGTGATTTATTAGGAGAAGACAGTAGACAGAGTGGGGACAGTAAGGAGAGGAGCCTGTGGGGCAAAATAATGCCCCCCTGCCTGGATGTCTACCCCCTAACACCCAGAACCTATGAATATATGTATTTATATGTTTTTATATATTTTTATAATATATTTTTATATTTGCCTTCTATGGCCAAAGGATTTATGATCCTCAATAGAATCATAGTTGCTAATCAGCAAATCATATGATGTAGAGATGATGCTGGATTGCATGGATGGGCAGTCTTATCACATGAGTGATCAGAGACACAGAAGAACAGGTCAGGGAGATGGCAGCATGAGAAGGATCTGATGCTCTATGCTCTGGGAGTCAAAGGCCATGTACAAGGACTAGAAAGAGGCCTCTAGGAGCTGAGGGTGGGACCCAGCTAACAGCCAGGCACGGAACAGGACCTCAACCGTATGAAACTGAACTTTGCCCAGCACCTGAGTGAACAGAGAATAGATTCTCCCCCAGATCCTACAAAATGAGTACATCACAGTCAATACCTTTTAGCCAGCAAAACCCAGTCAGGACTTCTGATCTGCAGAAATACAGAATAGTAAATCGTAAGTTTGGGTTGCTTCAAGTCTCTAAAGTTATGGTAATTTGTTATAGCACCCACAGGAAACTAATAGACACCAACTGAAGATACAACATGAGGTACAGTGCTGTAGAGGGTAGCTATTAGCTCTACACCCTGGAGGAAACACAGCGACACTCTAAGTCACACCTAGGGGGCCAGAAAGCAGGGCACCACTGCACAGCATCCGTGAGCATTGCTTAAGGACTAGGAGTACAGGGTGGCAGTAGACAATCTAATTTTCCAGGCACTTTCCACCCATGCACTGGAAAGCTTTTTGCAGCCCACAACTTCCAACAATGAGGGGCAGGAGCTGGTTGCAGGGCAAGAGCAGGGAGACCCAACAGGCAGGAAAACAGTGAAGGGATCCAAGGGATGCAGGCAGCATGCTAATACTGTCTGCCGTGGCCATCCATCATAATAAAGACACTTTCTCCAAGAATCCATCTGTAAATGATGCCGCTGAATAGCTCCGGAGACACGATACAAGCTTTGAAAGCACGAGAACTTGGTCAAAGCCCAACTTTTATTTGTGACCATGATTGAATCACCTACTCTTTTTAAGTCTTAGTTTCTTGGAGTGGGAAATATGAATTCTTAATGGGCAACTTTCTTGCCAGGACTCCATACAGATACAATAAATGGCTGAATAGCAAACTCTTGCCCAGTGCCTGGCAATTAGCTAATGCTGGTTCTCTTCCTCTTTGCTCCTGTGACCTCAGACCTCAGGAGTGAACGCACTTGATGTGGCATAGGACAGATTGACATTGAGATTTAACTTGCATCTCAGCATCTTGCATTTTCATGTTTTCCTTCATTTTATGAACATTCCAGATCCTTCCCATATTTACAAAAGCCCTCTCTGCTTCACAGCCCCTTCTAGATACTGAGCTTCTCTTTCTTTCTGTAGCCAAGCTTATTAGAACAATATTCTGCACTCCCTTTCTCTATCACCTAATCTTTCGTTTACTTTTAAATCCACTAGGGTCTGCCTTCTGTTTCCAACTATGACATGGTAAAGTTGTGTGGCTGAGAAGGCTCTGTGCTCTGGGCCTTCACTGCTTTGCTAGTCTTATCTTTGCTCTTGAAATGTATCCCACTGTTTGCCAAATCTACTGTTTCTTGGACTCAAGGTAGTATTGGACATTGCTGATCCCTCACTATGGAGATGTATGCCCCTCCCCGTTTATGAACTGCCTCTTGCTCATGGTCTACCCCATCCCTTCTGCAGACTGTCCCTCTAATTCAGAAATGCTGAATCTCTCTCATCTGCAATCCTCTTTTCAGCTGCCACTTTAGAATCTCAATTGAATGCTATCCAGAATAGCAGCCAGTATTGATTGGTATTGCCAATGAGCCAGGCTCTCAACCAAGAGCTTTACATACTTCATAAGGCACTTACTGTGAGAATTCCCATTTTACAGGTAAGAAAACCAAGTCTTGGAGAGGTCAGGGAACTTTCTCAGAGTAACACAGCCCATAAGAGCTTTAGCTGGGATTTAAATGGAAAGCCCGATTCTCGCCTGCTGTTTCATTTGGCCTTGGTGCCTGATTACCATGTCCAAATGAACATTTTTAGCTACCAAAAATGTGCCAATGACCAGCAAGTCTATATTTCTAGTCCAAATATCTCTGCTGAGCTTCAGATGAATGAGCTGCCTTCTTCCTCGACAGAGTCCCTCAGAGACCCAGAGGCTTTTGCTCTGCTCCCCAAACCCAACTCTGCCCACACTAATAACCTGCACCCTCTCCCTATCATGGAAAATGGTACTCATTCAGATGTTGGATGTCATTCAAGTCTGCCTCATTCTCCACATTTGGCCAGGTGCCAAATCCTACAATCTAATGCTATGACCGCTCTGGAGCCTCTCAGTGAACCCCAACTATTACAGGCTGATCTCAAGCCACCAGCATTTGTATTCGAGATAGCATGGTTGACTGGGTTAACAACCCAGCCTATTTCCCAGCTCAGTTTTCCCATCCATGGAGCAGATTGCAGAATGATTCCATAGCTTTCCATTCAGTTCATGGTACAGTGATGTGGCTGAGAAGGCTCTATGAACTTGGCCTCCACTGCTTTACCAGTCTTATCTTTCACCTCCACCCCTGGCCACACCAAAATGTTGCAGTTTCCCAAAAAGGAAACATTTTCTCATCCTTGGTACTATCTTAGGTGCCGGCTCCTCTGCCCGAAGCTTCTTTGCTTCCGCGGCTACCTGCCCAAAGCCTTCGTATTCTTCACTCGCTCAAGCATCACCAAGGACTTCTCAGCCTCCACAATGAGGTGAAATGTGCTCTGCTCTCCCAACAGGGCTCCTTCAACAGGACTGTCAGAGTGAGTGTCATCCCAGGTCACACAGCAGTTCACATTCCTACCCTCCTTCCAACTAGCCCATGAGCTGCTGAAGAGCAGGCTCCGGTCTCCTTAAGAGCAGCGGTGCTAGCAACATGCACACAGTAGGGACTCACCAAAAATCCATTCAGTGAAAAGAAATGCAAATAAGTGAATCAATATAGAACATGTCATCTCATGGCTGCAGATCCAGACTTGTGGGTTTCCCACAAATCCCTAGCAAATGCTGACGACATCGGTGCAGGTGTTGTTCTTGACAACGTATGGCAGTCACGAGCCCAAGCACCCACAAGGAGATGCACACCTGAAAACGCTTCCCCTGAGACAACCGGCTCAGTGAGAAGGGGACCCAGACATCTGCAGAGAATGACTTCCGTAACTCCAGTGACAGTGACATGTTGCTACTCGAGATATGAGCCAAGGCGGTCAAACAACATTTTGCACTTCAAGATTAAATCCTAAAGTTACTAATATGAAGAAAAGAGAAGGAGATTTCCAACAGGGACAGAGGAATCCACCATCCTCTCAGGAAATTGGAACAAGAATACAATTTTTTTTTCACATACAAAAATTACACAGAGCAAAGAAACAGGGAGATTCAAACATCTCTCCTCTCCTTCAGTTCTGCTCAGGTCCTCTTTGGAGAAAATCACAAAACAGAAAGCAGAAGGAAAAAGGAGAGAAAGTGTTTCTGGTGTGCTGACTATTTAGTGGCAGACATTGCTGCTAGCAACACGTTATCATACAGGACATGAAGAATAAAGCGCCCAAGGAGTGTCTTTTTATGGAGCAAACCTGTGTGCAGTCTCCTGCTGATGTCAGAGAGACATGCACAGCCTCTTAGAAGGGGACCAGAAGGAGACCTGGCTCCCAGGACTGACTCTGTCCTACTGGCTTCCCCACTAGCATTCCATGGGATCCCATTTCCCCGTCTGCAAAAAGAGAGCTGAGGCAGCTGGTCCCCAAGTCTCTTAAAGCTCTAACCTCCCAGGAATTTCTCTCATGAATTACGGCCCACACCACAAGCACCAGATATCACAGTGGAGGCTGGGATCCAGCCACAGGAAGGGAAACTGCATGGTGTGTCCCAGAAGACTCCAGAACGGCTTGGTCATGACCACAGGGACCTGCCACTGCCACCGCAGCTGCCCTGAGCCAACAGGGGTGATGCTATTCACAGCATTGAGAGATTTCAGAAATGAGAAGAAAGAGAACGATGATCTTGCAATATCCATTACCTAGATCCCACTTTCTTCCTTCCTAAACTCGAATTCCAGACTGGACAGCATAACTAAGGGGAGGCTTGGTGAGGGCTGGAGAGCTGCTGGCCACCTCATCTCCCAGACACACCCAGTAAGTTGCTAAACTGAAGTTGTCATCAAACAAAAAAGAAAAAGTACACTCCATGTGCCTGAGGATAGAGGGAACCTTGGCGGAGAAAGGACAGAAGTTAGGAAGAGTTCCATTGTGCTGTCGTTCCAAGAAAAGGCAGAGGCCACATCCATGGAGGCCACTTTCCTTGGTACTGGATTGTAAGATGCCAATAAGGAGCAACTGTTCAGCAGTGGAGGGGGAACAGGCTTCCAAGGAGGCAAGTCAGTTACTACACTCACTTTTCACCATATATATGAACTATATGAAGCCATTTGAAATCAGAACACATTAGAGAACTCGGTGCTCCTGAGCCTGACAGCTGTGGATGACACAGAGCAAGTGCACTGTCCCATTCTATCATGTTCCCATGCTCTCAACTCTCTACACGACACCCCATGAAAATAAACAGCTTGGGACCCACAGAAAAGGTGGCATCTGTGCCCACCCCCAGTGCAGACTCTTGTTACCAGTGACGGCTTCCAGGTGCGTCTCCTTCCATGTTTTTGTCGAGACTCCTTTTTATGCATAGATGCATAATGTATTTAGTTTTATATTTTCTTCTTCAAAAGCTGTCATCTCTATTTTTAACACATTTATTTTCACTGTTTAAACAATACATGAAAGGGAAGGACACAAAAAGATTAAGCCAAATGGCGCGTTGTCCCTCCAGGGTAGTGGTAGGACCAGCTCCTCAGCCCGCTCAGGCTGATGACGATGCTCCACTTTGAGCTTACATCTACCTCTGTGGCTCCGGGCAAGATGACCTAGTTACCATCTCCTCGATTCAGTCTCCCTTCCAGATGCCATGATCGTGTTCCCTGGAACCCTCCTTGTTCCTGGGATTTACTCTGGTGTAAATTGCTGGGTTTGTTTCCACTCTATTGTGACAATGTTCATATTTAATTTGCAGCAGGACTCATAAGGGCTGTCGGGCTGCGTGGTGTTACTGAGAGCAAGCCTTCTCTGCCCCAGCCTCCACCTTGCTCCCTGACCACCTACCTGGATAAACACCAGCTGGACTTGGCTCTGCATGGACACCTGTGGGCTGGCTTACTCTAAGCCTCTTTCTTCTCCCTCTCTATTTTCTTGGTGCCAGTCCCCTAGACATCAAGTCTCCCTTCTGCCTCTCAACTCACACGCTTCTTCCCACTGCCATGGGCTCAGTTGCTCCCACCCAGTGTCCCCCACACTTCAGTGCTGAACTCTTCCACCTCCATGGGAAAGCAGAGCACCCTCACTTAGGAAAGCATAACTATAAAGCATGAGATCAATTCCATAAACCTCAGACCCAAATAGTCTGGCTGCCTCATAGCCATAGTCTATATTTATCTGTTTATATTCCTAATTTACACATGCACATAGAGAAACTGAATTTAGATTTTTATTCCTTTCCTCTATGACTGTCATTCTAATTTTAACAAAGTTTTCATCCATCAAATATGGTAGGAAAAGAGAGGATGATACAGGTAAGTTGCTGCTGCTATAGGACAAGTAGCAACCAAGAACACCATTTAAAGAAGAAAAAAAGCGTAATTTCCATTAAGGCTGTCTTTGGGGACTGGATTTTAGGAAGTAAGCCCAACAGGTAGTCAGAAAACATACACTCGGGTCTCACACCAGATACTGTTGGCCTGAAAATGAAGACCCTGGATTACAAAGTTTCGTTGTGCATACATCCTGAGTGGGATAATGCTGTGTGTGAAGGAATAGCCCTCACCTTAAATGATAAGCTCTTTGGTATTGAATGCTAGTAGAAGCCCCCAGAATTCCCAGTTTATTCAGGCTGCTATTACAAAATACCATAAACTGGTGGTTTATACACAACAGAAATTCATTTCTCACAGTTCTGAAAGTTGGGAAGTCTGGTGAGGACCCAGTTTCTGATTCAGAGATGTCACCATGTCACCAAGTCCTCAGGTGGTGGAGGGAGCCAGACAGGTCTCTGAGGACCTAGCCACCTCCACAGGCCCCACTTCTTAATGCCAACACATTGGTGGTTAGATTTCTATGTGTGTCTTTGGAGGGGACGCAGAGATTCAGATCATAGCACCAGACGTGGCAAATATCCCAAATGCCCCTACATATGGCCACCTGCCCTTGAAAGGAATGGACCACCTTCCTTTGAGAAATAGTGAGTAAGTTCACCAATCCCAGTTAGAAAGGCATTTGTGGAGAATGGCTTAAGGTTACAGCACAGCAAATGATCTGTAAGATACTAATAAACCATATTTGAAACATTTGGGGCCTACTTGCTAACAATTTATGACTATTACTCAGTTCTCTCAAAGCCATTCTCCCTGTCTTCCATGAAAGCAGGCATTTGGGGAGGTTTGTGGGAGAATGAAGTGGAAGAAACCTAGATCCATCAGTGACCAGGCACAGCGTAACTGCCTCAGCCCACATCAGCTAGACTGATGCTTCTCACCCATCAGTACATTTGGGGGTCTCTGTGTTAGAGAAACAACCTTTGACCTGGCTTAGCCAAACAACTAGCAATAATCTAGAACAATTTATCATAATACAGAATTAAAATAATAAAACAGAAATTAATACCTGGAGGCAGGATAATTCAAAACAAAACCTAAAATATTTCTAAACTGGTTCCAAAATTAGGAGATGATAGTAAAATAATAGGTAATGCCTATTAAACTTCTGTACTGTCTACTCTGCCACATTTGGAAACTGTCACCTGTGTGACTTAGAAGGCACACTGCGTGCCCAAGGAGCCTGGCGCTCCAGCAGAGACAGTGGGGAACAACCAGGAGTCCAGGGATGATTTTTCCTACCTCTGTTGATAAGATCTGTAAGAAAGAAAAACCAAGGCAAGACTTTGCCAGTTTCAAGACAAGGTGGAGCTGCACACCTGCTAAATGGGACACTCCTTGCCTGTCATCAGAAATCTAAATCACTTGAGAACCAGAAATCTAGAGCCTCACAGCATCAGTGAGCAGAATGGACATCCCTTACCTGAAGCCTCTCCCTCTCTTCCAGGGAAGTTATACTCTAACCCAAGCCTAACTAAGGAACAGGGGCACCGACTGAGGAGTTCTGCCAGCAGACAACAGAGACCCCACAGCCCTAAGTCCAAGCCTAGAGGAGCTCTCTGCAGGGGCAAAAGAAAGAAAAAATGGAGCAAAG
The DNA here is from genome assembly GCA_028644305.1 of Xerus rutilus. Classification (NCBI taxonomy): domain Eukaryota; kingdom Metazoa; phylum Chordata; class Mammalia; order Rodentia; family Sciuridae; genus Xerus; species Xerus rutilus. Next base: position 6,409,667 of record CM053408.1, on the reverse strand, counting down.
GCAGGTGGTGTCTCACTCAGGACAGCCTGACTTCTCATTCTTCAGCTTTACAATGGTATAAAAACCATCTTTGTCCAGTAACAAGGGTGCTTCGGATTTTGATCTGTTCCCAGCCTGGTGACGTGTGCCGCAACACCCTCTCTGGATGTTGGACAGGACTGCAGCTCCCAGTCAACCAGGAGATCCTGAGGTCCCACCGCCCAGGCACTGCAGGGTCCTGTGTCACCAAGGTATGACGTGCTGTGGGTTAAGCGTATTCATTGCATTTCTGGCTTAAGGTGTTCTCAATTGACAATGGGACATATAGGGACATAATCCCATCATAGGCAGACACGTGTCTGTAGAAGGAGGACCAAGTTTTTCAGGAAATTATGTCACCTGAGAAATCCCAAGTCTGGAAAACTCTAGGCCTTGGACTAGTTCAACCAGAAGCCGACTGCAGCTCTGTGCCCTCCCACACCCACATCTCCTGAAGAACAACCGTGAAGGGCACACTCCTCTTACAAAAGGTGGAGCTGGGGTCCACAGAGGAACAGGGGCAAGGGAGCTATCACAGAATGAAGAAATGGGGTGTGCAGGCAACAGACTGCAGACCTTGCTCCACCAGTGGGACCAGAAGTCTTCGTAAGGACCAGAGCTACTGTGTTTCCGACTCATCCCTTTTCTCAGGTACCAGTGTGGGCTGTGAGACCAGGACAGCTCTGTAAAGAACGGTGAGCATAGACAGCAGAACAGGACGGAGCACACACCCATCCATCAGGGCTGTCCTTCACAAACCACAGCTGGCTCCGTCTCCCCAGCTGAACTAGTGAAGAGTAAACTCTACCTTACCGAAACCATTGTATTTCTGGCCTGCTTTGCCCCATCAGCTTAGCCTCTGCCATAATTAATAAGCCATTCACATTTCCATCCCTTCTCAGGGACTATGGGGACTTTCTTGTCTCAGGTAGAACACTTTCAGAGCCAATTTCCAGAAATAAATGAAACCAACTCTCAGAAAACAAACCAAGAAGATAAGTGAGTGGAAAAAGAAACTGAGATGTATTCTACAACTCAAAGAAGGCTGAGATGACTATTCTTATAAACAGTGCAAATATCTTACCATTTCAAAACCCCTCTTTCATCGTATTTCATGGGCCCTGGAGTTGCTAGAGCAATACCATCTCATTTAACAAAACAATATATATTTATTGTGCATCTCCTACATTCCAAGCACACAATCTTTTCTTAGCTTAGATGAGAATGAGAGAGATTGTGCTACTAACTTCAATTCCACATGAACCAGGGAAGAAAGCATCCCAGACAGGAAATAGGCCAATCCAGGGAAACAGAGAAGAAAAGGAAATAAGGCTTTGAAGGCTGCCATGTCTCTGGGTTCCAGGAAAGCAAAGCCATCATTTAGCACTTCTGCAAGTGGAATTCAGCAGTTCTACATGGTTTTCCCTTCCTAAGTCTTCAGGAAGTCAGCGGAGCCAAAATCATAGGCAGATAAATTATAAATTGACTGAGGGCAGGGGTGGTTTGGAATAAATAAAATTATTACATGTTTGTAAACTTTATAAGGATATTGCAATAAGAAATTTTCTATAGCTACATTTAAATTTGTATAGGGGAGCACGCCAGCTTACAGGTGAATAGGGAACAGTGAACATGAAATTGTTTGATCCAGTAGGTTAAATAGTAGGTAGAAGATAATAGAGAATAAATTGCCAGCAGATGTTGTGGGTTCAGAGCCAGAGACGGCCAAATCAGAACAGGCTGGTGGGATACCAGGGGATGTAAATGACTTTCTCACTCTGGGTGATTTAATTTCACTGAGTGGAAGCTTGCGACTATTTGTTACAGGATGTCCAATGTAGCTGAACATTTTTGAAGTTTGAAAAGAGTTATTTTGTATGAGAAGTCAGTGTGGTTAATACCACCTGCAGTACCAAGAGCCCCTCCCCAGGCACTACTGACCTTACCGTGTGCTGGATCCTCCCAAGAGCCAATTTCGAGGGTCTCTGCAGAAGTACTGATCAGTGATATCACGACAGTGTTTTGAAATCAGCCAAGCTGGGAGTATTTACACCATAAAAATTGGCAAACACTATGCATGTAGTTTATTGTGTTTTCCTTTTTTCTGGAGAGCCGTTTACCAGTTCACCACTGCTGGGAGTGTCAACCACTAAAGCTTTCAGCCCACTCAGGTCTCAGCCTTTCCCAAGGGCATTTTGCATCCAAGACTGGTCTGGCTCCATTTTAGGACAGCATCAAAGTTATTCCAGTCTTCTTATGACTGCATCTTGCAGTCTAGTTCATAAACCAGCCTCCTCCAGTTCCTCTGGGGTGTGGATCCAGAGAGCCCTTGCCAGTACTTCCCACACACAAATCTCTGCCTCTGAGTCTGCTTCTCTGTAAGCCTATCTCAGACAGATGCAGAAGGGCAGAAAATTCATCAACCAGCGGTAAAGCAGGAAATTAATCCTTCTAGAAAGATAACCAAAACACTAAGACTTAATTGTGCACCATTTGAAGGCTTTGTTAAAAAAAATAGAGAAGGCAGAGTTTTATTTTGTCAAATTTTTTGTTTTGTTTTGCGCTGCTGTTGATGTTCACTTTTTCCAGAAATCTATTATCTTAGAGAAAATTCATAATGTGCTTTAATGTAAGGAAAATCAGAGGCTTTGGTTATTTTTTTTAAAAAAGTCAGTGTTTGTTTTTACTTGCTTAATTTTGGTAATTTTAAGAGGGATTGCCTCAGTGGCTTTACCCTAAACTCAAAAGAAAATTACAAAAAGAGATCAAACGTGATCCAAGGAACCAAAGAGAAGCTGACTTTTGGGATATTGACTACTTTTTTTCCTTCTAATCACTCCTTTCAACTTTGTTTGGTCCAACATTTTAGTAAGTCTTTTGCGTTTTAGTTCACACAAAATTATTACCACTGCCTCCAGTTTAAAACTCTTCTCATACCTCAGTTCTCAAATCTTACCTCTGTCTCAGGCCCCCAGCCAAGACCAGGTGGCTGTAGAAACCTGAGGGGCAGAGCAGGGCAAGGTCAAGTCTGCTCTTTGCATCTTTGGGTGGAGGGGCCGTGTGACCCTACTTCATCCCCATCCTTTTCAATGCAAGTCATCTTTGAGGTTGCAGTGGACGGAGAGGCAAGATAAGAAGGAGGGGCAGAGCCCTCTTGACCAACCACTGAGCCTGCGGCCTGCTGGGAGCTGGGTGCCAATGCTTTCCTGGCTGACCTTGAATGGCCATCTATACCCTCTGAATGCCAGAGATCCCGGTGCTGACTGTTTCTGTTATTTCTCAGTTTACTAGGATCTTCTCAATACTTGGTTTTCCAAAAGGAAGGTATGTCTGGCTCAATACCTGCCCCAATTAGTTCCTGACTCCCCATAAGCACAATGCAGGGGGTGGGGGTCAGAGCCTACCAGTGTCCAGCTTCCTCATCAGAACCAGAGACATCAGCAGCCTGAGAAGTGAGCCTTCCTAGTGCTCCTTCACACACCTGGGGATGGCGAGTGAAGGGCTGGAGGGCAAGTCGGGCTCCTGAGCTAAACATCCGTGATGGAGTTTTCTGGACCCAGTTACTACTGGCTTTTAGAAGTTTTCTTTAAACAGGCAGGTACTTAATGCCTCTTTGTTTCCAGCTTAGAACACTAATCACCTATTCTAAATCAGCAGGAAAGTCTCACTCAATATCTTCATAATTTTTAACTGGCACTTAAAAGCAGTTCCAAAACCTACAAAAATAATTCTGCTGATTATTGAGGTACTCTAAAGTGTACAGCAAAGCAATGCAGACCTCCTGAATTCGTTACTTAAATTTCCAAAGTGGTTATTGCATTGATTAAATGTAAGACGAAATTGCTGCTTCATCTCCTCTCTTCATATTAGTAGAAAGAGCAGAGTATGATAGAAAACCTGATGAAGACTAGAATACCCACATACCTAACACATTATTGGTTTGGCAGAGCCTCTTAATATATGGCTTATGATTATAGCGTAAGTTGCTTGAAATTTTCTGTAATTATTTTGTTTCAATTCTACACACTGAATTCTGCTTTACATGAGATTCAGCACAACTTCAGGTTTTATCTCATAACCAGATGCCATCGTTAATTCGCTTTCCTGTTGTTTGAAAAATAGCCCTTTATCACATAGAGTTTGCTTCATACAATTTTCCTAAACAACAACAAATGCAATCCTTAAGGGCATGTCTGTCAGAATTCCATGAACTTAAAGAAATAAATAAAAAAGAAAACAGCATCAGCCCAGTTTGTTAGCAACTACAACCTCGGTCCTCAAAAACATCAACGTAAGAAGAAGAGGGGGAAAAAAACGCTATTGCCAATACAGTTTGGGCTCTCTTAATTTCATGCACTGTGACTTCAACAATTTCTCCATTTCTCATCTTATTTCTATAAAAGTAGCTTCATTTAAAAGCAGGGAAACCACATTTCATGCTCTTCAGTTTCATTAAAGTTATACAAAAGGGGCCTACCAAAAGGAGTTTCTCCTAATTAAACAGTCGTAGCAGATGAAAATATTGAAATGACGAATCTGAAAGGAAGCTGACACTATATATTCCCCAGAATTTTTTATCATGACATGAAAAAAGAACCGAAAAATTAAGATCTGAATCCCAGGATAAAGTGCCACATATGTCATTGCAGAAAGAAGAAATGAGGTGTCACCCACTGGCTTCCTCAGACAGCCGAGGTGACGCTGCCGTGAGAACCAGAGAACAAAGGAGTTTCCTCTGATCCTGCCTGAGGATGGGCGTTTGTGTTTCCCAGACGGGGGTCTAGGGTGGGCTTCACTATGTTGGGCTAAGACCAGAGGCTCATTCTGCAGACTAATGGCAGTGGCTGGTTGGGGCCAGCCTTGGGGTCCCCAGAGAGCTCCTTCATAATAATTCAGACTGAGTTACTGAGTATGCTGGTTAATGGACACTTGAGATCAAGTGTTACCAAGAATAAGAGGGAGTAAAACTTAATGTGTTATACTTTCCCTCCAGGACCTACAAAATAAGCTTGTTGATTGACAGACTCCTCTCTTAAGGTGGGAAGAATAATGACATGCTCCTCAGAGGTGTGGCATGAGTCTGCCTTCTAGATGGCTTCCTACCTCAACTCCGAAGGCCTGCAGAGCAGGGTTTATAAAGCGAAGGGAGTATGTTCTCACCTCCATAGTCATTTATTTAAGTGAGCTTCATTTCTTCCAGCTCAGACTCTCCACCAATTACCAAGGTCTAATAAGAAATTTTAAAATCTATAAATGCATATGAAGTTTTATGTTACTGTACTTGCTGCCTAATTATTCATCGTCTTTTCCTCTGCCTTGTATTATTTACAGGATTTTCCTAAAATGTGCTTTTCAACCCCAATCCTATTAAATCCAAGAACTAATTAGTATTTCTTCAGGTATGAGTAATTTTAACTTCTGATTTCTTCAATTCTTTTAGCTCTAAAAACTTTTGAGAGCTGGCCTCACAAAAGCCATAAAAGATAGAAGCAATCTTGCTATCTCTGTTATTCAGATTACTTGAACATTACACATGCTTGCCCATGTTTTATAGAGCATAAGAGCCCTTATGTAAGGGAGCAGGGGCATTCACATTAAAACCTTATAAGCTCAATCTTTTATGCACATAGATATATCTATAGATAGGTGAAAGAGGAAAAGCAGTATCTCTCCTCTGTGTGTGTGTGTAACAATTTTTGACCTGTGGCAGTAATGCCTCATTCCAGCAAAACAATTAAATTATCATAGCATTTTTCTGGGATCGAAGGTGAATACTGTGAGCAGGGGCATTTGCTATAGGAGTCTTGGTGAAGTTCAAGACTGTATGACTTAAGCAACACCCCACCATGTGAAAACTAAGAGGGAAGGAAGAAGGCTCCTGCTTATTGGAAGTTCTTTATGTGCAAAATGCTACTCCTCATGCTTTAGAAATAGCCTTTAAGTAGATATTTTCCACATTCTGTAGATAAAAATGCTAATGTTCAAAGAGACGAAGTCAGTCATCCCAGAAGATGTCAATGATCTAGTTTATCATCTAACCAAGGGTATTTTTGACAGTGAAAGAAGCCATTAAGTGGTCAGAACAGAAAGACAGTGCATATAAAAAGGGGCTATACTGGGCTTGCCATTCCACCTGAGGACTAAGTACAGGTAAGATTCAAACCCAAGCAGATAGGTCCCAGCACCTGGAACCCTAAGCCCTAGGCTATTTTTAGCAGTTACTTCCTTTCTTAACTAACCAGGAAGAAATGAGGGAATCACCATGGTATGCCATGTGCACTTAACCAAACACTGACAGAAGACTGGGGTCTAGCACCTGCGGGGAGAGCAGGGTTCCATGGGCTACAAGTCCCCAGAAGAATAAAAAACGAGTCAGACTGCACTTTAAAAGCCTCACCAGGACCAACTCCACAAGAAGCACCAGAGGACTCATTCCAACCACAGAAACACAGATTCCCACTTACCACCAGCAGCTCTCTCTCCTTTGTCTCTTTGGAAGACCTACAGTTGGATTCTGGTGAGTTTTAAATGAGCATAACGTACAATGTCATTGAATCCTTTCAAGTAGAATAAAATTGGTGCTCTGAAAAGTATCAAGAAAAAATGACAAAGAAAAGTCAAAAGGAAAATAGATTAGAAGATACTTACATAAAGGGACTGTATTTGAAGCAAGTACAGGAACAGTAAAATAATAATAATAATGGGCAGAGTACAGGGGTTAGGACATACTAGTTTCAGATAACAAGGTGAGGAAAGGCACCAGAATCTTGAACACACCTGTGCCTGGAGGATCAGATCCACAGAAATCCGCAGCTAAAGGCACCCTGGAGTCTGGCCCTCATTTGCAAATCAGTATTTAGCAACCTCCGTGGTGAGTCAGATTCACCTGTGAAGTTTTTCCTATGAAAGCCATTATCCAGCATTTTGAAGCCTGCTGTAAAGGAACAAAAGCTGCAGCAGGAATTTGCTCCTCAGACCCGGGCATGGGAACTTTTGCTTTTCATGAATGCCCTGTGGTGTTAGATTTTTGGGGGGCAGTGAGGGGATGAGATTATCATGTACATATAATCATATCTAACCTTTAAATTATTTATATATACATAACTTATCCACTCCATACTCAGCTTAAGAGTCATCTGTCCAGAGTAAAATATGAGCATCTGCATATTTAAAATGCTCCAAACCAAGTCTCACAGGCACAGAGGCCAGAAACAATTGCTGTTGGTAGTGCTGAGCTACTACAGATTTTGTAAGATGCTGTATGTTTAAATGATTTTTCCCCCAACAAGTTTTTTTGTGAAAGAAAGAAGTTGAACCCTGAAGAATGTCTGGGGAAACTCTGCAATCATTTAAGGACCTGGGGCATAGGGGTAGAAAGAGAAAATCTCTGATTTTTAATGTCAGATGAAGAGCTAAAATTATCAAAAGGAGTTTCTAAATCTAGAGTGGCCAACATCTGATGCTCTTCTCCACTACACCAGCTCCCTGGAATCTCTTCTTATAAAGTTTAAATAACAGAAGAAACTGCTAAAGTACAAATTGCAAAAGCAAGGCCCTTGGAAACTTGTACATGTAAGAGAGCATTGCTGTGTTCTGGTGTGTGTTTTAACACACCAGATACACCTGACTTCACACCCTAGAGCTGACGTTTATTTGCTATTTAACCTAGACAAGGTATTGACACTCTGTAAGTTTCAGATTCTCTTCTGGAAAATGACAATTCCAGGCATGCTGACACCACTCTTGATACCAAGGACCCCCCTCAATGGCCAAAGGGCCCGCAGGCAACCCAGGCACCTGCAAGAGCCAGTGCCCTTGGAATCTTGAACATTTCAGTCCTGGGCACTGGCTACACATCCCACAAGCTGCACATGGCATTCTCCACCTGGCTCCATGAACAACCTGACCAAGAAGCACAAATAACTCATGAAAGCAGTGTGACCACCTCGAGATCAATCATTCAGCTCCAGAAGTCAGCGGGAACCGTGTTCTCAAACAGATCGTCCCCTCCCCCTCATGCCATGCCACCTTCCCAGCGAGATTCATCCCACCTTCTCACCACGTCTGCAGACAGCATAAGCCCAGGCCTGGCCCTTTCTTCTCTCTAGTTTCCCACTCTTTCTGTTAACAAAGCAAGTCCAGCCTGACAGATCTACATCCTGCTGCTCCCCTGGGGCAGGTGCTGCGGCTAGCCTGCCTTGCACAGCTGCAACTGACGCAGGAAGTGGGAATTTCTTACCCAGTGAGGGGAGAAAGGAAGCTGTGCCAAGGAGTAGAAACACAGGCAGAGCTTTAATTGCCAGGTCTGACCTCCAGGAGAGGGGAGACAGCCCTGCTGGGAAAGAGAACAGAACAGGGAAAGGACAGGCATTTGATGGGGTTGCTGGGATGGACCAGATTCTGGTGATCATTGGCTCAGTTCTGGTTTTTCCAGATGGTTCTGGAGACTTCTAGGCCACTCCAGGGATCTGGAATAGGATGTTGTGAAAGCTGGCAGCTGGCAGTCTATTGAAAATACTTCAGGCAGACTTGTCTTGGTGTCCTCAGCCTGGAAGAGGTGCCTTACCAGCTTTAGATCAACACTCCTTAAATGATTAGCATGCCTATGTGCAGAGCTGAGCAGGAATCTGATCCAACATTGAAGGCAAAGGGGACAGATGGAAAACGAAGGCAGAGATGTTAATATTCGACCTGCTCCCAGCTCCTCATGAGGCACCTGGAGGCCCCAGTGTAGTCAGCACTGTAGCAAAGGCGACTGTAAGTCCCCGCTAGAATTGGGGCTTGGGCTCCTTCAGTTTCTGTGGTACTTTCCATGGGGAACATATTGGTCATAAATTGACTGCCTCTGTCATGGTGGTCATGGTGGTCCATGACTATCTCAAAGCCCACTCAAGATTTTTTTTTTATTTCTGTACTTCATTCGTGTGTCTCTCCAAGGCACCGGCCTTACCTCACACATAGTAGGCACTGAAGAAATGCTATTTATTAGTGTCGGGTTCAAATCACGTACAAACCACTTACAAAGGGCAGGTTTCTCAGTATGGCTGAAGTCTCTTTGTCAATGGGTTATATGAATAACCACTTTGGGGTTTAAGTAATGACATAAGGTAGAGCACATGCACACATATGCCATGCACATGTAATGAGGATCCACCAATAGTCATTCACTTCCTCTGTCTTCACCCTTCCAAAAATAAAACAGCACAACATGGTAGAATTCTGAGAGGAGAAAACAGGAAGTGAACAATTGGTAGAAAAGCAGGCTCTGGAGTCAAACTGAGTTCAAACCATAGTTCCCCCAGCTCTAACTTTAGGCACAGTATCCAGCTTCTCTGTCTTCCGTCTCCTCATCTGTAAAAAGGTGTTTCACCTCACACAGGTAGCTGTAGAATGAAGCCAGGTGACAGACATGGAGTTCTTACAGGACTGGACTTACTCAATGCTCAGTAAATGTTGACTGGCATTGTTAATCATTCGACAATTCTCCTTTAGATGGCCGGCCATGACAAAGACAATCAGTGGTAGATGTGGTTCCTAGAGGGAAAAGCTGCCTGTGTTCTCCTCAGCCATTTGGGGTAGAACCCTTATCAGCTGTGACATTCTTGGGTTCATCCACCTTCATAGCTGAGTTCTGTGTTGAGTTCCTAGGGTGACCATAAACTAAGTACCACAAACATGGAAAGCTTAAAAATTTCAAAAATATATTCTTTCACAGTCCTGGTAACACAACATCCAAAATCTAAATGTCCCTGAAGACCAGGGAAGAGCCTGTCCCTCCAGTGGTTCTGGCCATAGTTGGCTTTTACAAGTGTTACATGATCTTGGCCTCTGATTACACATGGCCAAGTCTATCTTCTCCCTGGGTGTCTTTGTGTCCCCTCTCTTCTTATAACAGCCCAATCATGTGACAATCTTCCCTTGAGTGCACATACAGAGATTCTGTTTCCAACTAATGCCATACTTTGAGTACTGAGAGAAGCAAGGGTAGGACCTCAATATGCCTTTGAGGAGGACAAAATTCAAACCATAACACTCTCAGAATATATAAGGACACAATCCTCACAATTCTTATCAAGAACTCTTTTAATAGTCAGATTTCAAGGCTGCTACTGTGAAAATCCTGCTACCATGAAAAGGATACTTGGAGGTAATGACTTTGAAAGTTTGCTATAATCATCCAAAATGCTTTGTGATATTAAAACAGAAAAAAAAAAGAGTTGAAAAAAATTTTGTTTTACAAATAATAACTTTAAAACAAATATTCCTGCTAAGTAACTACCTATACAAAGCCCCAAGAAAGGAACAGTTTCCAAAAGTAGAAATGGAGAATACCACCTAAATCATGAGTGTGTCCTCTGTGTGTTCCTGTGCTCACAGGAACACACACGCACACGTATGCACATGCATCATTTGCCCCTGTGTCCTGGAAAAGATGGAAATTATCTGAAACCAAGCAAGACAGATGGCTGAGTGGGCCTTGTGAATCTCATGTATCTCGTGGAAGTTAAGAAGTTATTGCAATGCTTTTTAAGAAAAATAATATCTGTAATATTTTTTCTAAATGCATATGCTGTCCTGACTACCTCTATGAAGCTTCAAGTATTCACTTTTGAGATCACTGAAGGTTAGGACTCTGAGGAAGCCTGAGGTTCTAAGGGAAGCAGTGGGGAACCCTGCTCGGGACACTTTCTAACCAGACACAGATGCATCCGGAACCGCTTTCCAGTTGTTCCTGCATGAGTTTTGTAAAAGATGAAGATATGTGTACTCACCAGAAGAACTCATTATCTTTAAAGGAATTCTGTTTGAGTCTTTTGTGAAGTGATGACTCCTTCGTAAACATCTCTGCTGTTTACATGTAAATAATTGTTATTCTCAACAGGCAGAACTGCTTCCTACTCAGGTTGGAAGTTCTGCGCTATACTGGTAGCATGCTAACATCACCAGCCTCATAACCACCTCACCTCCCACTTCCCATCCTCACACAAGCACCAAATCACCCCTCCTGGAAAGTTATCTTGCGATGGTTTCTGATTGGCATCCTTAGCTGTTTCTAAGCTTAGCCCCAAGCCTACAAGAGCTCTGAATACACCTGCTCATCCAGCTCCATCTTTTGCTTTTTGGATCGTTTTGAATGGAACTCTGGCTTTCCTATCTATTCCTTCCTCTGTCCCTACTGTCCTTCATGCTCAAGCTCACAATTTCTCCTGAAAGTTTGCATGCATGCTCTAACTACCCCACATTTTACCCATCACACACAGTAACGTTTCCATTCTGTGAATACTTAATGGCGGTTATCATCTTTCATTTGAATTCTCTTCATTCCTCCCCATGGAACAGTTATCTCTGCACAAGTCTTAACTACCCAACCCACTGATGATTTTTCAGGGTAATAATTTACAGTCTTTCATTGTGCCTACCCAGTGCCAAACATAAAGACTGTACTCTCTGTTATGAGGATGATTGAATGTCACACAGACATGATGCATAGCAATGCATGAATAAGATCTGGTCCCTCCCTTGGTATCTTCTACTGGAGAAAAAGGGAAGACTGGAGCAAATACAAAAGGCAGACAATGACACAAACACTGGGCAGGAACAGGAGACTAGACTTGCAGCAGCAAGGAAATAGAAAAGGTCCATAGAGAAGATGGCTTTTGGAACAGACCTTGAGAGGGGATTAGAACTGATGAGAATGAATCAGTTCAAGAAGCAGAGAGAAGACTGAGCACGGGATCCCAGAGTGAGCCCCAGTTTAGGTGGGAACTGAGCAAGAGCAGTAGTAGAGGTAGGCTGGCCAGCATGAGTGTTGTCTAAAGGAACTTGCAGCCGAGATTGCGCAGAGATGAATCCTAATCCTCTGTGTTCTCCACTTTGCAAACTAGCAGGGATCAGGAAGAGATTTCTGTTTTGATTGGTAACACTGGGTTGTTAACACTGGAATTATACTGTGCCCGAAATCCTAAATTAATTGAAAAGCAAAGCCTGTATTAACCAAACTCAGGAGCTTGCACTGTTATTCCTCAAAGCCACAAATCAGAACAAATCAGCACAGAGGCTACTGGGCTTGCTACCAAACATTAGTGAATTTCACCTGAATTTTTCTCTCTCATTTAATAAAAATAGAAAAAAGGGATAAGCTTTCAGTTACCTACATTTGCCAAAAGGACAGATTAGCTGTGACTATGTAAAATGCTCAGTATCTCAGGGATCCCTGCATGTAGTTAAATAACTAAGTGGTGTTTTCTCCTCTGTAATAACAAAGGCTCATTTCTAGGAGAAGCCATGATACAGTACATTGAAAGAAATCTCTCCTCCGCAAAGACAAAGGTTTGTCTCACACATTGTTTATAAATAGCACATTATTATATTCATCATGGTTCAAGTGCACTTGGAAAAGATCAAAGAGAAATGGATTAAAAGCACATCCAATATTTTGTGTATAACTTTCAATCACATAACAACAGTAAACCATAGTACTCATTCTTTCTAAAAAGTTTAGAAAATTCACATATAAATAATGAGGAGACCCTCTTTGGGGTCAGAGAGTACTTCTTCCTGATGGCCCACAATTGTCTCCCCAGTCTGTTTTTCTGTGTCTGCTTCAGTCTGAGTCCAAGTGTGTACTCAACTATCCCTGAGGCTCTTGGTTTCTTCCAATATTTGCTATTCTTCTGAATTTTTCTGATATTCAACTTAAACCTTTCTTTGCTATTATCCTATTTCAGAATACAAGTTCTCAGGATGCCAAGTCACAGAGTGCTACTTCCTAACTGCTGAGATTTAAAGCTGCTGTTGATTCGAGTTGTCTTTCTTCCTCTTCTTCTTTTTTTTAATCCATTAGCCACATTTTGCTTCAGCCGCCAAAGAACAGATGTTGAGCTTATAATAAGAAAAAGTATAAATCCCGCAGGAAAGCAGCATCTCCTGGATCTCAAAGCAATATGAGGACAAAGTTTCCAATATTTGACTACATTTTGCTTAGGAAATGAAATGCTAGGGTCTCTTCTGTGTACATTAGTCTCAAATAAACTAGCAAGACCTCTTCCTGTCAAAACACATGCTCTCCCAGCCCCAGAGCTGAACTGTGCCTCAGAGGGAAACTCAGGGTCTCTGGTGTGATTAGTTTACTATAGCGCAAGCCTGAGCTTGCCACCTACTACATATAGAGTACGGTGGAATAATAGTACACTTACTATATATAGAGTATGTGCATAATCGTTCCTAAATCATAAGAAGAATTCTCCATTCCCTCAATGCCATAGAAAAATAAAGTTTAAAGTGCAATCAGGTGCTTTGATAGAAAACTTTAGTTCTTTGATTACTTCTGAGAGGAATATGCATTAATGTCAAATCATCACTTGATGTAAAAGCTCAGAGTTTTTGATAAAAAATAGCTTTTATGGAACATTAAAATCAAATAGACAAGCAGTTAAATGCTTTTGTGCTTTATAACTCTAGCCCCCTGATGTGTCTTCTGATATATATGGGAATAATTGAGAAGCACATTTTGAAATTGACTAAAAATTGCCTGGAATTATGGATATTAGATCATTTCAAGATTGTAGAGTCTAGGCTGGGGTTGGCAGTCAAAATACCCATCCATAAAGCCCTTAAGCTGATCTATGAAGTCTTCCTCTTTACTCATCCCAGCCATAAATACATGTGAATTAGAAAGTTTTATCTACCTGGCATCAGAGCCAAGTTACGTGGCCTGCCTTTGTACCTTTCTTTGTGCAGGTCAATCCTGCATTGCTTACATAGGTAGCAAATTAAGTGGCAGGCACCGCTGTAAATGCATTCTGCACGTTGACTCATTTGACCCTCATGACAATCCTAGGATTGTTGTCTAATTATTATTCCCATTCCTCAGGTAAAGAAACTGAGGAACAAAGAAGCTGTTTTCCCAAAGCCACCCAGAGAGCAGGTGGCAGACCAGGATTCCAGCCCTGTGGCCATCCTCTTTAAGCAGTACTAGCCTCTTTCGGTAACTTTCCTGTCCCATCCCCCTCACAACAGTGTTTCTCAAACTTAAATCTGCTTCATAATAACCTAGAGAGTTTCCCAAAACATGGACTACCAAGCTCCACCTCCAAGTTTCTGAAGTCCTTGGGTGGGGCCTAAGATTTTGCACTTCTAATAGATTCACAGATGCTCCTGTTGCCGCTCCAGGGAACCTTGCTTTGAGACCTTCTGAGCTGCAGAATCATTGTCTGTAGAGAAGCATGCTAATTTAAGATTTAACAATTAGAATACATCAGATGAAGCCTATGCACTACTATCAAAGAAACCCAACAACCTGGTGGCTTCAGTAACAAAGTTCATATAGCCCTTGCCCAAAGACCTAGGACAGCACACATCAGGATTGTTATTCAGGATACAGCATCCTTCCATCCTGTAGCTCCACCATTCCTTAGGACATTCTTTTCTGCATGGTCAAAGTTGAAACTCTGACATGCAGGTTCCATCTGGGAGGAATTGGAAAGTACCCTATAAATTAAGGTACAGACCCAGAAGTGACACATGTCATTTCTACTCACATTCCAATCGAAAGAACTAAGCTGTCTGATCACAATAACTGCAAGAGGTTTAGAAATACCCTACGATGCTCTGAGAGGGAACACAGAGAAATGGACTTGGTGGTTGAATGTAACTCCTGCTTCAATTATCCTGCCTTATATTTCTACCTCATCCCTTCTCTGCACAGGACCTGCCATTCCACGCCCTGTATTTACATACATACACCTCACATTCTCATTGGGTGTAGAGCAGCTGGCTTCCCACATGGAGGAGTCTCAACGATTACCTAGAGTGAGGTCTTGATCTTATAACTACTCTCATCAGTGTACTAATGACATCTGGCCTATCAATCTTAAAGACATGCTATAAAAATGTAAGTATGGAGTAAAAATATTTTATAAGCTCCTGGATTATTCAGATGTAATCACTATGTCACTAAGCGTTTTATTCAAATCATTCATTTAATCGTCACATAAACCCAAAAGATATTGTTTTCTCCTGTTTTTCAAATAAGGAAACAAAAATATAAAAAGAGTAAGCAACTGGTCCCAATTACACAACTATCAATTGATTGAATGGGGTTTTGAACACACATAGATGTGACTCCAAATCTTTACTTAGAGCTGCTACTAAATTTTCAAAAATATAAACATAAAATTATGAATTATTTAATGTGTGGACTGAGCCACCTTTCAAATATTAGAAAGTTATTCATGGCATTAATATTAATTCAATGATGCTCTCTAAGAGATGGTTCATGGACTCTTAGGAGTCGACCTGGAGGCATTCAACCCACTGGTCCTCAAGTCTAGCTGAGTGCAAGAATCCTCTGGGGTAACCTCGAAAAAATGTCACGACCTGGAGCAAGCCCAGATCAAGAAAGCAGCATTTCTGAGGTGACTAAGAGGCACCCACTTACCACACACCTCTGAATTGCACTGGCTGAACCAGGAGCAGGTACTCAACCAACGAAGACATGATCATGCTGGCACCGAACAGGCAGCTAGAAAGACGAGAAGCACATCCTGGGGCAAGATTGACAGGCTGCTTATCTTTAAAACCGAGTATAACTATTAACTATGAGGTCACCAAGCATACCCATCAACCCCAGACGCTTCTCAGCACACCTTCCTGTTTAAATGAGTTTAATTTCATGATCAGCACTCCTCACCCTGGCCTCCATGCTGTGACATGCAGCTCATGGGAAATTCTCTTAATAGAACATCTAATGAAAATGCTCTTGGATGGGCACCAAGATGGGCCTCCCTCCACATTTCTCAGGGTGACAAACAGCACAGTCTTGTTCCAATGTTGCTCACGGGCCTTAAAACGCTGTGTAACCCTCTGTGTTTAAACCTCCTCAACAGTACAATCGGATCCTGTTTGCAGTCTCATCTTTGTTAAGTCATCTGTTGCTCTCAAGAGAAGAAAAGAAAGCAGTTGTTCCTCAGGAAGAAAAAAAAGAGTTAATGATGAAATGTAAATTCTGCAGCTTGCCTGAAATTTAATATTTGACCTACAGGAGGCCCTATTAGGTGTCTGCCAATGTCCACCCTTTTCTTTGTTAGTGAAGAAAATCCTGAAAATTCACTGGTCACATGAAGGCACAAAATAAAGACTGCTTTGAAGCAAGGAGTGGCCGTGGGACTCAATTCTGGCCAGTGGAATACAGCAAATGGCAAAACTCATGGGAAGTCACCCTAGAGTAAGGGAGCATGACTTTCACTTCCCTCTCCTTCTTTCTGGTACCTGAAATGAGGCTCCAAAATCTGAACCTCCAAGAGCCATCTCAGACAAAAACAGACGCTGGCGCTGAAGGTGGCAAATCAATCAAGAGGGACAACCATGGATCCCCAGTGGCCCCAGAGCTGCCACACCAGCCCCGGACTACCAGCACCCATTCATTTCTGGTTAAACTCACTGTATTTTGGTGTTTCTGTCCCTTGCACTGGAACCTAATCCCAATTAACACTTGGCCACTAAAATAAAAAGTCACAAATGGATTAATGAACTGTTATGGAAAACATTTATACGTTTCAAATCAGTTATTTAAAAGTGATATTTTGTAATTAAATCAAATATACTTTCTCTTTCATGATTGCTCTTTCCTTAGGCTGCAGGAGGGAAATAAAAGGTAAAATATACAACTCTCGTGAAGGGAAATGTGAGAGTCTGAAAGCATTTAATGTATGAAGAAATGGTTGCTAGGTGACTTTGTCTGAAGGCTTGCCGAGGTGTGTTGGCACCTACAGAAATGTGCAAGTAGGAGTAATGTTTTGTAAGTTTACCCCTAATGAAGATGCTGCATTATTTTTAAATGGTGAACACTGGGTAAACAAGCAAGGGGAAACGACACCTTTCTTCATATAAGAGAAAACAACTTTTCTTTGCAAACTGCTGCACTCTCCAGGGAGAGGAGCAGACAGTGGCACATAATGGTGACCAGCAGCCTATGCATTCTTCCCCTTGGTCCCCGCATACAGGGCTGTCTCCAAGGTTCAAGGAGCGGCTGGCACAAAACTCAATTTTAGCTTGTAACACCTGCCAGAGGCTGCATCGCTTGGGAAGACGGGGGTCAGATGCTGATGGTCCTTTTGACAAGGGAAGGCCCAGGCTGATTCTGGTGACAATCTTGTGTCACATGTAGTGAATGTGCTGAAGTAGGAACAGAGAAGAAGATAGACACAGAAGTTCCTCATGACAGCAAAGAGAGGGGGAGAGAGCCGTCAGACCAGGAATAGGTCAAGAGCATACTGAGTCTCTGGCCTCAAATTAACTGCCACTTCACTGGCCCAGAGAGTCTGGTGACAGTGGGAAAATCACTGGTCCCCACGGTGGAAGGGGATTCTCCTGTACCTTCCTAAGACCTCCTACCAGCTTTGAATTTTAAACTTCTCTCCCAAAATGCAACTAAAATCTTCAACTGAATACAGAGATACTTGTCACTATTAACAGTACAGAAAACTGAGAAAAAAGTTGGTCCTATTAGATACAAAAAGAGTTGGTGGAGAAGGTCAAAGGCCGGGGCTTAGAGAAGCAGAAGATCCTCCAGGGAATACTAGACCTGCAGAGCAAGACTCCAACCTGTGCATACAGGTCACCCTTGAGCTCACCCTTGCTTCCGCGCCCCCATTAATTTCAATTATTCCATTGCCTTTCGCAACCTGTGTTGGTCTGGATGACACCCACACTCCACAGACGCATTTCTAGTGATGAAGCATCACAGTTTGAATCAACCCTTTTGCTTGCTCCAAATTCACCTGCAGCCTCAAACTTCACTCTGACCCAGAGAAGTGAAAAGGAGGTGCACATGACCACATCCATACCTCTGCGGTCAGAACCGTGCTCGGAATCCCAGAACGGAGGCATCGCCCACTGGGATGTGCAGGTCTTCTCCTGGGCTTCTAATGTTTCAGGCTGCAATGTGGGAGGAGAACAAAGTCCAGGCACCCAGCAGTATTTCCCCCAAAGCTGCTGTTGTATCCCACCAGGAGTAGTATTTGCACGATTGTAATTATTATGATTTCCTTTTTTAAAAGACCAGTTCAAAAATCCCGAATAATAATTTAGCTCACAAGAATTTGCTCATTATGTACTTACGCCATCCCTTCTGCTCTTTCAAAACCTTATTTTCGTAGCTAGGCATGCAATAATCTCCCAGAGTTTCTGGAGCAGGTCTTTTTCTATTCATATGATTGCAAACAAATTCCTTATTCAAGAAGGAAAAGGCCTCTGAACCAAGTGAAGGTCTTTCTCCATTAAAATACAAAGATAGAAAAGCACTATGACTGCGACCTAAACCTTGAAGCACAATGCAGGAGTCAGGAGCAGTGCCCAGCCCCGGCAAGGCCTGTGCACACCAGCACACAGCCAGCAGCAAATGGAAAAGTCAATTTGTTAATAATCTCATTTGCCATGTGTTTGGTTATTTCTTTAATATCTGCTTACTGTTTTCTGGTGTCCGAGCTTGTTGTCTAAATGGAATTCAAGTTAGTTATGAAAATGCTGTGCTGTGATACTCGGAAACATTTATCTGGTGAACTACCTTTACACTCAAGCAGTGATTTCCAAGTGCATCAGAGGTCAGAATATGGAGGAGTCCATCCTTATGGTAATTCCTTTTATTGCTCCCCTTGAGCTTCAGCTCACTTAGCATTTGTTCTGGGGATGGAATTGAAGCTGATTATATTGTAAAAGAGAGTCCTACCATTTTTTGTCATCCTGTCTACCACTCTTCCCTATCTTATGCCACAGTCTGGACCATTTTCTTTTATAAAGCATATCTAGCCACATTGCAATCCAGATATTTTAGTGATTCTCTCCATCAGCCCTCTCCTGATGCATAAATTGTTCCAAAGCATCTCAATTGCCTACAAGACTGCAAGAAATAGAAATTGCCAACAAGCACTGTGTGCACTGCTAGGAAATAAAGCAGAAAAGCCATATTAAGCCATCTTATTGAGAGTTATCAAGAAACAAAATGAACTAATTATTATTTCCTTTCTTTTCCCAGTGATTTGCAATTCCTGGATGACACCTGAATAATACCAAAAGGTTCCGAGGCAACCCCTTAGAAAGTGACCTTTTGCTTTCCCCTATTTCATTTGCCCTAAGTGTTAATTGACTTTGAAAAAGCAGTATATTATCTTTTTAGAAAAAAAAAAAAAGAAAGAAAAGGATAGACCTGATTTGTGAGCACCAACATCCCACAGCATCAAAGCGTTGTTTAAATCATCGCACAGCAGAGCTGAGAACAACTATCCAGGAGAGGAGAGAAGATGTAAAAGAAAAAAAAAAAAACGGGGGCGGTGGGGGTGAACAGTCTTAGAAAGAGTACCACTGCCATCTAGAGGCATATGTGAGAGCAGCCAGCCACCAGCTTGGCTCCAGCTCTGCCGGGAAATGAGCCTGGTGACCCTCCTGCACAGCCAGCACTTTCCTCATTCCCTTGGTGAGTGTGCGAGGTCACTTTGCTCACTTGGTTCTAGCAGAAGTATGGACTCAACGGGGACAAATGGGTGCGGGCGCGCTTTCCTTAGATATCTGGACCCAGAATCAAGGTACACCCTTCCTTCCAGACTTTTATGAATTTCCCCCTTGCAGCATCATTTGTCTTACAGCAAAAAGACGTTCCCTTTTCTTTTAAATTTTGGCCATTCACCTAAGTGAAGCCGTGAAGATGTTTCACTTTATAGTAAATTAGAACAATCTAGAAGTTTCTGAAAACAAGAATGCTAGTTCTATTATTAGAAAATCAGGAGGCATTATTATTGGCATGGTTATAGAGGCAATACAAGGTAGGAGGCTGAGGAAATAGGAGTATTGATGTTTCCATTTATCATGAGGCCAGGACTCTCCAAGGCCACTGTGCAGACCCGCAACCATGTCTGACAAGCCCTGTAAGACTGAGAAATTCGAGAAATTCCTTTAGAAGAAACCATCCAGCAGAAACAAGCAGAAAAATGGAAATGACACGTGCGCCAATGCATACCCCATAGCTCAGCCTTATTTTACTTCCTTTAGCTGCTTAACTTTGTAAGATGCAGAGATTGGCTTGAGTTTAAATGACTGTGCTACCCCTTTTCCATCAAAGAATCCTGAACCACTGACACCCAACGCTGAGCCTGCCTGAACCATCTGCCTGGGTGGCTGGCAGGGAAGGAAGAGACCTGTGTGCTGGTGGAGGAAGAGCTAGGAGCCAGGCTGGTAACATGTAGAGAAAATCTAAGCTGGTCCCAGGTGTCCTGCAGCCTGCGAAATGCAGTTTAATTGGAACACAATTTTTTGGTGTGGTTATTCAAATAATTTTAATTATTGGAATGCACAATTTTTAAATATGCAAATAAAAATGTTTTAAACCTGAAAAAAATATACAATGATGAGGCCTGATACTGCAAGAAAGCAGAAATTACTCCAGCATGTTATCAACTGCATTGAATATGCAACTATTTAATTTAGAATATTGATATAATTTGGAGGTAGACTATAGTCCACAAGATCAAAGTGTATCTCTTAAAGAATCTTTGCCCTTGAAAGAGAAAGGGCCTTCTTTCTCTTGTCAGCGGTCTTGGGGAAGGAGTTGCTGCGAATTGCAATGGCAATCTCTATATTTAATGTCACTGTTCAGTAGATCATTAAAATGCAATTTGTGACTCTGAGCCATAAAGCAACATTTTTCCTATTGTGCCCTTGAATTCCTATTTTTAAAAAACTCCAATTTTACTTAAGTTTTACCAACACTGTTTCAGTAAAGAACGGGTTATCTGCCATGTGGGTTTTATCAGCGTGATTTAAACTTCCCTTCATCAGATTCAGAGAGGGAGCAGCACCACCCAGCAACTAGCCCTCGGAAATGGTTTCTTACTGGGGATTCAGGACACAGGAAGTCTGCAGTTATTAAATGGCTCCATAAGACCAGAAAGCAATACTTCATTTCCATAGGTCTTTATTCCTTCATTTAAAAAGAAAAAAGCAATAAATAATTAATTAAATAAATTTTTAAAAAAAGAATAAAGCGCCTGGTGTGTTGGCACTCTTCTGTAACCCCAGCAGCTCTGGAATCTGAGGCAGGAGAATCCGGAATTCAAAGCCAGCCTCTGCAACTTAGTGAGACACTTAGCAACTTAGTGAGACCCTGTCTCAAAATTTAAAAAAAAAAATTAAAAAGGGCTGGGGATGTGGCTCATGGTTAAAGCAACCTGGGTTCAATTCCTGGTGCCAAATACATAAATAAATATTTTTTGAAAATAAAAAGAACAAAGAATTTTTATCGTAAGAGTCCAAGATCCCAGGTATATCACCATATGGTCTTTAAAAGTAGGCACAATATAAAATGAATAAATAAATAAAGTATACTCAAAGTTTTACCCAAGAGGATCTTCTGATTAGAAAATTAGTTCTAATTAATCACTATAGTGATACTGAGAAATCTGTATAAATACAAGCTGATGATGGTGGAGCAGATGAAATTTATAGTAACAAGCTCTTCTTGTGGAATATAAAATATTATCCTTATTTTTGATTGTGCAATTTTTTAAGGTGAGTTAGGGAGACAGATTTTCTTTTATTCCCTCGTAGGTGGATTCACTGGCCTTCCTTTGAGTATTGGCATCTTTGATCAAGTCTGGGAAGTTCATAGCCATCGTTTCTTTAAATATTTCCCACTCCCTGGTTGTCTGAGGTCCTCTTGGGACCATACACATGGCAGCACTCTCCCTTTGCACCCTACTCTCTTCACTTTCCTGTTTTTCATTTCTGTCTCTTGGACTTGGTTCTGCATAGCTTCTTCAGCTAAGTCTTCCAATGTGCGGACTTTATGCTGTTAACAATATTCTGCTGAACTTCAGACCCCTATCCCTATGGAACATAGATGCAAAAATACTCAATAAAATTCTGGCAAATTGAATACAAAAACATATTAAAAAGATAGTGCACCATGATCAAGTAGGGTTCATTCCAGGGATGCAAGGCTGGTTCAACATATGGAAATCAATAAATGTAATTCATCACATCAATAGACTTAAAGAATCATAGGATTATATCAATTGATACAGAGAAAGCATTTAACAAAATACAGCACACTTTCATGTTCAAAACACTAGAAAAACTAGGGATAATAGGAACATATCTCAACATTATAAAAGCTATCTATGCTAAGCCCAAAGCCAATTTCATTCTAAATGGAAAAAATTGAAAGCATTCTCCCTAAAAACAGGAACAAGACAGGGATACCTTTCGCCACTTCTGTTCAACATAGTACTGGAAACTCTAGCCAAAGTAATTAGACAGGAGAAAGAAAACAAAGAGATACGAATAGGAAAAGAAGAACTCAAACTATCATTATTTGCTGATGACATGATTCTATACGTAGAGGATCTGAAAAATTCCACCAGAAAACTTCTAGAACTAATAAATGAATTCAGCAAAGAAGCAGGATATAAAATCAACACCCATAAATCCGCATTTCTGTACATCAGTGACAAATCTTCTGAAAGAGAAATTAGGAAAACCACCCTACTTACAATAGCCTCAAAAAAATAAAATAAAATCCTTGGGAATCAATCTAATAAAAGAGGTGGAAGACCTCTATAATGAAAACTACAGAATACTAAAGAAAGGAATTAAAGAAGATCTTAGAAGATGGAAAGATCTCCCTTGTTCTTGGATAGGCAGAATTAATACTGTCAAAATGACCATACTACCAAAAGCGTTATACAGATTTAATGCAATTCCAAAATCCCAATGACATTCCTCATAGAAGTAGAAAAAGCAATCATGAAATTCATTTGGAAAAATAAGAGATCCAGAATAGCCAAAGCAATCCTTAGTAAGAAGAGTGAAGCAAGAGGCATCACAATACCAGACCTTAAACCATACTACAGAGCTATAGTAACAAAAAAGCCATAGTATTGGCACCAAAACAGACATGTAGAGCACTGGTACAGAATAGAGGACATGGAGACAAGCCCACATAACTACAGTTATCTCATACTAGACAAAGGTGTCAAAAACATACATTGGAGCAAGGATAGCCTCTTCAACAAATGGTGCTAAGAAAACTGGAAATCCACATGCAGCAAAATGAAATCAAACCTCTATCTCTCACCATGCACAAAAGTCAACTCAAAGTGAATCAAGGACCTAAGAATTAGACCAGAGATTCTGCACCTAACAGAAGAAAAAGCAGGCCTAAATCTTCATTATGTAGGCTTAGGACCTGACTTCCTTAACAAGATTCCTAAAGCACAAGAAATAAAATCAAGAATCAATAAATGAAATGGATTCAAATTAAAAAGCTTCTTCTCTACAAAAACAATTAATGAAGTGAAGAGAGAGCCTACAGAATGGGAGCAAATTTTTAACATATGCACATCAGTAGAGCACTTATCTCCAGGACATATAAAGAGGTACTTAACACCAAAATAACAAATAACCCAATCAATAAATGGGCTAAGGAAATGAGCAGACACTTCACAGAAGATATACAATTGATCAACAAATGTATGAAAAAATGTTCAACATCTTTAGCAATTAGAGAAATGCAAATCAAAACCACCCTAAGATTTCATCTCAATCCAGTCAGAATGGCAGTTATCAAGAATTCAAGTGTCAATAATTGCTGATGAGGATGTGAAGAAAAAGGTACACTGATTCATTGCTGGTGGTACTGTAAAATGGTACAACCACTTTGGAAAGCAGTATTGGAATTCCTTAGAAAACTTGTAAAGGAACCACCATTTGACCCACTCCTCAGTCTATACCCACAGGACTTAAAGTCAGCACACTACAGTGATGCGGCCACCTCAATGTTTGTAGCAACTCAATTTCTAATAGCTAAACTGTGGAAACAGCCTAGATGCCCTTCAATAGATGAATGGATAAAGAAACTGTGGTATATATACACAATGGAATATTACTCAGCCTTATAGAAGAATGAATCATGGCATTTACAGATAAATGGACGGAGTTAGAGAATATCATACTAAGCGAAATGAGCCAATTCCAAAAAAACAAAGGCCAAATGTTTTCTCTGATAAGTGGATGCTGATCCATAATGGGGGCAGGGGGGAAGGGAAGACTGGAGGAACTTTGGAATGAGCAGAGGGAGAGGAGGGGATAAGAAGGGGTGTGGGAGGGAGATGGTGGAATGAGATAGACATTATTACCCCTATGTATGGGTCTGACTGCATGGATGATGTGACTCTACATCATGTACAACCAGAGAAATGAGAAGTTGTGCTCCATTTGTATAATAAACAAAATTAATTAATAAAAAATTTCTATTGAACTTGTTCATTGAGCCTTTTTATTTTAAAAAATATATATTTTTCATTTCTAGAAAATGGGAACTCTTTTTCCTATCTACTTGGTCATTCTTCCTTATCCTTCTTTGCCTCTTCATGTGCTTGGCACTTGGGCTGCACACTCATGGTCCTCAAGACGGTACCTCCAGATAGGGTTTGCATTTGTTTCTCCCGCTTCCCAGAAACCCACTGATCTCACACTTCTTGAGACCCACCTGGGGACTGTCCCAGGGCTCAGGAGAGATTTCTTCTCTCTGATGCCACACTTTGAGGTGAGTTCTCCCTCCCTGGTAAGGGCAGAAAAGCAGGAAGCATGAGGACTAGTTTTTGTTTTATCTCATCCTTAGGGTACAGGGCTTTGGGGGTCTCATTTTTGCATGAAGTCTCTTTGAGGATCCCCATATTTAGCAGGCCCTAGGCTTTCTCATACTTGCCATGCCTGGCAGGGACAGGCCAACAAGAAATCAGGCAACGGGGATCCGGCAGACACTTGCAGAGTGAAAGCTGGCCTCCTCACTCCACCTGTGCTCCAAGCTCTTGCTTACACAGGGCTTGCACCCCGATCATGCCCCCAGGCCTTGCCAGAGCACCGTGGAGTGATGATGTGGGTCAGAAGTCCTATAATATCCAATCTAAATATAAATCTGTGCATGTATTTTGTAACCCTACAACTTAAGATCCTAAAAATTCAGGTTCTTGCTACACGTTGATTAATGAACTGACCGATCCTTCCCAATTAAATCTCATGACGCCATTCTGGTCTTTTCAATGTCATCGCCATGCACCAGGATCAATTCGGGCTCCCTGACCTGTCCTGTATGTAGACCGCCCTGTGCGCTTCCCGCCCACCTCTCTCATCTCCTCCTCTCCACCATCAATATCCCACCTCCCTTCGCCACTGTTACCCAGTCACCTCCTGCAAGAAGCCTCTGCAAGCCCCACACCCAGAGGGGTGGTGGGTGCCCCTCCTCGGTTACTCCCATGGACCCTTACCCTCATTCCCCCAGCAGTTTCTGTCACAGATACATATTTACCTATTTCTATGTCTGTATCTCCCCATCACAATACTGGCTTTATAAACGCAGGTGTGTCTGTCCTGTTCAATTACGTACTGGACATTTATCACAATCCCAGGCATGTAGTAGGCACTCATTGAATATTTTTACATAAACATGAAGTCTCTTTCAGTTTTTTTTTAATTGTAAATAAAAGCATCATAGGACCTGAATATTGCTATGCGCCTGTGTCTTAAGTTACTGATACAAAGATAAGGGTTTTGTATTCAGTGTAAGGGCATCATTGTTTCAGGAACTTATTTTATCCTGAAATAGCAATCTTCCAAAATATTAAATGCAAATCCAAAACTCAGTTAATGCTGCTGTCAAGAGGACAGCAAGTCATAAAAGCTTTGGGGACTCCAGTTCTATTGTCTGAAGGATGCTTTAATTTCTTCATTATAATCCCTGCCGCACTGAAAGGAAGCCAGGAAAAAGATTCATTGGAAGGTCTTCCCCGCTGAAATCATGGGAGATTGTGGTAATCCAACATTCATTAAAACAACAGCTAAAACGATTAGAGGTGGACAGAACTTAAACCAGCCTGTGTCCACCCCCAGGAAGAGACACAGCGTGCGGTGCCTCCCAGCAGGAACAATGCCTTTCTTCCTTCCTGGCTCTCCTCTGGTCCATCAGCTGCCTGTTTTGCTTTTGTGTTTCCAATTAATTGCCTTCAGGATACATGTGAGGCCCTTTCATCCCATCAGAATTAACCTAAGGATTTGACGTAGCCAATAGTGTACACATGCTTCAGAATTATCTACGGGCTAACTTATTTCAGGCTGAAATTACAGCCACCGCTTTGATTTTTTTAAATACAGAAGTAATTAGTCATCCAGCCATTTGATTTTGAAGAAATCAGAGCAAAGTGACCATTTATAGACATGATAGAATTCAGTACAGTGGACATTGTTCCGCAGGGTAAATCAAGTGTGCCAAATTGGATCTATTATAAACCACACTCGAAGAGTCAAGAAACCAGACTCAACTTTAAAATCATGAAATATGAAGCTCAGAGTAAATGCCTGCTATGGTTTGGACCTTAAATGTCCCCAAAGGCCCAGGAGTTGAAGGCTTGGCTGCCAGTCTGGGCACTGTTGGGAGGTGGCAGAACTTTTCAGAGGTAGGGCTTGCTGGGGGTGGCGGCACAGGCCTATAATCCCATCTTCTCAGGAGCAGTGGTAGGAGGATGGCAAGTTCAAGGTCAGCCTCAGCAAATTAGTGAGATCCTGTCTCAAAATAAAACAATTAAAAGGATGGGGGCATATGTCAGGGATAGAAGCCTTGCCTAAGATGTGCAAGGCCCTGGGATCAATCCCTAGAGCAGCAAAAACAAAAAGTGGGGTTTAGTGGAAGGAAATTAGGTCACAGGGGCATAGCCTTGAAGGAGATATTGGATCCCAGTTTCCTCTCTTCTCTGTCTCCTTCCTGGCCCCCATGAGGTGAGCAGCCTTCTCTGTCACACATTCTCTGCCATGGTATGGAGCCAACTGATCATGGACTAGAATCTCTGAAAATGTGAGCCAAATAAACCTTTTCTTCCTATAAAGTTGATTCTCTCAGTTATTTTGTCATAGTGACAAAAAGCGAACAATGCCTAACATTGGCAATTCAAGACATTGGGAGACCCTGGAAACTCTGGGGTCTTTCCTTCTTCAACTCTCTAAAAACATTTACAGAGGTAGAAAGGAGTAATGTGTCTTCTTTAAATTTTATATTCATTAATTCTGAGTATAAGAGAATTGATTGAGTTCTTGAATTGCTATTATAAGATTTCTGGGTCAAAGTTAGATATCAGGCTTTTCTAGGATCTTGGATCTCACACTTTAGGATAAATGTCTGTGAATCCCTTCTCTGGAGGAGGATCACAGCTCTTCTCACTTACTGATGGTGAGCACTAAATCCATCTCTTTACTGATGATACTCTCAGTGCACTCTGATTGCATTGATATCTTACAGCAAACCTCATACATCCACTAGTGCTAGTGAAGATTTCAGGTCAAAGATAAGATCAAACAAACAAATGTTTAAGTATTTTCCCTGGGCTCTCCCAGTGACAAAGACAAACCAGGAACTCATCTAGCATCTAAAAAATCTGCTCCACCCCTGAAGTTTGTCCAGCAGTTATTCACACCCCACCCCACCCGCCACCTAACCCCTCCCCCCAACACATTGTGGAGGGATCCTTCCCTGTTGAGAAGTAACCTGCTATTCTGTGACCACTGCTTTCTCAAAGGATCTTATATCTGTTCTAGAAAGGATCTCTGATTCTGGACACGAGTCTCTTTAATGGGAAACCTGCTCTCCTTTGAGAAAAGTGCACTGTGGGAAGGCACACTCGGAACCGTAAGGAACAGGTTGCTGAAGTGGATAATGACCTGGCGGGGATACTGCAGCCAAAGGCATCTGTGGAGTAGCTGCAGCCCCAAGTGGAGGGAGGGGACTTATGGCATGTCATAAAGATCCACAGGGTATTGATTTTGGTTACTTGGTTGACCTGAAAGAACAAGAAAACAGGGGATGAAATGTACTGGTGGTATAAAGAAATTCAGTTAACACAAAGTAAAAATGCAATAACCCCGTAACGACTTGGGAAGATCAGAGCTATAGACTAATAAGTATCGTGTGCCATTCAATTGTGGAGAAGTCTAAATAAATTAATAAAAAGTTAAACAATAAGTAAAGGAAATTGAACCTTCTACAGAACATAGGTAACAAATCATTCTCCCTAGAATTCCAATGCAGAGCTATCTTTTATTTTTCTACGTATTTAGAAATAGAACACTTAGAGCACTGGACATAATTTTCATGGAAAAGATCAAGGAGAAAAGATATTGGTAGCATTAGGGGGATCTTGTACATTTGGGGGGAGGGTACTGGAAACTGAACCAGGGGCACTTAACCACTGAGCTACATCTCCAAACCTTTTTATTTTTTATTTTGAGACAGGGTATCACTAAGTTGCTTATGGCCTCGCTAAATTGCTGAGGCTGGTTTTGAACTTGTCATCCTCTTGCCTCAGCCAATCAAGCCACTAGGATTACAGGTGTGCACCACCCCACCCAGCTCATGCATCTATTCTTGAGAGGAATAAAAGAAACTATAAAGAAGTTTGAATAGTCAGTCAGACCAAGCTGGAAGATTAACCCTCCTGGATGAGAACATTTCTACCATGGATCCCACTAATGTGCAGGAATATGCAAAATATTCAAACAAAAAGTGGCATGAAAATCATTTCAGCTTTTGTCAAATTTACACTGATAAACAAAGGCTGAAAGCAGGTACAAAAGATCTCAAATGAGAAGTAGCTGTCCACATTGACCACTCTCATTTCCACAGAGCGAGATTCAGATAATGACAGATAATTAAACGTGTTGAAAGAAATGTGAACACAACAGAGACAGGAGGAAAGGGTGGATGACTTTGATACTGATATACTGAAACTGATCAAGGGGAAGATGAGTCCCTGTATCTCTTGAAGTCACTCTTGTTGGAAGAGCTATTTTTCCAGAATCATCCCATCAAGAGCTGTTTAGGCTATTTAAATCCACATGTTTTTAGCTATTAATAGGGAAATCAAAATCTTTGGAAAAATTGGATTATCTTTTTGTTCAGTACATTTTGTTCTGTTAATAAATTGTGGTTAAGTAAAGTACAATTGAAGCAGTTTCAGTAGAAGCTATTATCTGATACTTCTTTTAAAGTATGTTTTGGGGGTCCCTCTAAGACGACCCAAGTGTGAACTCTTTAATGAGCAAACAGGATACTTCCTAAAAAATAGTCTTCCTCAGAGGAAGAAAGGGAGGTACAGTTTCACCCCTTCTTTCCAGAATTGGGAGAAGCACTGTATTCTAGTGAGAGCAAAAGCAGATCTAGGGCCTTCACCCTTGTAAGAGCCCCAAGCCCTTACTTAGGCATTTCTCCTACCTCCTGCCTTGGCTGGGTAGCTGAAGGGAAGTGGGCTGGGGAGGAAGGAGAAAGATCAATTCTAAGGGAAGTAAAGAGCAGGCAACAGAAATTTCAAATGTCATGACTGATCCCCTGAAAATGCTTACAAATTTTTTAAAAAGTACAATTTTAAAAGTGGATTGACTTCTCCCCAAAGCCCATTCATACACTGAACTTTTCCATTGGAATTTATTGCAAAACCACATCTATGAATGAACAGAAATAACCAAAAGATGATTTTTGAACATGTTTTGACTGTAGCCTTCTGCACACAACTTGGCATGCAGGGACTGGGGTGTACGATGCTCAGGTGGAGAAATGCAGATGCAAAGTGCAAAAGGGCAAACGACACAACGGCCCCCACAATGCCTGAAGGACACTCTAGGAATCTGACCCTGAACGGCACCACGTTGGCATGGATTGGTTTCTCATGACACCACTGAGCTCTTCCCTAAGAGCCGACCTCAGCCTATTTTCCCTCCACGGCAGGTGGCTCCAGTCATCACTTTGCTGTAAAGAATGTAATCTGTCCTCCAGCTGAGAGCAAAGGTGAATTCCGTTGTGCTCTTTCTTCTGTCATGAATAAAACCTCCCTGGCTGCTTGCTGTAATGGACACTTCTAGCCTCCACCGCTGGTCCGGCCAGCATCTTCCCAGAGTGCTAGGGGCGGACTTGGCCAGATAGAGCCCCTCCAGCATGCTACATCCATTCAGCAAGGTGACTTCTTGGACAACACTATTTCTCAAGAAATCAATGGAGAATTGGCACAGCTGAAGCTGTTTCATGCAAAGCTGTGTCCAAGTGCCTGTCCCTGGTGTGAGAGTGGGAGGGGTTAATGCTGGACCCATTGTTGAAGTGAGCGAGTATGCACCATGCTGAGAATGAACGACTCCATCAGAGAAGCCAATAACCCTAAGAACCCAAAAGGGTTTCTCCAGCCTTAGGATGAGCAGCTCCCTCTTAGGGACACCTCCTGTGGCTCCCCATCACATGTGAAAGGAGGGCAGACTTTTCTGCCAAGCTCTCTGGACCCTTCTCTAGCATCCTCTCTTCCTGTGGGTCCACCTTCAACCTGGACCAACTGGCCTTTAGGCAAATCCTGTATTTTCCACTCCCATTCAGTTATTTTTATTATCCCATTTCAAAATCTCACCCATCCTTTGCAGTCAAATTCCACCACCTTGATCAAGAAATTTGCCTGAATGCTCCCCATCTTCGTTCCAGGAGAAAATAACTCACAAACTCTTTTGAGTGGGCAGAACTCAGGGTGTGGATTCAGACAAAGGCAAGCTTGAATCCAAGTCATGTGCCGTTAGACAAGTGACTCAGCCTCTGATTCTCATTTTTTTATCTGTAAAATGGAGACAGATATGCTAGGAAAAGTGAGCATGCTGTCCAGCATATGAGCAGTACTCAATAGCCTTTTTTTTTCTTGAAATTCAACCATGTTCAGTGCTTGT
Organism: Xerus rutilus; assembly: GCA_028644305.1. Taxonomy (NCBI): domain Eukaryota; kingdom Metazoa; phylum Chordata; class Mammalia; order Rodentia; family Sciuridae; genus Xerus; species Xerus rutilus. The sequence continues at coordinate 6,378,863 of CM053408.1, read as the reverse complement.
CAATGGCCCTCTTGTTGTGTGATTGCCGTGTACGCATCTGAATCCGTCTTCTGTGTGATATTGCTCAAATATCCACTTGCGGAGGAGGCTTTCTGTGATGTTCCCATGTAGCCCACACAGTCCTCTCTTACCTTCTTACTCTGAATTCACACCACATGGGGATCATTATTACCTGGCATAGTTCATCCAGCATTTTATCTTTCTCTAGATGTGAGTTTCCTAAGAGCAGGGGTTTCTTCTATGCTGCTTACTACTGTATGACCAGGACACAGAATGCACTGGACAAAGAGGAGCTGCTAGGTAAAGTCTGACAAATTAGTGACAGATTTAATAAGCCCCTTGAGGCCAGTAATAATTTCCTAGCTCTTATGAAACTTGGAAGTTGAAGGAGACATTAATATCTCTTTATTGACGGCAGAGTCCCACCCTGCTCTTAGCAAGTGCTGCTGGTTCTCTCTCCAATAGTGCATGCTCTTGAACATCCATTCACAGGGGGCTGCTGTTCCCAAGGCTTAAATTCCTCCTCCTCTCCATCAGATGAATTTCCGCTGATCCTCAGACACCTCATGTGGTATGGTGGCAGGACCAAGAGCTTTGGAGCCACACAAAACTGGGTTGGATTCACGCAATGGCTAGACCATCTTGGACGACTTGGCTGCTGGGAGAACGTGAAAGAGGCAGTTGGTGAGGGTAGAAGGTCCCCGAGGGAGGGAGGCTGTCAGGGTCTGCATGATAGGCGGCCCACAAGTGGAAGATTCGAAAACGAAACCAAAAAAACCAAGACAAAACAAAACTCTCTGCTGTTCCTTTCTCTGTACAACCTTTCCCAACCATGCTTAGCAAAACTGATCTCTTCTACAGATTTTGACATATTTTATAGATATTTGTGCTCAATCAATAATCACACTGGTGTTGTTTAGTCTCAAGTCTGTGTCTCCTTTTGAACTGAGTTTAAGGACAGATGTCATGACTACACTGTGCCTGGCACAGAACAGTGAACACAGTTCGTTGTTCATTAAATGAATGATCCCAGGAGAGGTGTGCTTGGCCAGGAGGCTCCGTGCCTTTGCTATGTCTGTATACCATATTTCCTCTCCGGAAATTTTCTCTTACAAGACACCTTCAGGTTTACAGCTTTTCTCACCTGACTTTCCATAGGTCAGTTAAGGCAGTCCCAGTGGCTCCCCCTGCTGGTCTCTAGCAAGCACCCTTTGAATTGCCCTCCAATGCCTAGTTTCTGTTCACTTCTGTTGTCCACCCTGTTTGTGGGCTCACTCCCGCCCTCAGCTCCCCGACTCCATGTGTGCATGCAGCACAACCCAGGACCCGCAGAAGGACTTCTTTGCTGGCAGGTCATCAAGCGCCTCTCATTGTTCCTATTAAAGCAGCAAGTAAGCCGGGTGCAGTGGCACACGCCTGTAATCCCAGCACGTAGGGAGGCTGAGACAGGAGAATCGCGAGTTCAAAGCCAGCCTCAGCAACGGCGAGGCGCTAAGCACCTCAGTGAGACCCTGTCTCTACATAAAACACAAACTAGGGCTGGGGATGTGGCTCAGTGGTTGAGTGCCCCTGAGTTCAATCCCTGGTACCAAAAAAAAAAAAAGCAGCAAGTATGCTTTATTCATAAAATAGGTTGACATAAACAAAAAACCACATCCCATAACACAGTGACCAGCAAGAACCCATCTGCAATACTAAACACTTGCATCCCTAAACATGGACAATGGAGTCATAGGTTTAATCTATGTATGAGTTTAGAAGCAGCATTGGGAGATAAAAACGAGGTGGGTGTTGTGTTTCAATTTTACGTGGCACTATCATAGATATCATTGCCAGGCCCTTTAAATCTAAACCCAAGCCTTCAGTCTTTGCTAAACTAAGGAGCGTTGAAAGCAAAGAAAATGATTCATTTTGGCGCAGATCTTCCTATTAGATTATTCCACCCCCAAAATGAGACAGATGTCACCCCGACCAGGCTTTAATGGAACAAAAGAATTTACAGGTCTGATGGTGCAAATGAAACTTGAAGCCATCATAAAAGATGGAAATGCCCTCTCCAGATGAGAAAGCAAATTGAAAACAATGCTGAGCAGAGGGCAGGAGAGGAGCTGTGCGTTGTGAGCAGATACCTGTGTCAGAAAGCCTGAAAATCCCTGTGACACAGCCCGTGCTCAGTCTGCACATCTGTGAAATGGAGACAAGCAGGGGCTCCTGTCCTTACAGCAGAGGTAGGGAGAGAAGGGCCCAGCTCCCAGGGCATCTCCAAATACAATAGAAATAAAAAGCAGACACTGCTACTCAGAAATGCTTTTCCCAAGATTCTTGGGTAGATTTCCGTAGATGCTCAAAGCTTTGTCCACACCTGGAGGATTTTTAAAGGCCCCTATGGCAAAAACAAACAACTCACTGTTTGATCTGGAGAAGAGAATAAGACCTGAAACCTTTGCTGACTGTCCCGGGTGCTGTTTCAGATGTCATGTGATATATAAACTAAAAAGGCAAAAGCCTCTGCAGAGGAACATCACAGGAACCAGAGCACGAGAGCTCCGGAATACATACAGCACTCCTGAATGCTAATTTTGATTTTCGCCTTTCTCATTGCGCTCCTTGGAAACTCACTTTGCCAGTTCTCCTTCTCTGCAAGTGCGTGGAGAGCAGGGCAAGGTGAGTGTCCTGGTCTTCCTCCTGATGTGGTCACGCCAAGGCAACACGACATGCCCAAGGCCAGGCGCAGATCTTAGGGGCTTCAAAGCCTGCACACCCTCATCCCAAATCTAGGTAATCTCTACACCACAGACTGTTTCAAAGATGATAAAAGGGTTGTAAAGACACTGGGAACTGTAAGCACTTGAAGGAAGAGGCTATTAGAAGAATGTCGTACTCCCTACCTTCTTCTAATTTAACAGAAACTTACAGAGAAATCAGGTACCATCTGGGGAAAACTGAGCAATATAATGTTCAGAGTGGAAGAAGTTTGCAGTGGAGACAAAAACCCTGGTCTCTCAAAATGAATAACATAGACAACTCAACCAAAGAAATCCACTCTCTGAATACCAAGAGTCATACCATTTCAGGCACAGTTTGTTAGGCAAGTGTAATAGGCAATCCCAGAGCTCCGTAGTCAGGAGAAAATACTGGAATGATCATCTCATCCACTCCATTACACGGCAAAATGATGACAGGCGCACACACGCCCGCTCCACAAGCCAGCGATGACCCAGTTAGGCAGAGTAGCAGGCACAGCAGCTCCACAGTCACACTGAGTCACTGCAGCAGCAGCTGCCACCTCAGACTTAGAGCACAATGATTGGAGGAGTAGATGAGGTTGGACTAGAGAGAGGTCACCGAGATGATCCTGAGACTGTGTTCACAACACACTAGGCAAGTCTGCAAGGGTGGCTGCCGTCCATGCCCTAAACGTCTTTCTGTGGCTGTATAAATACGATGCAGCTGTCTGCATGTGTAATATGCCTCGGTACAAGAAGCAGACCAATCAGCCCACAGACATGGGATGCAGGAGCTGCCAGTGGGCAAGGGAAGGAAGTCCTCAGCCCTCGCCCACCATTCCCAATACCACATCACCAGCTGTTTATTCACCTAGCATGCTTGTTACAGGGAAGAAGATGCAATTTCCAGGTATTACCTCGCTGTTCTTCAAAAAACGGGTAACAAGTATTATCCAATTTTGCCAGCCGTGAGAGTGAGGCTGGGATTGGCCGAGCATCTTGGCAAAGGTCATGGAGCAAGGCTATGCTGGTGCCAAGATTAGAGCCAGCTCTGTCCCCCTTTGCAATACCTCTTGCTTAGGCACACTCTGAAACTCATTAAAATGGCAAGAGAATGTGCCCCAGAATAATATCAGGTGAAAAAAAAGAAACACAAGAATGGAAAACTTCACATTGAATATTATTCCTGGTTATGCCAAAAAAAAAAAAAAAAAACCCATATGCTTTTAAAATTGGACTTAGAGGCAGCCAATATTAGCAGCAGTAACATCTGGACTGTGGGATGGATAAATGGTGATTTGGGTTTTTTGATTTATGCCACTCTGTATTTTCCAAGTTCTAAATTGTGAGCAATCACATTTTTATGAGAAAATTAATTCAAAGTATAAAATTTATTAACAGTGCTTTATTATAGATCATAAACATGTGAAAGTACCTATTGGTCAGAAATCTTTGAGTTTCTATACTAGATATGATAGTTGTTAACAAAGACCAAGAGTACATCTCAACTACGCCCCCTTTTACACCTCAATTCTCTATGTGCTCTCCCCCTGTACATCAATAACACCTGGCTCAACTAAACTAAGTCCCAACTCCTGAGCTGTTTCTATAACCCAGGGTGTGTCCTCTAATTAACTTATCAGTTCATTCTTTGGCTACATCCTCAACTACACTCTGCATTTTCCATTCTTCAAAAATTATCTCATTTATTGGAGGAAAAAAAACAATCATTTCAGCAAATGGTGCTGGGAAAACTGGATATTCACATGCAAAAAAAAAGTCCAATTTTCCTTTAACTTATGCTATATACAAAAGTTAACTCAAAATGGACCGAAGATCTACATGTAGGAGCAAAACTATGAAACTCTTAGAAGAAAATACAGAAGAAAATCATCATGACATTGGATTTGGCAATGATATTTTTCAATACAGCACTGAAAACACAGACAATAACAGAAAAAAATAAATTGGACTACATCAAAATTAAAAGAAATAGCAAGTGAAAACAAATACACAGAGAAAACATTTGTAAATCATATATCTTATAAGATATTAATAGCCAGAATACATAAAGAACTTCTACAATTCAACAATTGCCAAAGAACATGAATAGATACTCCAAAGATATGCCTAAAAACACATGAGAACCTGCTCAGTATCACTAATCATTAGGGAAATTCAGATCAAAGTCACAAGATATCATTAGGATGAGTTACAAAAAAATAAAATAAAACAACAAAGAAAGAAAATAGCAAGTGTTGGCAAGGATTAGAGTAACTGGAAGTCCTGTACATTGTTGACAGGATTGTACAATGGTGCAGCTACTGTGGAAAGCAGCCTGGTGGTTCCTAGAACAGAAAGGCCTAGTACATTCACTTCTGGGTATATTTCCCAAAGAACTGAAAATTGGAATTCAAACAGGTATTTGTACATTCATGCTGCTAGCAGCTTTATTTGCAAGAGCCAAAAGTTGGAAGCAACCCAAGTGTTCATGGATGGTGAATGAAGAAACAAACTGTACTGTACACGTGTGAAAGAATACTGCTCGGCCTTTAGGAGGAAGGAGATCCTGGCCCGTGCAGCAACGTGGGTAAGTCTAGAAGACATCACACTAAGTGAAATAAATCATCACAAAAGGAAAAACATTTTATGATTTTCTTTATGCAACAAGGTGAATACACTTAATACTGTGAAATGTACACTTAAAATGGTTAAAATGATGAATTTTATGGAATGTATATTTTACCAAATTTAAAAGAACTCTCATGTCTTCCTGCTTTGTGTATCTTCACTCCTTTAGACTGAAATGTCCCTGCCTTATCTCCAGCTTTGGAAAGTCACTCTCCTAGTCAAGACCTCTGACTAAGCATTTCCTCTTCTCTGTACAACATCTGTCATCTGCATCCTAATTACAGTCCAGAATTTACCAGGTGCCTTCCAGAGCACTTTTTTATACATGTTATCACTTGATACACCAAAGGCATTACAAAATCCATTTCAAAATATGAAATTAACTTGAGAAAAGTTATGCAACCTTCTAATGTCAAAACACTGGTCAGGGATGAGCACCCAGTCTATGACTTTAAGTTTGTTTATATTTTTTCCCTGTGTGTTTGTGTGTGTGCGTGTGCAGGTGCATGTGCATACACTTGTGTGTGTTGCTGGGGATCAAGCCTAGGGCCATGTGCATGCTTTGCAAGTACTCTACCCCTGAGGTACAACCCCTGCCTACGATTTCCAGTTTTAAATGGAGCTACCCAAAAACTACTGCATCTAATTTTTCTGCATTAAGTGTGTACCACTTTGAATTAATTGTTATTCATAAGCTTCTTTTGTGTGTCTTTATTAGGCTATAAACTCTTTAAGAACAGGGACCGAGTTCTAAACATTTTTGTAACCCCAGCAATCCCAAGATATGTTCAATCATTCTTCATGAAACTAATGAAATAATAATCTGTGGGTGATTTATGTAACAACAAAACAGACACTACTAACCAAGAGCACATCAACAATCTAGAATCAAAAGATACAAACATCAAAGAGAGACTCTGTATTCCCAACTGATATCAAAGCAGCTGCCCCAATTGACAAGATATTCAACCAGTTAATTCACATGAAGCAGGCAGTGCTATTCAGAATCATGAGCACTGGCCTTGGAGGATTAATGCCCAAGGTCTGCATCAGCCTCAGCTCAGCCATTTCTTAGCTGTACTATTTTGGCAGCCCTTCCCAGTGTTTTGATAGGGTTAGCGCCACATTTTTACTCATTACATCTGCAGAAGAGTCTATCCTGTTTCCACTTGAGAAAGCTTAAAGAACCAGCATCTTGCATTGTTGGTGTTTCAGTTAGCAATTTTGCAGCTATGACTAAAGGACCTGACCAGAACTACTGTAAAGGAGGAAAAGATGACTTCAGGGCTCACAGTTTCAGAGGTCTCCATCCAGGGAAAGCAGGCTCCGTTCCTCAGGGATTGAGGTGAGGCAGAACGTCACAGCAGAGTGTGTGGCACAGGGAAGCAGCTCACATGATGATCAGAAAGCAGCAGAGCAGAGATTCCACTAGCCAGATACAAAATATATACCCCATAGCCACACCCTCAATGAACCACTTCCTCCAACCACACCCCACCCACCTCCAGTCACCACTCAGTTAATTCTATCCGGGATTAATTCACTGATTAGGTTAAGGCTATGACCCAAGCATTTCTCCTCCAAAGCTTCTTGCATTGTCTCACCTGTGAGCTTTTGGAGGCCACCACATCTAAACTATAACAGCTGGTTTTGGGAAAAGGCAGTATCTGCCCCTTGATGATTCATCCACACCTCTTGTGCATTTCTGGTTCTAACCCAGTATATTTTATTGTAGATGATCTCTAAATTTGACTTCAAGTAGTAGCTGTGGCTCTTTGCTGTTCCACATCTTACACTTCCTTGAAGATTAATTGCAAATGTGTAGTATTAGCAACATGCTATGTTTACTGATATTATCGCCTGCAGCTTATAGACATACAGATTTTATGTTCAATTATTTCACTAGTCTCCAGATATTGCCAGTCCCTATCCTTAGCTAGGTTTCCCTTTATTCTCTTTCAATAATTACACTCTAATTGATCTTATATTCCTTTGAGAACAGAATAAAGATTGTGCAACTCAGTATCTGTCAAATACGTGGCATTTCAAGGACAAGCCATGGTCACGTGCTGCCATCTGGGGACACGGGCATTTCCCCATAATCCCACACCATGACCAAACCTCAGCCCAACACAGGCAGACTTCCTCGCAGGTGCCAGTGTTTGAGGTGCTGCCAGGTCAGCAAGGTGCTGTGTATTTTTTACCTGGAGGCCGCAGGTACCTGCCAGGTGGTGCTCCTGAGTAGAAGACTTTCCCTGCCTTGAATAACCACTTTGTGATGATGCGGTGTGGCTCAGAAACAGTGCCTGTCCACTGCACAGTTTCTCCAATTAGCTAAAGGTTTTTCCTCTTTATGCTGAACCCTTCTAGCTCTTTAACACAATCCATGAAATCAGTGTGGACATGCCCAGCACCAGGCTATGCCCAAAAACCAGGGGGAGAATAGGAATGCCAGCCAGCGCCACGTGACGGTCCTCCAGCCCGGCCGCCCACGGGGCACCCTCCAGGGGCACGTGCTTGGCGTTCTGCATGTGTTCTGTAACGGTTCCGAGGTAATTGCTCTCCAGGTTTACACTAACCTCTTTCCTTCCTACGAAGCCAGGGCAGCCACCACACACCAAGGAAGGCTAATCTTGGCTTAGGAAATAACAAAGGGCTTTTTCTGTTTCATAGCCAAAAGGACTGAACTCCAGCAAGATGGGGGGAATGTACTTTAAACAATTTGTAGCTATTTTGCTTGATTTTCCCTTGAAGCAATAAATAACTGTGCTGCCTGCTGCTAGCATTTTATCCAGCTGTTTGTTCTAACCGCGTATTATGTTCCATACAAGACAGCATCCGGGCGCTTTCTTTCCGTGTTTCTCTACTACAATTTAACTCTGTGAGGAGCAATACCAATGTACCACCAGAAAGAAGGAACCACAGAACCTGCTGCTAAATACCAACACCTGAATGCAGAACCCCCTGTTAGGAACAAATGAATGCCAACTTGGGTTCTTCAGTGTAAATTACCGTGGTGAGAAAAAATAAGCAGAAGCCTCTGGATTAACTACCCATCCTCCTGCTAATAATGATCTCGGCCACTAAGAGCACCAACACAAGGAAAATTGTCTCCAGTGTACAACACCCAGGCTTCCCCTGGCCACCCACTACCCTCTGGACACAGAAGCTCAGCACTATTGAAGAGGGACTGTGACTACAGCCCCATTCCTATTTTTATTGAGTAGGATACAGTTCATTTTTCTATAAAAGGCAGAGGAATCAAGGAACAGTATCCTCTTGGTGTCTTAATGATGCAAGTCACAACTGACCAGAATCACTGATTCTCAACGCAGGAGACCCGTGGCGTGGAACTTGTCTCTTCTGTCCCCAAAGCCTGTACTCCTGATTAATACTAACAATAATAAAGATTATACTGTAACACTCATGTTCATATTCAAAGCAGTTTTAATTTCCATTTTTCATTTGATCCTTAGAAAACTGAGATGAGTAGGTAATTATCTTCCTCATTTCTACCACAAATGGATCACTGATAATACAAAACTCCTCTGGTACTCCCATTTTCCTCTCCGGAAAACAGGGTTTTGCAAAGCTTTAACTATTCTCTGGGCCTGTGTTAATCCAAATCACTAAGAATAAATTACAAAACACTTTTCAAAGGCAGCACCAGTGTCTGTGTCTCACATTCAGCAGCCCATCTCCTTTCCGCTTAGGAATTTCGTTTAAATGAATGACAGCAGAGGAAGAAGAGCTGCCAACGCTGTAACCCAGGCGTGGGAAAGAGTTCTCTGTCTACATGTGCACCCTCCCAGCCACCAGCAGACACAGGGCACAACCTGCAACCCACACTATCATCCAAGTGCTAACAGGATAACCCCAGCCAGGAAGAATCCATCTCATCCCAAGACAGAAACCAATAAGCAAAGCGCTACTGCCTGAGGAATGGGGGCAGCTCTGTGCCAACTTCCTTCTTTGCATGTGAACCAACAAACCTGATGGTAAAGCCAAGTCAACTTGAGTTGTGGGAGAAAAGTTCTCCATCTGCAAGTCCCAGGGGCTCAGTAAATGTTTTCATATTAATAAGAACTTACACAGGGAATCTTTTAATGTAGAAATGTTAAGGTATCATTGAGTACATAATATCATAAAAAAATGCTATGACATTAAAAGTAATATAAATAAAGGAAATGCAGTCCCCAGAGGAGTCATTTGAATAATTATTTCATCTCTTTCCATCCAAATTTTTGAAATTAAATATAGTCTTTCCTCACTTCTTCTGCAATAAATCATTTACAAAAGGTAAGTGGTTTCACAAATAAATGACTATCTATGACGAGTCTCCCAAATCAATAATACATTTATTGATAATTCTGCATTTAAAGGTTCATTTCACCTTAGTATTGACATTCTGTCTCCCCTGCCATATCATTAGATTTAAAATTTTCCATTCTTAATAATGAACTGGGAGAAAGTTGCTACGTTAGAAGGTGGCCCCATTTTAGAGTTGGGCGACATAGCTCAATATATCATTTTTTATTAATTACTACCGTCAGTAAAGTTTCTTGCTTGTATGCTCAGCAAAATTAAAGTTAGGAGTCTTTGGCTTTGTCTTGTAAGGCAAGAATTCCAAGATCCTCCTTAAACGCACCGCTCAGCGGCTCTAAAATTGGAACAGTAAGTGAAAACCGCTTCCAGTGAGCCTTCAGACCAGACTCGAGCTAGTTCAACAAATCCAGAGCGACACCGAGTGGAGAGCCAGGACTCCAGAAGGAGAATGTGGCACTTGCCCTTGAGAAGCCAACAGTCTAGCGAGACAGTGACTTAAAGACAGAAAATCTCAGAGTCACATAGTGAGTGGGTGCTGGTCTCTGAGCCTGTAAACCAAGGAATGAAGCCAGGGCTGGGCGTTAGCACACTGTGTAGGACACACTGTGTAGACGAGGTAATACTTAAGCTAAGTGTTAACTCTTTTGACATTAAGATTTCATGATGGAATGTAAAACATAAATGAGCATGTCCAACTGTATCAAATCACCGAGCCATTTAATAAAACCATCTCTCCTTTAGTGAAAATCTATTTGGGAGCATCGTTATGTAGACAAGCCAAAGTCCTATCACTAGAATTATGTCATGGGCTCAAAGGGAATGATACCACCGGGGTATGCTTAAGTTTTCATCTCCATCTTATATTAATCCTGAGATGACATAAAAAGTCTTAAAATTTTAGATGCAGGCCCAGGTCAGGCTGGAAAAGCGGGGTTACACTGCCATCTGCTGGCGGCACAGGCTGCTCTACCAGCAGTAACCACACAGGTAAGGGGAAATGCTTATTATTACCGCTTTATTAGAGAGCATACATTTAAAACTCATTTCCAATAAAATGAGTTTTCTGAAACTCGTTTGTGTCTTGCTCTAATCAGATAAGGAAATGTTAATGCTATTTTCTTAGTAAGTTTTAAAATAGCAACCCCAGAACTAAAATTTTTTATTCACATCTCTTGAATTTTTTATGTACACCTTGTTATTTCCGGCACAATTTAATAAGATACACTATAGGGAAAAGGCTGCATTTGCCATCAGATTTGCAATTATCTAAAACAAGATATTGTTTGCACTTGAACAGACAACAATATATTTCATACGTTGACAAACAAAATATTTAAATGCCTTTTCTTTGTCTTGGTTTAAGAGCAGTTTGTACTACACTAAATCCTTATACTCTGTGTGCTTCTCTAACTTTCCCTGAGGCCTTCCTTTAACTATAAAGCCATTTATGGCAAAAAAAAATTAAGCAAACCAATTGTTCCATTACTTGCTATTTTCCATTATATACTGAAACATCCATTCAGCATTTTTATCTGCTAATGTAACAGAAACTCATCTGCTCAATGAGATTTATTACTTGTTTTTTTTCACATGTTCACAAGATATTGTTGTACATTTTGCAGTGGGTCTTTATTATCTAGTAATGATGGCTTGCAAATTAAATTAGTTTTTAATGGCATAGTTAAATTCTAATTTATGTTTTGGAGCTTTGTTTAATTCATTTAGTTATAATGTAATCGTCGTCTTGCTATTTTCTTACATTACACAGAAAGAACAAAAGAATAGGGGCTCATCTCATCACATTCAGTTGTTTTGGCTTTATTAAATCTTGTCACTAATTGCATTTCCCCCAAGAAACTTTCAAAACAATTGCAGTCTGATCCTTTGGGTAAAACTATCTGGTTGCTCAGCATTCTGTATAAGGAAGTTGAATCAAACTATTACCGTAACTCTAAGGGTTGGTTAGATATTGCACTTTCCCATGCTCATTATAACCCCACTGTGCTGTGTAATATACTGGGCAATTATTCTTTTGCAATAAATTCCTTTCCTGTGAGCTCTCTTTCTTTCCTGAACATTCAGGAAAACTGAAACCAAAAGTGATCATTAACAGCACAGAAAGTAATATTTTATAATGTTGCATTTTTTTCCCTCTCAATTGACAGGACTCTCTTAGACCTGGCTGCAATAACCTTTTATAATACCTTTTTCATTGGGGGTCCACACTGTAAGAGCAAAAACTCTTAGTAAGTTTCATGGTTTCAAACCAGAAACTGGATTGTGGAGTTGCATAGGAATAATTGGTATGATTTAGGATTTCTGGAGCAGATCTGACCCTTCCCTAGTGTTGATAGTTTTCTCGAGAAGACTCAAGCACACAGGTGGCATTTTAATAAGGACTATTCACATCAAGGGCTACTTAAGTTTCCTTTTAAACAAGGACAACTTTCTTCCTCTTTTTTTTTTCTAATAAGAAAATAAATCTCACATCCTATATAATTCTTCCATTTCAATTTCAATGTGTGCCTATTTTTCTGAATGCAATCTTCCCTGAGTTTCGGGGGAATAACATGCAGAAGACCCAGGTGAGCAGGTCACAGTCATTTGTTTTCTCCCAGTTGCATGAATTCTGCCCCTTGGCCTGACGACATCTTTAAATTCTTTTTTTTTCCATATTTCTATTGGTGCAGGACCATTATACATAATGTGGGATTCGTTGTTACATATTTGCACACGTACACATCTTTAAATTCTTGATCTTAGCCACCAACAGAATCATTAGATTTCTTCTCCTAGGAGAACAATTCCCCTCACCTGTCATACTGAGTAGGAATCAGGAATGGCAACTTCATCAACAAAGGCAACACTAAAAGGAACAGCTTTCTGTGTTTCTTACACAGATAAAACAAAGATATGAGCTATTGGGGTAAGAAGAAAATTGACTTTTCAGTATATATACTTTTTACTTTTTAATTTTTTTCTGTGCATGTTCAACTTATCAAAAAGCTTGCTAAAAAAAAACTGATTTAAACATAATATTACTCTGACTTTAATTCTGTGTAATGTTGCAGCTGTTAAAGAGAGAAATAGGGGCACCAGGAATCCTTTTGCATGAAAGACCACGTCTCTAAGAAACAGATGAGGAAGAAAAACCATGTTAATGTTAATCCCATCTCTCTGAACTACATAACCTTTGGGAACTTCTGGTCCCCAAATTTTCCATTGACAAAGAGAAGCGCAACATCCATGAGGTAGATTTAAAAGTCTATGTCATTCCTTAAGATTCACCTGTGCAGGAGACACAGCTGCATGACAGACAGTGTGGAGAGAAGAGAGCCTGGGTAGAAAAAGCAATTTGCTTTGAAGTCACCCCTGCCCATTGCCTAGGAGCAACATGCTCAGAGCTGGAGTTTGGCATCCATCTGGAGTCCCCCAGGTGTTACATAACGCTCCCAACTTTCTGCCTAATTCTTCCCTAAAGCTGCTTTCTCTTTCTCCTAACATCATCATTTGCATTGACAATATTAGACCCTCAAAGGAGGATGACAGCTTTCAAAATGAGCCATTTGGAGACTGAGTTCCAATAAACACCGTATAGATTGTGATGATGATGCCTTTAAATATAAACTTCTCTTATTTATTTCTACTCCAGTATACTGTGACCTGCAAAACAGAAGCACCTGTGACTTGGTTGATGTATAAGCCATCCCTACGCCCACACGGGAGCAAGGGTGCCTCCCATGCCCTGCCAAGTACACACGGCCATGGAGCCCCGGCCCTCCACTGGTTCTGCAGCTGGAGCTTGCCTGCAGCTTCCCAGACGTGCACTGGTAGGGGCTGAATTATGTCCCCAGGAAAGACGTGTTGAAGTTCTAACCCTCAGCACCCCAGGATGTGACCTTATTTGAAAATGGCTATTGCAGACATGATTAGTTAAGATTAGTCTGTAGTAAGATAGGCCCTTAACTCAACAGGATGAGTGTCCTGTGAGATGTGGGCCAATGGGGGACAAAGGCCTGGGGGGACACAGGTGGAGTCTACAGTGACGATGCTGCAAGCCCAGGCCTGCCCAGGACTGAGAACCGATGCCATCACCAGATGCCATACAAAGACGAGCAGGAGGAGGCCCAGCGTCTCAGGGAGCAAGGCCCTGTGGACACTTTGATTCTGGACTTCTGGCTTCCCCCACTGTGACAGAAGGCATTTCTGCTGCTGGAAGCCATCACGGCATGTGGCACCCTGAGCCTGCCCACCTGGCACAGATGCGGCCACCACTTCCAGAGGTCACAGGGCTCAGAAGTAGCTGTGAGGGCTGGAGGTCCAGGCAACACCCATCTCACTCATACTCCAGGCAGGTGGGCCTCCACAGGCACTGGAAAAGCCAAAGAGGACGTCCTAACACTCTTAATGGGGATGTGGCTTTACATTTCCAATCGGCTTAAGGAAGAGCTAACTATTTAGGGAGGGTGTATATAGTTTTTAATACATCCCTTAGTTTTGCCTTGGAGTTGAGTTGTCTAGGAATCCTGATTTTTAATTTAAGAAAGCTCATGTTTTACAAGTAATGTTACCTTGCCCATGGAAATGAAAACAAAGGAAAAGTTTGAGTTGGCCTGAAGGAAATCAGGTAAGACCAGAAAAATTTAAAAATAAATAAATAAATATATATATATATATATATATATATATATATATATATATGTTGTAATACACACACGTACACATATATGTTTGGCTGAGGAATAGGTTGAGTTTTGTTATGTGGTTTTTTTCCCCTAGACTGTTCACACCATGCAAACACCTCCAATAAACTTAAACTCAGCTGCTCCCTCCCATGAACCAATCCCATGGTGTTTTTTCATACTTTGCAACCTCGTCTTAAGAGACGTACTTCACGTTGTAACCCAATACAAACGGAGCTCCCTATGTACATAATTTAAGTGAATATACATAAGAGAAACATTTTTCTAAAATGCAATGCTTGTCCTTATTACTTGGAATACAGCTGATATTCTCCATCTCATCCTATTTCATTTTACAGTGCTGACCTTGACCATTACACTGAGTCCACAGTAGCTGAAGTGGGTCAAGCCCACCGTCAAACACCAGTCACTAGCTGTCATCCTCATGGTAACTCCGCTTTCCTGGTTTCCTTTGAAGCACCCGGGATCCCTGCTCCCCCCCCCCCACCCGTCTTTCCAGCTCGTTTCTTCAAGAACTCAGCTCCTAAATTCTTCTGCCCCACCAGGTCCCTAATCCCTGGATCCCGCCACACTTCTAAGCCCCTCCCTTTGCACACTCACACCTTCCACACTAGACAGATTCCCTGACCGTTCCTTACACATTCTTTGCACACCTTCCCCCTCTTGCTCTGCCATAGCATCCTGGAGAAAATCCCAATCCTGTTGGGGTGCCAGCCGATAAACAGGGCTAGCGAAAATACCCATGCCTACTGTTAACGTCACTTAAATCCGTTAACACCGACCTTTCGTACTGCCCTGGTGAATCTCACCCAGCTCGTGACGCTAAGCACCATTTGCTCTGAGAACTCACAGGTAGGTATCCAGTTCCAGGTGGAGTAAGTCTCTTACACACATGAGGTGTGTAAGATATTGTAGTTCTGAGGACAAAATGCTAACTATGATCAGCATGGAAGATAATTTTTAAAAATAAAATAGGTTTGTTTTGAGGATAAAATGATCACAGCAAGGAAGACGAGCTTGCTGGAGAGGACACAGAGGGAGTGTGAAAATCCCCCAAAATCTACTAGGCGAGGCTCTAGTTACCTTCTAGAAGGATAGAGCTACAGTCCCAGGAGAAGTGCTTCCCAGCTTCTCCACACAGTTGACTCTTGTCCCCGTCGCCCTCTGATCCCACACACCCTCACCTCCCAACACACTCTCCTTTTCTGCATGCCAGGCACACCGCTACCCCATCTTCAACCTTGCCGCTCCTCTGTTTGCACTCTTCCCTCAGAACTCATGGTCCATCTTCTTCAGATCTCTCCTTACGTGTCCCCTCTCAGGGTAGCCCTCCCGGCACACCCACTGAAAACTGTAACCCACACCCACCACCGCACTACATCTCTGCTCGATTTCTCTCCTTAACACTTGCTGTATAAAATTCTATGTGATTCCATTACTTATCTAAACTGCACTAAACCATGTGCTCCAGCCACACACTGCACCTGGGTTTCGAAGGTGAAACCGAATGCTATGGGAGCATAGATGGGGATTGCTAGTCTATTTTATAAAACCTGAGTGACCGGCGCATGTGGCACAGTCTGTTTTCTTTTGTGCTACCGTAAACACAGATTAGCTACACCTGCCCTAGTGATTACTGACTTACCTTGAAAACACACACACACACAGAAAGCCAAAACTATCTGGATCTTGCTTCAACACAAAACATATCCCATCCTGGATTATATGCTTGGGAGATGAATGTTTCTTGCTCAAGGTTGGAAAGGCATAAATTTCTGAGAGCTCAAGGTGTGACCTAAACGTGGCCATAAGGTCTTTGTGTCTCCATAGAGAAGGTAAAATCAGTCAAACTGAAAACTAAAAAGAGCATTTCTCTACTTTGCAAGAAGTTTTCATTTATCTTTGAAGCAGGCAATTCTTAGGAAAACCTACTCACCCTACAAAGCCTTTTAGTTGTACAAAATATAAAGCAAAGCATCCATCAATTCTAAATGTGAGGTATGTAAGATACTATAGTTCTAAGGAGAAAATACTAACTATGGTTAGTATAGAAGAAAATTTTAAAAAATAAAATAGGTTTGTTTTGAGGATAAGATGATCACAGCAAGGAAGACGAGAGGACACAGAAGGAGTGTGCAAATTCCTCCAAAACTTACGAGGTGAGGCTCATGACTGACCTAGGTATTCCACAGGAAGCTTGGTGAGTGTTTTAATCACCTTCTTCATTGTTGTGACCAAAAGACCTCACAAAAACAATGTATAGCAGGAAAAGCTTATTTTAGCTCACAGTTTCAGAGGTCTCAGTCCATGGCCAGCCAACTCCATATCTCTAGGCCCGGGGTGAGGCAGAACATCATGGTGGAAGGGCATTGTGGAGAAAAGCAGCTCACGTCATGGCAACCAGGAAGGAGAGAGAGAGAGAGAGTTCTGCTCACCAGGGACAAAATGTAAACCCCAAAGGCACCCCCAGCTACTCTTTCTTCCAGCCATGCCCTGTCTCCCTACAGTTACCACCAGTTAATCCGCATCAGTGGAAACCACTGAATAGGTCACAACTCATAATCTAATCATTTCACTCTGAAAATTTTTATTGTCTCTCACATGAGTTTTTTTGGGGACACCTCATATCTAAACCATAACAAGGAGGGATAAGTGACTTCTGCTAATGAAACATTCAAGAAAACTTTCATAAGATGAAAAACAACAATTAGGTCTCAAAAGTCGTAATTAATATCTGTTTGGACACAAGTACAGCTGTATTAGGGCTGAGATGACCAGACACAGCATAGAGTTGGAATAAATAGAAATCTCACTTCTAAATCTCTGAGGATGGATCTCAGGGACCCTCCAAGGACCTCAGCCCAACACAAGTGAGTACACTCAGCAGCGTCTGAGGTAGAAACAGAAGAGCGTATTAGATGTTTTGCTTACTTGCGAGATACACATTTGAGGACTGCTGAAATATCCTGGATAACTACAGGGGGGCAAGTTTCACTTGGGTGGACTGGGCAAGGGCTCAGAGAAAGGTAATCTGGGCCCCACAGGTAAATTAAAATCCACGGGCTGCTTTGGCCTGGCAGAGTTTTGGTACACACCCATGAGGCAACCTGAGAATAATTTTAAGGAACATGGTGATAAACTCAAACCAATGCACTAAACTGAGGATCTGACATGAGCTGAGCGATCAGTTCGCTCACTTCTGGCCTAGTCAATGCCAAATGGAAAGCATGGAAGAAGTTTCTCAAAGAATCCCAAGGAGCGGCCTAAAGAGACCTAGTTCCTGCAGGCTCCACATGTCCTGAGGGTCCAGCGGGTGGAGGAAGCCCTGCAATTTCCTCAGATTGGAAAAGTGAGTCTGGGAAAGTCTCACAAACCACCTTGAAATGAAATTAAACATCAACCTTCCTGTCATATGGAATAGGTTACCTGGTGTCATCAAAAATGAAGACCCACAAACCCTGGAAGTCGACCCCGCAGACTCCACAGTCTTCACCTTACAGTGTGGGTGGGCACATCGATCATCCCAGAACCAAAACCAGGAAGAGCATCACAAGACCCAGCGAGCCCTTTCTGAATAGTGAAGGCCTATTCACAGCAACTCGCAAATTCTGTGTGATTTAGTAAAACTCTGCATATAATAGAAAAAGAACATTTCCACCTTGCAGTTTGGTATTCATTTCTTTAAATAATAGCTTTAAACAATCTTTGGACTTAATTTTTCCACCTGGAGCCTTCCATTGCCCTCAATTCTGTAACTCGGGATGCTACTTTCAGCTGGGTGTTGTTACCAATGCTGAGCCATCTGGTGGTCTCCTGTTGTAACCAATCATACTTGATGAGGTGGTATTAATAATAGTTGTTCCTGCAAACATGTGAATGTAGCAATCCTTTTTAAACATTATTTTAAATTTTGGCGCCCTCTGCCCTGGAAATTTGTTTCATGGACATTTAAAGTGTCATCGGAAGGGGTCAAGGAGATGAAAATTTATGAAGTCCTGTCAGAAATGAAGAAAGAATGAACCTAAGTCACACAGAAGAGAATCCTGAGGTCATCAGGTGTCACAAAGCCACCGATGCCCATTCAGCTTCAGCTATGCACACATAAAGCCTTCTGATGTGGACTGGTCAATGTCACATTGCACACTCACTGGCCAGAAAGCAACAGCTAGTCAAAGCAAGAACACTGCCAGACTGCTGGACAACTTTCCCAATAAGTTAGGGGGGAAAATCCTGATATTTCAAAAAACACACTGCAGAAACTCTCTCTCCTATCTGCAGTGGCCTTGTGCCTTAGTCAAGTTGCCACCCATTAAGGCCACCTTTTCCATTGTCTCTCCAGCCACTGACTGGTTTTCAACAACATCAACAGGGTTCTTCACAGATGGACCTCCAGTAACTTTTAAATGGTGCTAAGTACCCCTGAATAATGTCAGTGCCTGAACCCTACAGCAGCAAGACCCAGGGGAGAGTGTGGGGACAGGAAAGAGAGGAGCCCCCAGCAGGGAGGCTTAGCTGGGAGCAGCAGTGGAGGTCAGCACCAAGAAAAGGGGAGGACGTAATGAAGGATTAATGGAGAAAGGGGAAAACCCCAGGCCCCTGGGCCTTGAAGGCCCTGTTCTCGTCCAGTCATTCCATTATTCTACTTCATAAAAACAGGAAGTCCTCCGTTCCTATCCCTTATGATCATTTCCATATATTTTTAGTGGGGGAAACACATCAAGCGGAAGGATCTAGTTTCAATGGGAGGGCAACAGCTTCCGTTCTTTTCAGCACGTATTTCAGGAGGAAGAGAGGGGGCCTTTCTACCTGCTGGGCTTCAGATAATGCTCCATTTATGTTCCTGTGGAGTTCACGTTCAGAAAGAAAGTCACGCAGTGACCCTCAGAACAACCCAAAGAGGGCTATGGAGAGGCTTGATAATGGATCCGTTCACTGGGAGGGAGAAAAGGGACTCCTGATCCCCCGCACAAAGCAACCTGGGGAGAACGCGTGGTCTGTGCCCGTGCCAGGCCACGTGCCCCCGCGTTGCTTTCTTTTCCACACTGAATTGTGTTTTCACATCTGTTGTTGCAAACGTTTCAGGACCCCTGGAAGCTGGCGAGTCCGGTTTCTGACACTGCTGGGAAGCAGATCGTTGGGGAGTCGGGGGCACCCTCCCTGGGGAGCGGGCCCTTTCTCTCAACACTCCAGTTGTCTCACAATCATTGGAAGCAAAGAATGCAAAGCCCCGTCACACTGCTTAATAGTGTCATTAAACCTTGGCTGAACTTCCCCCAGCAAAACAACGTATCACGCAAAATACCCACAAAATCAAGAGTATTTTGGGAAAACAATCGTTCACTTGTTCAACCAAAAAGAGGTTTCTGGATCTAATTGTTACCTGCAGTGCACACCACACAAAGGTTGCTGGCTACAAGACAGAGTTGTATAAATAGCATGACAAACAGCTGCAGATTTCAATTACCCCATGATCATCAGTGTATAGAATAAAGAGGCAATTTTGCAGAAGCGAAACCACGGGGAATACATCGGACTGACAACTGCCTGGAATTCAATTTGCTGAAGTGATATTGAAATATGGGGGAGAAGTCGCAGTGTGCTGATTAAGTTTCAGGCGGCAGCATTACTAATACTGTCTCATGAACCTGTGTGCTCTGTTGTCGCCATAGCAACATGATCATCAGAGCAATCCTGAGAACAGGCTACACCACAGACTGTTCATTTACATTTGTGATAAATGCTGGGAAGGCTGGGTACATTAATAAGCCAAGACTCTCACAGAACCTGACGTCCTAGAAAAATGGCAAAGAGCAGAAAATATTGTTTTTCTATACCTTTAGTTATTTGACACACATAAACAAACATATAAGAAAGATTTATGAACAGGAGAGTCAAATGTTTGTCCAGGAAGGAATAAACATAGAAAATCTGTTTTCCTGTAGCCCTGGTGATATTTAAATGTGCCCACAGTATCTAATGGGGGAAAGAATAATGTACTTCGAGGTATTTGAAAAAAAGACACACACACCACGTAGACTTCAGATCACTTAACCATTTACTTGTGGATTCTTTACACAACTGAAGTTTTACCGCATTGATTATATTTACTGTGCTTAGATGAAAGAATGAAAGATAAGATTACAGGAAGTGTTTTGACCAACTAGACCTATTAATTTGACTCATTGTACAAAGTTATCATTTGCAAAAGGTTTATTTCCATTTCCTTAACTTTGTAACTGAAGATTACAAAGCAAAAGCAAATACTAAAAGATGCCATTTCTGGCTTCTTCTGTTGATTAAGTAAATTTACTTTCCTGATGGAGAGTAGGGCATAGAAATATTAGCATCTGACTTGGAAAATAGTCAGCTAAATTTTAAAATGTTTGCTTTTTCAGAAATGGCAAATGAGCCGGGCGCGGTGGCTCAAGCCTGTAATCCCAGCACGTAGGGAGGCTGAGACAGGAGAATCGCGAGTTCAAAGCCAGCCTCAGCAATGGCGAGGCGCTAAGCAACTCAGTGAGACCCTGTCTCTACATAAAACACAAAATAGGGCTGGAGATGTGGCTCAGTGGTCGAGTGCCCCTGAGTTCAATCCCCAGTACCAAAAAAAAAAGAAAGAAAGAAAGAAATGGCAAACGTATATTCTCCATCTAAGGGTGTGAGATGTTCAGTGTTCCCCAGGTGAGTCAAGCCAGGGTCCTCTGAGGAATAGCACCTTCTTTGGACTCCTGTCTATCCAGAGGCCTCATATCCCCAGCAATGAGACAGTCTCACCTCAGGTTTATGTAGTACTTCTAGCGGGGAGTAAGAAAAGTGTAGAGTATAGTTTTATGTGCAATAGCCAAAAAGAAAAAGAAAAAGAACTGTTTCCCAAATAGTTTGCTCATTCTGGTTCAAATAAAGTTCACTCCCAGCAGGATACTATAATAAAAATCTCCAGAAGCAAAGATATTGTGCAATGTATTGTTATTTTATTAGCATCCTATTTAGAGGACTGTGATATTGTGTTTCTGTAATACAGGAATGCAGTCTTTTTCATTCCAGAAGAAACCCAGAGCTCACAAAGGGGAGGAGTCTAGGAGACACTGCAGAACCCCGAGCCTCCCTCTGCCCCTCTCCTGGACAAACTTCCCAGTCAATGTTGCCAACAAACAGACCTCCATGCAGGCCCATGTGCAGCTTCTGTTTTTTGTTCAATTTTCTAGTCTTCCCACTGTCCCCTGATTCTTCGGAAAGCATTAAGGAGCAGAGACAAACACAAGGGGCTTGGAATAATTAAGTTTGAACTGAAATCCTACTTTCTAGATTTCTAACACTAGGCAAGTCAGCTACTTGATCTGAGGAACCTAATTTCCTATGTGAAAAATGGCAATCATAAGTATTCCACAAAGACTGACGAGATAATGTGCTCTCTGCCAGTGTCTGCCTCGAGGTGGCACCTTGTCCAGCCACGTCACCCATCTCTTTACTGAAGTGCCCCTCCAAGCAGCCCCGCCCCCAGCCCCACTCCACCATTCTTCACAAAAATTCTCCCGAGCAAATCTCTCCTCCATGACACCACTCCCTAAGCCACAGACCACTTCAGCCTCATCAACTGCAGCCTTTGGTTGGACCTTCTTGAATTCCTCTTCCATGGCAGCCCAATGTCTCCAGTCGCCCCCACCTCCCTCACTATTCCTTTTTAGCACTGCCCTGCTTCCTGTAGTTATATTTCCTTGCCAGAGCCCTCCCCTTCAGCAAGACAGAGAAGATTGGAAAGCGTCCCAGGGAGGCAGTGTCCAAGGGGGAGGACGTTGCTATCTCCCACGGCATTGCTGGAGAACCTTGGTAGATTCCTGAAGGCAAATAACAGCAGATGATGTCAGCATCTACAAGAGACTGACTTCTTAGCCAAGCTGGCGTAAGGAGGAGCGGATTAGTTGTGACGTGGTAGTGGATTATAAAGCAAGATAACCTAGGAAAACTTTGTTATGAATTTCCAAGGTAGATGCTGCTCACAAAACACTTTCCACCACCCTCAACTGAAGAATTTACCTCTCAGGACATGAGTGGAGCAATCAGAAGAGATGAAATGAACCAGAGCCCAACTGCCTTTTCCAAACACACTACTGAACCTGTTACTGCTTGGTCTCTGCAAGCAGAACTTCTCACTCTTTCACGTAAGAATACACCAGCATAGCAGTGAGGGGCCCTTGCCGAATCAGCACTGACGTCCAGGTTCTGGCTTCAGTGCCGACAGGAAGTAGCCATACAATCATGGGTCCTGTAAGCCTTTTAGGCTTCCACTGCCGGGGGTCACCATTTGGGGCCAGAGACCCTGTTAGTAGTCTTTAGAAACCTGTGAAGCCCTTCTCCAAAGAATAAGCTTAAATTTATAAAATAAAATAATAAGATTATAAAGAAAACCATTTACAATAAAATTGAGTCATTAAATATTTAAAAAACAAAATTGTGATATGGTAATATCTATGCTTCTAAATAACTGTAATCAATAGAATAATCTACTGGAAGGTCTAAGAGTTAATGTGGATTTGAATTTTGGATGATTATGAATGATACTTTAAGATATCTGCTACAATAATAAATATCTGAAACTATCTGTAATGCCTACAGGTAACAAAATTACAGGTACCATTATATAATTGTGGTTATCAATATTGTATGTACATTATATATGTTTTGTCCTTTATATTCTTAAATCAATGAAGAATTTCAGTGAGAAGTTAGTGAAAATAAATCATGTTTCTAAGATGGAGGAATTCTGCTAGGTGCTCTTGCCTTACTCTGTTCGGGTGGCTATAACAATATGCCATAGACTGATGGGCCTATAAACAACTGGAGTTTATTTCTCACAGTTTTGGAGGTTAGAAATCCTGAGATCAAGACAACAGCAGTAATGGCCCAATTCCACAGACCATCTGTTCACTGTAACCTCACATGGCAGAAGGGCAACAGGTCTCCCTTGGAACCTCTTTTATAAGGACACGAGTCCCATTCAAGAGGAGCCACTTCCCAAACGCCCCACCTGCTAAAACCACCACCTTGAGTTTTAAGTTTCAACACCTGCACTCAAGGAGAACGAACCCAGCCTCAGACTCCTTCCCAAATGTCCTGACTCCATTGCTCTAAGAGCCAAGTGGTTTCACGACTCCCCCAGCCTCTTCTGAACCTTCTGATTATACTGGGCTGGTTCCCAGTGTGGATTTAGAGGAAGCGACTCTGTGGCAAGCATTGCAATTCCTGCTCCTGGTTGTCCTAAACCGTCCTATCTACTGCCCTTCTATGTGCCTCAGTTTCTTCCTTATAAAATGAGGAGTAAATAAATTAAAACACAGGAGGCACTTGGAACAGTACCTGGCACATGACAGAGTCACAAAGGATGGTTTTCTCCTTATTAATATTTTTTATTGCTATTGACCACTGAGTATTCCTAGATAATGCTTAAACACAAAGACAGAACCTGCTACCTTGACCCACCATAAGGTATGCTGTTCGTCTTCAGCTGGACGCTGCCTCTCTGTCTTTACCTATTTCTCTTATTCACCCTTTTGACTCCAATATTCTAATTGGATTCTGAGCTTCACCATGAATTTATTAAACAGTGAATGTGGGTGTCCGAGCACCCACTACGGACTAAGCACAATTGCAAATAGTGGAAATTCCTTCATTGTTAATTCATTTATTCCACAAATGTTAACTGAGCCCTTTCAGTATAACAGGCACTGTTTGGAGCAGTGGGATCCACCAAAGAACAAGAGACAGGGTCACATGAAGCCTGCATTCTAGTAGAAGCTTTGCTCTTAGGCAAGTTGGACGCTCTGCCGAACCTTCCATTCTAGTTAGACAAGACAGACAATAAGTCACTCAAGCAATAAGCAAAGAAATGAGAAAATATCCACTAGTGGTAAGTACTACTGCAACTTATTATCGGCCCACCATTTTGCTCCCCCTACCTCTCTTCTGTACAGATAAAAATCATCCGTGCCCTTTCCCCCATTGTAGCTACCTTACTCTTCTTCCACAATTGAGACAGATGTATTCCATAACTGCTGCTTCTGTTTTTTATCAACATTCCCTCATGGACTCCCCAAATTTGAATTTCATTCTTTCCATTTTACTGAAACTGTTCTCTCAAAAGTCATTATTAATTCTCTTCTGATTAAAAGCTCTTTCAGAATCCACATCCCTCCAGCCTTCTCTAAACTGTTTGGGATAGTTAGGATTTGCTTCTTGATATTCTGTGTTTTGGAGTTTCCATCCCCATTCTCCCATCCCTCTACCCACAACCTCTGTTGGTTCTCAAGAAGAATCAGTCTGTTTGCCTTCTGCTCTTTCTTGGCATTTCTATTCAAATGCCTTCCACAGCTGCACCTCCAGCCCTGGCTCCTCATCTGTGTCTGTGTAGGTCCAGTCATCTGCCTGACATCTCCCTTAAAGTGACCCAACAGCCCTTCAAATGCTGGACAGATGGTCCCCTATTTACCATGGTTCAACTTGCAGTTTCTCAATTTTAATGTGGTATAAAATCAATACACATTCAGTAGAAACCCTACTTTCTGTATTTCAGTCTTTGCTCAGGCTAGCAACATCCACTATGGTGCTTTCTTGAGATGCTGGGCAGTGGCGGCCAGCTATAGTTGCCAGCCAGCCATGCCATCAGGAGGGTAAACAACAGCTCTTCCCAGAGTACTAAGTGTACTGTGTTGCTAAGTGATGATGTCAGACGGTTAGGTATATTACATGCATTTTGAACTTATGGTGAGTTTAACAGGGTCTAACCCCATGGGGAGCTAAGGAGCATCCATATACACAAGAACCAAGGGCTCTGCTATCTCCACTGTGGTCCTTGTTCACACTCCTCCCCATCGTGAGCTGCTGGGTCCCTTCTCTTCCTCTTTATTGCTCTGTGTAATGAGGAAGGAAGGTCTCTATATCCCTTCTTTCTCTTGGATACTTATCTGAGTGTAATCAGATTCTAGAATTATAATCGGACCACAATGATGTTTGAGATATCAAGGCACTAATGGCTCACAGATGTGGGTGTGACTTTTCTCCCTGGAGCTCTCTAATCCCCCAGGCCCCAGAAACATTAGGATTAGCAGAACCTGCATCTTTGGATAAATAGTCATCATTTTCTCTGTTCTTGTCACAAATGTTGTTAGGTAATCTGACACTCCTTGTGTCTAGGTGGGGTTAAGATGGAGAGAAGCCCATTTGTGCCGAGTCTCATGCATGATTGGCAGAGTGCTACTTCGTTAACATTGCCCTTATTTTTTGTGTGTATCTCTCTCCTGGGATCTCGTGAGAGAAAAGTAGCTGTGAGCAGAGAAGTCAAGCATTGCTAGATTCCTTGATCAGCTGCCAAGTAATATCACAAAATCCTCACTTGAATTGCTAATGATATCCACACTTCAAGGCCCAGTTTGAATCCTTCTTTCATAGTAATTAATAGTATAACCTCTGCATTGAAAATGCCCTGTGTATGAATCTCAACTTCACAACTTAATACCTGCATGAAGTTAGACAAGTTACTTACTTATCTTCTCTGAGTCTCATCTGGGAGAACAGGAGATTTGTAGTGAAGATGAGAAAGAATCCATCTCTAGACCTCAGCACTCTTCCTGGCAGACAGTAAGGGTCAATAAATGCTCATCAGCAGTCTGAGGCCTGTGTCCCAAGATCTGTCCCTCTCCTCACCTGTAATTACACTTCCAGAGTTTCTTAGACCACATAACACATAAAAAGCATGAATTTGTAGAATTTTGGTTTACTATAATTTATAACTTTTTTATTTGTTATGGGTTAGTCTTGGTTCTAACAAGAAATTTGAATCTCCTTGTGGGCTGAACTTAAAACTTGTCCTTCTCTTATGACCCCCAAAGTGACCAGAATGTCACCAATGAACCTTATTGATACCATGCGATTAGCTAAAGTGCCACATAGTAGCATAATTCAGGCTGCGGTTCAATCCAATTGTCAATACATTTTTTTCTGGAGGTCAAGAACATAGGCTATCACACGAATAGCAGCTTTCATCATTAGTTAAACTTTCTGGGTTTCAACAGTCCTCACTGTGGCATAAGAGCAGAGGATGTATGTGCCGCCCCAATATTCACCTACTTGATAAGCTAAGACAAAGTAGGAAGAAAAATGTAGTATTTCTCCTGATAATTATTTGAAGAGAGACTTTGTCACTGCAGATTTTGAAGAAACAGAACAAAT
The DNA here is from genome assembly GCA_028644305.1 of Xerus rutilus. Taxonomy (NCBI): domain Eukaryota; kingdom Metazoa; phylum Chordata; class Mammalia; order Rodentia; family Sciuridae; genus Xerus; species Xerus rutilus. The sequence continues at coordinate 6,352,255 of CM053408.1, read as the reverse complement.
ACAGGATACAAACCCAAAAATAAGTTGAAACATGTTGAACAAAGGAGTCAACTGTACTTCATGTCAAAGTTGAATCACAAATAGCAACAAATAACAAGTAGCTTTTGACTCATTATATTATAATCACTGGTGAAAGCAGTAGAGGTGCCCACACACTATCAATCGTATTATGTTGTAACAAAGAGTATCTATTGCACAGCTATTGGCATTCCATGAAATACAATTTAAGTACAGCAAAATCTTTCAAGTTGGTGTTTGCCTGTACACATATGCATTTACTGTTATAATTTGGATTTGAGGTGTCCCCCAAAGCTCCCATGTTAATGCAGTAATGTTCAGAGATGAAATTATTAGAGTATAAGAGCTTTAACCTAATCAGTGGATTAATCCATTTGATGGATTGATAATTTGAATGAACTAATTGGTGGGAGGGGCATGGTTGGAGACAGTGAACCACTGGCGATGTGACTTTGGGGTTGATATTTTGCCTCTGTTGCCTTGTACTCTGTTTCCTGGCCAGCCACCATGAGTAGACAACTTTCTTCCACTATGCTTTTCCACCATGATGCTCTGCCTCACCTCTGGCCCATAGCAATGGTGTCAGACCACCATAGGCTGAGATCTCTGAAACCATGAGCATCAGATAAACTTTTCCTCCTCTCAGTTGTTCTTTTCAGGTATTTGGTCACAGCAATAAAAAGAAGACTAACACACTTGTCTGTGGGGAGCAAAAGGAAGGAGAGGTTTAATGACTTCTCGTTCCTATTTTTCTCTTATTTGCCAATCCCTTCAAACTGGAAAGCTGCTCCTTTTAAAAAAAAAAAAGAGTATCTTTTCCAACACCGTGTGCTTCATCCCTTTCATGAGGGAGAACAGGTAAGTCAGAGCATGCTGCAATTACAGGGTTCAAAAAATGAATTCTCTGGTTTCAGAGAAAAAGGTATTATTATATTTAATGTTGTTATTTGGGCAACTTGCTTTTCTCTTCAGTCTTTAATCCAACTTCAATCAAGCCACAAGCCAACAGCAGAGTTTTCCAAAGAAAAATGAGCAAATACACATATACGATCACTGGAGCCAGGTGAGTCCCTCCCATTCAACAGATCGTGAGCTGATAGCAGGTTGGGCCTCCGCTTTCTTAGTGTGTTTTGGCAGCGAAGAGAAGCAATGCAATTTTAGACTGTGTCCACAAACACATCTGTCACTGAGCAGGGAAAGAACACCGCGATGTTGCCCTCAGGAGACACCATCCAGCGTGAAACACTGCGGGCTCTCCCAGCCCTCACCAATCAGGAAAATTAGGATCAAAACGGGAAAAACTCAGAGGGGACTCACAAATGCAAACAAAGGAAAAGCACAAGTTTTTAAAGAATACAGCAAACATCCATGGCCGGACAGTGACGAAGAAGGAGGAGGAAATCATTTACAAACATAGGGAAATGGCCACGGGCAGGAGAGAAGGATCGTTCAAGGTGCACAAAACCAGAACCACAGCCGTAATGAGATGAAATTGAGCAAAGGAAAACTTAGGCTGCACATCAAGGAAGAGTTTGCTAACAGCAAAGCCTATTAGACTGCCAAATCGCCTCTCAAGGGAAGAGGTTTGAACTCCATTGCTTGGGTCATTTAAAACCAGACTGGACAAAAGCACTCAAGAAAACATCGTGGGGAACAGACCTGCCCTGGCAGGGGAGAGTCAAGATGACCTACCAGCTCTCATTCCCTCTCTCTAATTTTTGTGATATATAACATCATAACATCATATCATTACATTGCCTCCAAATGGGCAGCTTCTTGGGCTGAGGTTATAATGAGAGTGGATCACTTAGCATGCAATGCACTCCCGGGGAAACACGCCGCGGCCCAACCTGTAAACCACAGCTCATTAACCAGCAGCTACTCAAATTATTCTGTGCATCTCTGGCCTAATTCAAATTAGAATTGGAGGGATTTTCCTGACAGTCCAGATGAAAGCTTCCAGTTCTCGGTATTTTATAGCCTGCTTTTTCCAGGAGCTATGAATTCTGCATGTTTTTCAAACTTTGATTTTGTCTCAATAGATACAGAGGAGGAAAAAAAGTGCTAGGAAATAACTGGAAAATGGCCACGGACAAAGGCAGATTGCCTTCAGCACAGGATGTGATCCAGCAGAGCTGATGGGAGAAAGCCAGTCGCAGAGCAGAGCAAGCTGTTTCCGTGGGAATAGAACTTCAGTCCATCTGCACCTGAGGGACTGTGATATACCTACACATAGGTGCCTCCCCAGGACCCCTGTGAAACTAGGTAGGGAGCCCCTCCTGGATTTTTCATTGCTGCTTTTTCTTTCCGAGTATCCCAATCCTCAGGTCTAAATCATCAGGAAGATGGGAAGTTTATTAGAAGATCAAGTATCTATGAGTTAATGATATTTTTCCAATGTAACTTATGCAAATCAGGCTCAGTACTATAAAATTATGCCTTAAATGTGATTATCCATTATATGTAATTCAATATCAGTTTGGGGAGTTTAGTTTGTGCCTGTCTTCTTCATTCACCTGTCCCACCATTTGGATCATGAAAACAGTTATTTGATTTGTTAATGATTCTTCCTCTCTCCCTCAGAGAGTGTTCCATACTCTGCAAAATATGAAATCCATTTAACATTTTCCCACAGTTCTAATTTCTCAAGCCCTCAAGCTAACCAACTCTACTCCATACTCAGTTCAGTTATCCTGTATTATTTATCTATTTTTGCTTTGCAAAATTTCAGCTACATCGTCTCATGAATTCGTCCACCATTCAGTAAATATTTAAGTAAGCAAATCATATGCCAGGTACCATGTTAGGCCCAGGAACTACAAAATAATCATTACTGTCCTGGCCTCAAGATCCTCATAGTCTAGCTGGTGAAACAGACAAGGCAAACAGAGCACCAGGCAGAAAGTGCCTTGGGGGTGAGCAAAGACAGGCTACTTGGGGGTTCAGGGGAAGGAGCCCTGGAGTCTGCAGAGGTGGCATCAGAGCTGCAAGACATTCAACTAAACCTACCTGTGTTCTTTCAGGGTTTCCCTCCTCTCCTCTGTCCCTACCTCCACTCACAGAGCAGCTTGCTTTATCTATAGACTCACAACAGAAGCCTCCTGCACATATCCCACCCAGGAGAGCTATCAAATGCATTATAACTACGTTCTTGCTGGGGTTTCTAGCTCATTTTTCCTATTAAATTTTTGCTTATAAACACATTGATTAAAGCTTGAAGCAGTACCGGGCAAGGTGGCGCATGCCGGTAATCTCAGGGGCTCTGGAGGGTGAGGCAGGAGATCGTGAGTTCAGAGCCAGTCTCAGCAATTTAGTGAGGTCCTAAAGCAACTCAGCAAGACCCTGTCTCTACAATCAAAATATAAAAACGGGATGGCTCAGTAGTTAGGCACCACTAAGTTTAAACCCTCGTACCAAAAAAAAAAAAAAAATTGAAGCAAGCCTAAGACATCTTGTCATTAAAAAGCTGGATTTTGGGGGGCTGGGACTGTGGCTCAGTGGTAGAGCGTTTACCTAGCATGCATGAGGCACTGAGTTCGATCCTCATCACCACATATAAATAATTAATGAATAAAATAAAGATCCATTAACAACTACAATATTTTTAGAAAAGAAAAAGCTGGATTTTTCTTAGAACATAATAGATCTTTAAACAGAAAGAAAAGTTAATTCTACATTAAAGTTTTTACCAGTTTCCCAAAGGATCCAGTTCCCATAAGAAAAGTATTATTTTATTTCTTATCATTCAATTTCTCACCATGCAAGGGATGGTAGTCTGCTGGTAGAACACAGGAGGCCCCTTGGTTAGACAGTGGATGAAAGTTTCTGCTGACGGCGTTCTCAGTTGGCAGTTTCCCAAAAAATGCTTCGCATGGTCGATCCCGGCTGCCTTGGCCCCTGCTCGGGAAAAGCCTTTCTTCTCATCTCCACTTCTCGAAAATCTCATCCTTAATGTCTTGAGTCAATGCTGAATTCTCCAGGAAAACCATCCCTTGGTTGGGATTAAATGGTGTATACCCTCCAGAAATCCACCTTTCACTTCCTCCACTCTGTTGTGTATCATTCATACACCAGATTGTGACCTTCTGGAGGGCAATACAATTGGATACAATGGTATTGGGTACAATTTGTCAGTCTTTCAGTCTTCCAGGGCCTTGTGCATTAGGTGCTCAACTTATGATTTTTAAATGAATGCAGACCATTGTGTAATCTGTAAAAACCAGAGGATGATATACTCATCAGGGTGTATGCACACACACACGTGCACACATCTCCATTACCCTTTACTTCCCTCCTGCTCAATCCATGATTTTCAAACAAATACCAGGGATCTGAGGAAATGTTTCTTATACTTAGTTTTTGAGATAAAGAAATTTGGTGAACCCCACAGCTGTATCTAAGAGCTAAGCCGTAGGGGGCTCTATGGAGCTCATTGTTTCTTTAAAACTAACCAACGCTCTGATAAAGTCATTTATTGCCATATTAATGAGTTTGGTTTTTTTGAATTTCATATTGAAAATACATCTTTACAAGAAGAAATACAGAACACATTACCTTAAAAAACCCAGTCCTAATGGAATGAAACACCTAAGCAGCCTTCATCTTGGGGCTCACGCGCTATCTAGTCTTACACCACTAGTACCCTCCATTCTTCCTCCAACAAGATTTAGAGATGAGTGATCAAAACAGTTTCCAGAACGGATGGGGTCGTAGCTCAGTTGTACAGTGCTAGCCCAGCATACGCAAGGCCCTGAGTTCAAACGATACTACTACAAAAAACCAAAATAGTATCCAAATACTTAGATAAAACCACAGGACTAGATCTCAGGGATAATGATGATAGTAATAATAAGTGACTGGACTTTGGTCTTTTTAGTTCAATAAGCATTTGGTAGGCTTATCAGTTATTCATTAGTCAAATCATTATACATGAATTTTCTCTACAAAGTTCCAAATAAACAGACAAATTGCTCTGAAATAGTTTCTGGGACTGAGAATTTACTACCTTGCACAGCCATTTGTTTTTTAACTCAGAAGGCCCTATTTGTCCAAATGTTCTTCTGAATAATGAAGCTAATTGAAATCCCAAGAACTCCCACTCCTTGTTCTTATTTCTGACTACTGAGTCTCACAAAATGTGTACAACCTCTAGTCCTGTGCACGCTTTTATCATGCCAGATCCTCCTGACATCATATTTGAAAAAATGTAATTCTTTTCTCTAATTGTTGATAATAATGACAAAGGTAAGCATTTATTGAGCCCTTACTGCATAACAGGCTCCAATCAAATACTTCATAGATATTACTTACATTGACATAGTTTCATCCTTTCATTATTTCTTTAAAACTAACCAACGCTCTGATAGTCATTTATTGCCATATTAATGAGTTTGTTGTTTTGAATTTCATATTGAAAATACATAGCCCTCTGGGTTATGGGACTTTTCCTCCTCTCAGTTGCTCTTGTAGGTATGTTGGTCACAGCAATGAAAACCTACCTAACATGGAGACCATGCACCGTGTAACCAGAACCCTAAGCTAGCTCTGGACGTGACAGCTCCTCATAGTCACAGAGCGGTCTCCGTTCTGGGTCTCCCCACTCCTACAGCCATGCTTCCAGAGTTCTTCAACAAGAACAGCTTGTCTTATTTAGTTTTCCTGCTTTCTGATGTTTATTCATCCCTCAGACGAGCAAGGCACCTCTTGCCCTTTTCTCTGTATCCCTGCTCATGACCTGTATTTGCCGGGCATTCCATCTATCTATGGCCACCGCTTCTGGCAGGTCCTATCCCAGAACAATTCTATCTGTGTGATTATAAATTCTTTCTGATCACACTCAGAACCACAAAGTGAGTGTCATGCTATTCACAGTCTACCAAGAGGCATGTCTGGATGTGTCGATAAGTATTTATGAAACAGAACGTATTGTAGTGTTTTAGGGGGGGAAGCAGATCCAGAAATGCCTTGGAAGCGTATTGAAGGGCAGGATTATTTCCGAGTAGGATGATGGCAGACAGCTTCATGGGAATGGGATGGTCGAGATCCACCTTAGATAGGAAGGAAAAGCTTATCAAGAGTTAGTTAAGAGCAATCTAGATAAGGAGAAAGGGCAAACAAAGGGATAGGGTGGGAGGAAGCTGGGGCACTATGGGGTTAAGGAAGTAGATTGGGGTCTACGGGAGGTTGTTGGCAAAGGCTCAGAATTTAATTGGAAAGAAGATTTGTGAGGTCCTGAATTTCGTGATAAAGAATGTGGACTTCATGCTCTATAGCAGGAGCCATTAGAGGTCTATCAGTAAAGATATGATACAATCAGTTTTGCTTTAAGAATCATACTTAGGCTACAATTTGAAAGATTAATGGGAATTGGGGGAGATGACTAAGAAATAAACCGTCAGAATGAGATATTTGCATTCCTGAGAAGGTGAGCGGGATGTCCCCCAGTGTCCCAAGCCTCCACCTGCTCGAGGAGGAGAGCGAGCTTGAGGGACAGATGTTCCTCAGTTTACCACGGAACTACATCCTGATAAACTCATTTTAAATTGAAAATATCAAGAGTCAAAATGCATTCACAACACCCACCCTGGTGAACAACACAGCTCAGCCCAGAACACTCCCCTCAGCCTATAGCTGAGCAAAATCATCTCATGCGAAGCCTGTTTACAGCAGTGTTGAATCTCTCGTGAAAGTGATCGAACACTGCACCACAAGTGAAATGCAGAGTGCTTCTGTGTGTGCGCTGCAGACATGAGGGGATATAACAGCACAAAAACACAACGGCCAAGAAACGTGGGCGGCGCAGTGCACCTGGAGTATTGGTGCACCTTGTAGGTTGATGGACAGTGCTGCAGCTGGATGCCACTTTCCAGCATCAGGAAAGACTCTCCTCTGGTTTCGGGTGCAGGAAACAGGAAGTGCCCCTGAGTGGGACCGATAGCCCGAAACCGGGAAGGCATGGGTGGTTTCCCCAGGGTCCAGGGCACAGGGTTCCCTCTGCTCTGGAGATAATAGTTAGGATAATGCAGCCATCAGAGCTTAATCCATCCTTTCTAGACTGAGAGTCTAATGGGAGAACACTCTTAACCCTCAACTCTTGCTGGTAGAAAAGGGCTGCTCGTTGTGAGATAGATAGAAGTGGGATGGATTTGCTCTAGAGGCAGAAGGGTACACAGGGTCTTGAGGTCAGACTGGCACGGCTTGCAGGTACAGCAGCCCAAGGCCAGGTAACTGTGATCACAAACCAAGGCTTTGCCTCATACAGACGAGACTATTTATAAAACATATGTGAGGCTGAGTCAGAGAGGAAGCCACTGAGAAAAGGGCGTAAGATGCTGAAGCTGCAGTTCCTGGCAAATTGTGGAAGGTGTTTGGAGGCTTCTCTGTGGGTCTATATAGCAGTCTATTCAAACAGATCAGATAATACCTGAAGGGCAGGTGGCGTGTTTGTTCTAAATGCAGCAAGAGGTAATGGCATGCTTAAGTCATTTCTGCAGCAGCCTGTAATTTCACAGGAGCTCGAACATTTCCTTCGACAGCTGTGCTGTGCGCTCATTATGTTGTCAATGTGAGCTCCATAAAGGAGAGAGTGCCTGGGAGGAGAAGAGCAGGGGAGAGCAAGTGCTCCATGTTTTTTATCTCTCCGATTGGTTTAAAGCAATCAAGTAAGGCAAGAATCCTCTATCCTGAAAATATTCAAATTGCCCATTTCACACACTATTCCATCTTTTATAGAAAGATAAAGTTAATCTTCTAGGATTTACTTGAAGTCAGTGATTCCAAGTTATCTACTTTTGGACCAGCCTTATCACATTCTCTGGGAATATATTTGAAGAGAGTGCAAGAGAAGAATAAGTAGCCACAAAGAGGGGGATGTAGGGAGGGAAAAACTCACGTAAAGTCATGGAAATCAAATTCAAGAAAAATTGAACAATAAAAATCACTTTGCAAAATTTAATTACACAGGAGAAAAGGAGATTATTTTTCTTGATTTCAGAAAGCTGATGAGGTAAATACCACAGGGGGCAACAAGAGGTGGGAAGAATTGTCATCTCGTGTGGGTTTTAGGCCCTGCTTTAAGCAGCCCCAGGAGCCCTGATTCTGACAAATGCCAGCATCCCTCTCTCAGGTGCCACAGGACCTCTCTCTCTAAATAAGCACCACTCCCAAGGAGAACCGAGATGGAGCCAAGCCAAACCTCTTCATGTTCCTGCTCCCAGCTGGGGACCAGGAATGGGCAGCAGCGAAACCAACATTGGTTCTGTCTTTTTGACACCGGCCAATTAGCGAGAAACAGAAAGTGTCCTTCAAAGCTGGATCGATTTAATGACCAACCCCCCAAAATCACGCTTAACTTCAACTTCCTGTCAAACTGATGCCAGTGCACCAAGTTAAAATTTATTTTTTTCTTTCTTTTTGCACCTTGACTAGCCTGTTAAAATAGTTCGTTTGGCTGATCTCATTCTGGTTCACCCTGCTCCACTGTACGCTGCGTGACTGGTTCATAACTCCTACCGATTGAAAAGAACCCATAGCCGCTGGTTACCCGTTTGAAGTGGAGGGCTGGCTCTTTTTTTTCTAGGTTTCTTTTTACTTTGTTTGGCCTTGTTTTTATAGCAAAGATGTCTCCTAGTCTTTGGTATTTTAAACATTTTAGTAAGTGGACTTTTCAGCAAGTCCCAGAAGCCAGATGGCTTTAAAGAGCCCATAGATTCAGAGCTGGCTTATACTGTTTTCCTTGTTTACTAATGGTAACTAATTGCCTTAATTAGTGCTAATTAAAAAGGTATGGTCTCTGACATTAGTCTACTCTAGTGCAAATGAGTCTGGAAGTTTCTCATGGGATAGAACAAATACACAAAATTAACTGAGGAAGAGAGTTTGAATGGAAGCTCAGAATTAGACAATGGTCTTAAAGAAACCCTTGTGATGGGGCATGGTCCCACTTTAAGGGAATATACAATCTAATTCAGGGACCAAGGCATGGATTCCTGCCCCCTAAGATTTTTTATTTGATACAATTAAGTAATAAGTAGGTCTAATTTTTTGTGTGTTTTATTTGGTTGATGGTTTTTTAGACATCTGGAGACTAGATCTAAGCTAACATTTATTAAATATTTAATAAGTGCCAAAACATTCTTGTAAGCACTGTAGAGTCCATGATGTAGTAGGTGCTCTCAGTTACTGTATCTTATAAATGAGAAAACTACAGAGAGTTTCAAAAATAGCTAATAAGTGGAATTTTCTGGTATCCAAGCCTGCATGTTTTAACTATTTGGTAGAAAAGAGCATATACTAAGCCCTAGGGAAGAAAGTCTTCCATATTGAGCAGAATTTAAATTACATTGTGTCTTAATAGAACAAAGACACAATTGTCAGGAAATTCCTGGCAAAATGTTCCAAATACTGGGAATTATTTCTACAATTCTAAGTTTCCTGCCCAACCCCAACTGAAAGGCAGAAACCCTTAGGAGATGAGATAAAGGATACGGAACAAAGGAGAGAAGACTCTAGAATTGTTCATCCTATTTCACTTCCAGAAACTTTGAACTAGCTTGATTTGCAATTGTATGATTCTCTAGCCTTAGTGGCAACACTGCAAATGAAAACCATACACAACTGCAATAAGACCAATAAGACCATTTGCATTCCTTCATTAAGCATGTTTTCCTGAGAGCCACGTTTGGTGGTAATCCATTAGATATTGTGGATACAGTGGTGAATGAAAAGATACAGATATTCGGATATGGAACCTATAGATAAGTTGGGAAGCCATTAAGCAAATAGCTACAAAATATATGCAATAAGAGCCATGAAGGGATACAGTGTACTTGAAAGCAGATAAAAGGGTGGCCTCAATGAGTGAGGGGAGGTCAGTGTTGAGGAAGCAGAAGATACCAGTAGACTAAGTGGCATCGTGGGAAGCAATAGGTAGCCCAGCATGAGGCTGGAGAGGTCAGGAAAGACCACATCATGCAGGACCATATATACCACGTAAAATATGTAGCTTTTTATCTTAAGAGCACAAGAAATATGTAGAAATGTTTTCAGGGAAGGATAATAGTAAGATTTATATCTTCAAAAAATGACCCAAGGAGTATGGAGAGAAAAATAAAGTGGTTCAAGGAAGAGTCGATAGTTTAGAGTCATATAATGGCAACAGAAAGGAGAAGATATGGTCACATGCTAGAGATATTTAGAAGATGGGATTGGCAGAACCTGGAGACTGCTTATCTATGAAGGGGAAGAATGGATATACTGAGGACATACTGAGAATAATGGGAGATGTTTCTAAGACAGGGAATCCTGGAGGGAGAGTGGTTTGCATTCTTGTTTGAACTTGTATTTGAGGTGCCAGTAAAACAGGTAAGTGGAGATAAAGGATAGATTTATAAGTAACAGAATCTAGAGTTCCAGGCTGGAAAAAAAAAATTAGAAGGACTATCCAGCGGCAACTTAAGCTATGGGAGTAAAGGAGAAATGTGTGATGCAAAAAAGCCAATGAATCTGACTTTTTACAAAAAGCGACTTGTCTGAAATGCCAAGGCATTTTAATTTCTTTAAAGGGGAGAGTAATTAATTGTACCAAAAAATTATGAAGAGTTCAAAAACAAAAAGGACAGATAATTCACCATTGGAAATAAAGTTGCAAACTTAACAAAGATAATTTTAATGGTTTTTGTTTGTTTGTTTGTTTGTTTTTTTGGAAGCAAACATCAAGGTGAAGTGTAGGAAATGTGGCATCCCTGTCCCCAGGGCCTGTGCTGGTAGACCATTCAAACTCCACGAGTAGCTATCCTGGACAGCTGCCCAGGGACCTCATTTATCTCCCATCTGCATGGCAGTGCTGCCCACACCATCTCATTTGCCTCGTATCCCTCTAAAGTCCTCGCCATGAATATTTATCCCATGTGGCAATGACAGGACCAGAGGGTTCCAGAATGCCTCTCTGTTGGTGGACAGAAGATGTCCACGTCAGTGTTACGTGAAGAACCACAGAATTCCCATCCCAGGTTGCTGAGCAGTAAACACTCCTCTCAGGACGGATCTTAACAAATCCATCCTTAGCAAAGTCTTCCTGGCCATAGATCCGTCAGTGGAACCTGAGCCTGGGTAACACCCACTGCCCACGATACCTGTCCCACAATTGAGCCTCCACTACCATGAGCGACATCTTCAAATTCTGGAATGGGGAGGGTAGGGAAGGAGAAAGTGAAGAAAGAACGAGGCTCAAGGTCATGGTCCATGTATGTGACAGGCCTGCAGAGAAATCTGGCAATTGAAAAATTCCTTCCACTAGGAACAAAATCCTTTTAGGAACAATAATCTAGTGTCTGATTTTAAGAGAATTGCACGTAACCCACTTACCTCATAAAGTACACACATACACACACACACACACTCACACACACGCACTTCCAAGAATGGTCTTTGGGGAAATCAAGGAGAACCTAGGTTCCATGGACAGGTGAGCTCAGAGCCAGTAGAACTATTACAAGAACCCAATGAATCTATGGGACATTTAGGAAACATCACCCTAAGAACACAAGCCCAGTGAATTTACAGAAATACTAGTAGAAGCTTTGATTGTCCCTTCTACTTTGTAAGGTTAGAGTATCCAAGCTAATTTTTTTTTTTTTTTTGTACCAGGGATTGAACTCAGGGGCACTCGACCACTGAGCCACATCCCCAGCCCTATTTTGTGTTTTATGTAGAGATAGGGTCTCACTGAGTTGCTTAGCACCTTGCTGTTGCTGAGGCTGGCTTTGAACTCGCGATTCTCCTGTCTCAGCCTCCCTAAGTTATCCAAGCTAATTTTAAGTCCTAAAGGATTGAGTGGGCTCAGTAAGAACCGGATTTGTACCTAAATCTAGAAGAAGGAAATAAGTTGAAGAAAGAAGCCCAGCTGAGAGAACGGATGAAGAGCAGGATTGCAGGCAGGGAAAGGTGCTATCAGGTGGTCAGAAGAGAGGTGGAACGGGGTGGGACTGAGTATCAAAACCATAGGTAGGAAGGAAATTCAACATCCAAGTGAAGAGACTGTTGTAGGATAATAATTCAGAACGAAGCATCTGACATTAAACCAGCCTAGAATGCAATCCGGGCTTTTATATTTACGAACAGTCTTGCTTCCATTTATTAATACAAAAATGGGAATAATGATACAGATGTACCTCATTTGTTTTTAAGTAAATGAATGTAAATGCACTTAAATGAATGTAAAAGCACTTAGAGTAGCTCTTGGTATACAGTAACCAATCGATGATGTCATTAATGATTATTATTGTTCCTGTTTCTGTCATACTGCACAAAAGTCTGATGGCTTTTGTTGGAGAAGTGGCAGGAAAGTCTGGTGTACCTGTGTCACCGGAAGTGCTGATTCTGAAGACAGAGGCCAGGACATCTGCCTCCAGCTGTCTGACAAGTCTGGGTAGCACACGGGGGTCCACTCCCCCCCCCAGGTGATTCTGGTGCAGGTGGTCCATTTTTTAAATACCATTGATGAGGAAGAAGTTATCATGAAGGGGACCCCACAGGTTATCTCCTAGGAGACCAGACCTCAGGACCTGACCGGGAGACTTGGACAGCAGCTGGGCTATGCGAAAAGTCAAATAACAAACTCCAACAAGATCAGAGCTAAATAGGAGCATAAGAAGCCATAGATACATAGTACGACGATGAAACTTCCAGAGTGAGAAGTCAGTAGCCTCGGGCCAGCACAAGATGAGCACTGGTAAAGAGAACATCTAGGAGCAGGGAGGGAGTCCTGGGGTGCAGTAGAAGGGCACGTCCGGAAAGCAGAGCCAAAGTCAGAGGACAAACAGGTGGTCTCGTGGTGGGCAGAGAAGATTAATTAGACAGAGGTATAGTGATAACGGTATTTTTGAAATATTATTTGTAGAGGACATTTTACATTCGTTATTTTATACTATACTCTCATTTCTCCCAGTTACCTCATTTTGGGGTGAGGTTGTTTCATAATCCTAATAATCTCCTTTTACACACAGAAAAACAGGCTCAAAAAGGATGAACTGTCAGCAACAGCATTTGGCCAGTGAGAAGCAGAGCCCAGGTCACCAGACTAGAAATCAAGGGCACTGTCCAGTCCACCAAACTGGAGAGGACTGGAGAGAAGTGAAAAATATCCCAGAGAACTCCCACCCTCAAGCTCAGGAACATGCATCTCTGAACAGAATCACTTAATGTTGAAAAAAATTCACCAGAGTTTTTATGTGAAAATGCCCAAGATCCACTAGGTGTTTTCAAAGAATGAAAGAAGTATACTTGCTGGCAATTGGCGGGAGACAGCTCTGCTACAGAATCAAGTCCACCTCCTGCTGGTCCATTCTCTGTGCTCACCAAGATGCTTGCCCTGTCTGTCCTTTAAGACTGTACACCTAAGTGTAGAATCGTTCCAAGGCCAGCATCGGATCTCCTCCCCACCCTGCAGTGACAGCGCTACAGTGCTAGCTGCTAAATATAAGCCACTCGAAATGTCTCACTTAGCAGGCAAGAGCAAATTGAGTGAGTATGATTTTGAACTAGAGACGTAATTATAGTGTTGTATACCTGCGGTAATTATTCACATGATGGAGTGGTGCTTAAGACTATTATTTGTGATCAACTCAATTAATGCAATTTGACCCAGCCCACAAGTGAAATCAATCACCCGGCCATCACAAAAGTCTCCTGGTAGCTTCATGCCGATTATTCCAAAGACATATATATTCCTCACCCCTTTTAGGAAAAAGTCACTCTTTGCACGTCCAGAGATATCCAAACTGCTTTTCTTTTCAAAACACTTTTCTGAAACGTTTCCATCAGTTTTCATGGAGTCTGAGATGAAGTAAGAGACCAAGTTGAACCCATTACTTGATGCCAGCCACCAAGCGGCTCTGGGTAGTGAGCGCAAGCCAGGACAAGCCGGTAGTGCAGTGCAGCAAGATGCATGGTAAATTTTCTCTTCCATCACAAGACCAGCGACCTGATTAGAACAGAGCTGGATACCGCCATCATTTAAAACCAGCACAGGACACACCACAGGCCAAATGCCAAGGCTTTCCTTGCAGTTTATGACCATTTCACTGGCTAAAGTCTAAGGGCAACGATTGCCTACGAGAATTAAACCACAGAAATGACTTCCAATGTGGTGGTTGCAATATAACATCAGTCATGACATATTCACATTTCATCTCCTCCAAAAAAATGCATAAAGTGTCTTGTTTCTCCCATTCAGTTTTAAAGTAAACTAGCACTACATCAAAACGGAGAGTGGAGATCCTCGCTTATAACTTGCTTGCCGTAGACTCCTGGAATGAGGCAGAAAACAGCAAAAACACTTCATTTATTCAGCATCTTCTATGTACCAAGCACTATGCTGAGAACATACTATGCAATATTTCAGTCTGAGCTCAAACAGCCTCATGAGGCAAGGGTGGTTGTTAACTCCATGTCCTGTGTGGAGACTCAGGCTAGCTGTGCTCAGAATCTAATCCAAGTCGCAGTGGCAGAACTTGGAATCCAGCTAGGCGAGCTGCCTGTGGTAGTGAACCATGCTTAGGCACCTTGAAACAGACTGCACTCAGTATTCCCAGCAGTCACCTTGGAGACTCTCTGGTCTAGTACCTCCTCCTCTAGGAAGAACACCTGGACCCAGGTCAAGGCTATGTTGTTGGTAAGCAGAACTAAAACTCAGGCCATCGATTCTGTATTTGCCATTGAATGAGTCAAAATAAAAAATATTCTTTTATTGAAGTTCAAACAAATCATTTTGACAAATGCTTATTACTTGGCCTCTTGTCTACATTTTACTAATTGTTCTGGGAAAAAAACAAATTCTGCTATTAAGACTTTAAGGTTAATTTTCCTTTTCTACTGGTGAAAGTTCTTTAAGTTTCTTTGTCCTGTTATTTTCTAAGAAAAATTTGCATCTTCTGACAAAAATACTGTGATTTCTTAAGTAAATCAACAGTTTCTCATTTCTATCATCACCGAAGGGGAGCATTCAATAATTCAGAGTGTTCACTATAGTTAGTGTCCAATTGCCATTCTCTGTCCCTCCTTGGAAGACTTCCACAGTTGACTTTTCCTGGCGTCAGAGCATACACTACATCCAGAAGCCTGATTTGTGAGCAAAGTCCTGTAAGAAAGCAAATCAGCATCCTCTGAGCACGATCAGCCTCACCTGCCTAGAAGGACCTTCATCAAGGTCACAAGAGAAAATCACCAAGCACTGGCCAGTACTATTATGAGGATCGGGACTATTGAATGAGCCAAAATGAAAATTATTCTATCATTGAAGATCAAGCTATTCATATTGACAAATACCTATTACTCAACTTCTTATCTACATTTTTCCAGCAACTAATCATTCTGGAAGAAGAAATGAATTCTGTTAAAATTTTTAAGCTATTTTTTTTCTAGTCAAATGCAACCTAAGAATAATGATCTTTAAAGCATCTAGGTAATATAATTTCAAACACATCACAGGCTACATATTTCAAGGGGTTCCTACTATAATGAAATTAGATCTCAAGCAAATAACATTTTTAGTGCTTATTTGGTAATTATGGTAAAATGCGGAGAATCTAAAACAAGAATAAGAAAAACATTGAGCTGAGTAGAAGTGATGAGCTATAAGCAGTGCAAAAGCCACCGACATCAGGAACCTGAGCTTTGGTGCCCTTTACATGAGAGGGAAACTGAACTTGAGACTCCTGTATTGAATCAGGAACCTAGAAGTCTCAGAAGACTGAGCCTCAGGGCCATTGGTGTCGGGGCAAGCAAACCTAAACCTCACAATAAACTAAGAACACTTCATAATGGATTAAAGCCCGTTTCTGGCAGGGCCAAGTCTAAGGTGAGTCAAGAGAGGTTCCTAGGGTGCAGATTTAAGAAGGTACCCTATTCGTGACCCTGAGAGTGAGTACTCCCTTAAATTCTACACCAGACAGCCCCTTTCACCTTACCTAATTCCAGCCATAGTCTCAAGCTGATTTCACAGCCCTGCTTCTGAAAGAAGCAAACATGATGCCAAACTTCTGTGGATGAAGTCACCCCCAACACCTTCAGCATTCCCACAGACGCGGTCAACCAACTAGGAGCTCACAAACATCAAGCATCACACAGGGAAACAGACATCACGATTCAGAATCAGCAGATCACATTGTAAACAGGTACAAATATTATGTTGATTGAAAAAATGAAATAAAAAATATTTGATATCATTGTTCACATACAAAACAAACTATAGACAATTTTAATGAAATTTATTTTTAACTACTACATAAGAATTAGACATGATGTCAGAGGACATCATGATGTTTCAATGCACGTATATATTGTGTGATGTTTAAATCAGGTTAAACATATCTATCTCTTCACACATTTATCATTTCTTAATGATGAAAACTCAAAATACTTTCTTCTGGATTTTTGAAATGCACATTCTTGTTGTCTATCTACTCTGTGCATTAGGATGCCAGACCTTCTTGCTCTTAACTGTCACTTAGTGACTTATCACCCTCTCCCACCCTCTCCTACTTCCCCCAGCCTCTGCTGGCCAGTCTTCTACTCTCAACTTCCATGAGATCATTTTTCTCTTTTTGGATTCCACAAACAGGTGAGATGGTGCAGTAACTGGTCTTTTTGTGCCTGGCAAGCTACACTTGATAATTATCTCCAGTTCCATCCGTGGGGTGGCAAATGGCAGGATTTCATTCTTTTTCTGACTGAACTACTCCATTGTGTATATGTACCACATTCTTAATCCATTCATCAGTTGATGGACAGTTGGATTATCTTCATTTCTTGGCTATTATGAATAGTGCTTCAGTGGTCATGGGAGTACAGATGTCTCTTTAACATACTGATCTCTTTTCCTTTGGATATATATACCCAGTAGTGGGTTTGCTGGATCATATGGTAGATCTATTTTTAAGTTTTTGAGGACCCTCCATACTGTACAGTGACTGTACAAATTTTCAATCCACCAACAGTGTAAGACAGTTTCCTTTTCTCCATATCCTCACCAGCACTTACTACATTTAGCATTTTGGGTAATAGCCTTTCTTCCTGGAGTGAGGTGACATTTCACTGTGGCTTTGATTTGCATTTCCCTGATTATTATTCATGCTGAGCATTTTTTCAAATACCTTGGCAGTTTGCCTGCCTCCTCTTGAAAAATGTCTATTTAGCCCTCCTGCCCATATTTCATCAAGTTATCTGTTTGTTTTGTTTTATTGCCATTTTCTAGTTTAGAGTTCCTTGTGTTCTGGATACATCCCTCGCTGGGTGTACAGTTTGCACTTACTTTCTCCCATTCTGTATGTTGTCCCTTCACTTTGCTGATTGTTTGCTTTTTGGAAGAAGTTTTTGGTTTGATGTAATCCCACCTGTCTACTTTTGCTTTTGTTTCCTGTGCTTTCACGTCTTGTTCAAACAATCCTTGCCCATGACCAAGGCACGTCCTGAAGCATTTTCCATGTGTGTTTCTGCAGTGTGTGTTCTTAGCAACTCTCTCTAAAATCAGTAGGCCTTGGATGCGGGGGTTGACTCCTAGGCTCTCTTCTGTTCCCTTGGTCTCCGGGTCTGCAGTTACGCCACACCATGCTCTTCTGATGCTGCAGCTTTGGAGTGTATTTTGAAGCCAAGCAGTATAATGCCTCCTGTTTTGTTTTTTATCACTCAAGATGGCTTTGTCTATTTGATGTGTGTTTCCATATAAATTATAGAATAGGTTTTGTGTTTCTGTGAAAAATGTGATTGCTGTTTCTATAGGAATTGTGTTCAATCTGTAGATGTTTTGGATATAGTATGGATATTATAATACTATTTCTTCTTCCGATTATGAACACATAATATTTTTCTGTTTTTATTTGTGTGTGTGTGTGTGTGTGTATATGTGTGTATATCCTCTTCAATTTCTATCATGGATGTTTTATCATTTGCATTGTAGAGATCTTTCATTGTTTGATTAAATTCTGGACACTTAAACATTTCATACCTATTATAAATGAGATTTCTTTCTTGATATCTATTTCAGATACTTTGTTAGAGCCTTAGAGTAACTCTACTGATTTTTGTTTGTTAATTTTGCATCCTACAACTTTGCTGAATTAATTTATTAGTTCTCATCATTTTTCGTGAAATGTTGGGGGTTTCCTGGAAGTTTTCTATATATAAAATTATGTCATCTGCACATGATGCTCTTTATTTCTTCCTACTGCCTGGTTGCTCTGAACAGAACTTCAGCACTGTGGAATAAGTAGAGAGAATGGGCATCCTTGTTTTGCTCCAGGTCTTACAGGCCAAACTCTCTTTTCCCTATTCAGTATGATGTTAGCTGTTGGCTTGGCATAGCTGGACTTTACAATATTGAGGTACAGTCTTCCCATTCCTAATTTTCTAAATGTTTTTATCATGAATAGATGTCAAATTTAATCAAGTACATTTTCTGCATCTAGTGGGATGATCGTACTTTTCTTCTTTTTCAAGTTACACATCTTTATGGAGTACATTATGGTAATTCAACACATGTATACTACGTGTATTAATTAAATCAGGGCAATTAGCATTTTCATCTCCTCACCCATTAATCATTTTTGCATGTTAGGAATCTCATACACTCCTAGTCATTTTGAGACATCATAGTTGTTTCACCTGGTAGTTACCCTACTGATGTGAGCTTGGTGCCTGATATTGAATTTCTTCCACTTCCCCTTCCCCATCTTTAGTGACCACTATTTCTTTCCTTTCTTCTGCAAGACTGATTTATTGGTTTCCACAAATGAGTGAGAACATGTGGTACTTGTCTTTCTGTGTCTGACTTACTTCTCTTAACATAATGACATCCAGCTCCATTCCTCCTGCGGCAAAGAACATGATTTTGTTTTTTTCCTGGATGAATAATATTCCATTGTGTAAATATGTAGATGTTTTGGTCCACTTTTTGGTCCACTCTTCCATTGAAGTGCTCCTGGATGGACTTCACCTCTGGGCTGTTGTGCATAGTGCTTCAGCACACATGACAGTGCACGTGTGCTTTTGGTATAAAGATCTCATTTCCTTTTAAGTATATACATGGTAGTAGGATTGCTGAATCACATGGTCACTCTGTTTTTAGAGTTTTGAGGAATCTCCATTCTGTTCTCCATAATAGCTGAATCAGTTTGCATTCCCACCAGCAGTGTCTGAGATCCCTTCTCTCCACATCCTTGCCAGCATTTGCTATTTCTTATCTTTCTAATGATGGCCATTCTAACCAGGGCGAGTTGATACCTCATTGTGGCTTTGATTTAGGATTCTCTGGTGATTAGTGAGGTTGAACATTTTTTCATACATTATTTTGGCCATTTGTATGTTTTCCTTTGAGACATGTTTATTTAGTTTTTTAGCCCATTTGAAAATTGGATTGATGTTCAGCTTCTTGAGTTCTTGTATATTCTGGATGTCAGTCCCTTATCAGGTGTATAGTTTGGAAATATTTTCTCCCATTCTGTAGCTAATCTCTGAACTCTGTTGATGGCCTCCTTTGCTGTGCAGCAGCTTCTTGGTTTGATGTATTCCTGGTTGTCTCTTTTTATTTTTATTGCCTGTGCTTTGGGGGTCCTTTTCTAAAAAACCATTGCCCATATATATACCTTGAAGTGCTTCCCTGTTTTCTTGTAGCAATTTCATAGCTTTTGGTTAAGGATTTAGGCCTTCAATCCATTTTAAGCTGATTTTTGTGTGTTGTTCGAGTGAGGGTTCTAGTTTCATTCTTTATCAAAGATATGCATATGTGGGGCTGGGGTTGTGGCTCAGTGGTAGAGTGCTTGCCTAGCATGTGTGAGGCACTGGGTTTGATTCTCAGCACTGCACATAAACAAATAAAGTCTATTGAAAACTAAAAAAAATTTTTTAAAAAGATATGCATATGCAATTTTACCAGCACCATTTGTTGACAATACTGGTGGTTTTTCTGCACAGTATGTTTTGGATGCCTTTGTCAAAACTCAGTTGGCTGTATGAGCGTGGATTAGTTTCTGGTTCTTTGACCTGTTCCATTGGTCTGTGTGCTGTGTCTCAGCTGTCACCCGAGGCATACCTACCCACAGAACGTTGCTGCCTCTATTGCTTTATGACACACAGGTGCGCCCCAGCCTTACGCCATCAACACCGCTGCTTCACTGCCTGGTTTCTGTCAGCCATATGCCCGCTAATCCCCTTCTTCAAATTCAGCTCAAATGGCATTGATTTAGTTCAGCTCTTCATCTCTTTCACCAAAATAGCTGACATGAACAACTCAGAGGAGGAAGCCTTTATTTCGGCTCATGGTTTCAGAGGTTTCAGTCAATGTTCTTTCATGGCAAAAGGGCATAGCAGAAGGGCGTGACATTTGGGAGCACAGAGGGGGGAAGGGTCTGGGGACAAGATGTACTTCCAAGGGCTCACCCCCAGTGACCTACTTCCTCCAACCACGCACCACCTGTCTACAGTTTCCACCACCTCCCAGGAGTTCATTCAAATTATTAATCCATCAAATGGATTAATCCACTAATAGTGTTAGAACCCTCCCAGTCCAGTCGCTTCTGAGAAGCCCACGTCCAAACACTGCTGCACTGGGGACCAAGCCTTTAACACATGGGACTTCGGAGAACACTCCAGATCCAAACCATAGTGAGCACCTTCTCAATGAGAAATGACCACCCTATTTAATACTGAAATTCACCGCTCACTCCATGCCCTTTGATATATTCTTTCCAGCATTATTTTTCCTACTACTACTTCTCACCATTTATCTTAATTTATTTATCTACTTAGATTGTTTATTGTTTATCTCTTCCACTACAGTATAAGCTCCATGAGGGCAGAGATTCTTATCTTTTTTTTATTGCTGAATTCTCAGATCCTGAACAATATCTAACATACCAAAGAACTTGATAAAATTTTATTGAGAAGAATGAATGAGTACTTCTCAACAGAGTAGTTCCCAATATTGTTTAATACTTCACAAGAACTTAAACGTATTATAGGAAAATTGTATTAACTTTGACGACATTAGTTTAAAAATCAGGCCCTCAATTGTATATAATTATACGTATATATAGATTGCAATTTGCAGAATGCAAAATGGTAACTAGGCCCTTAGAAAACTTGGAATGGAGCCACCATTTGACCCAGCTATTCCACTCCTCGGTCTACACCCAAAGAACTTAAAATCGGCATACTACAGTGATGCAGCCACATCAATACTTATAACAACTCAATCCACGATAGCTATACTGTGGAACCAACCTAGATGCCTTTCCATACATAAATAGATAAAGAAACTGTGGTATATATACATAATGGAATATTACTCAGCATCAAAAGAGAATAAAATTATGGCATTTGCAGATAAATGGATGGAGTTGGAGAATGTCATGCTAAGTGAAGTAAGCCAATCCCAAAAAACCAAAGGCAGAAGGAATGTTCTTTCTGATAAGTGGCTGCTGATCCATAGTGAGCAGGACGGGGAGAATGGAGGAACTTCGATTGAGCAAAGAGAGGGGAGGGGAGGAAAGCTGGATGGAGGCAGGAAAGGTGGTGAAATGAGAAGGTCATCATTACCCTAGGTACACGGATGACTGCACAGATGGTGCAACTCTACATCGTGTACAACCAGAGAAATGAAAAGTTGTGCTCCATTTGTGTACAATGAATCAAAATGCATTCTGCTGTCATCTATACCTAACTAGAATGAATGAATGAATGAATAAATAAATAAATAAATAAATAAATAGATTTTTTTTTAAAAAAAGTTACTCCAAACTTCTGGTAAGAAATGTATTCACTGCATCTAATGTGAGAGAAATTGGAAACCCTCATAAGAAAAGAAATACAGTCCTGTGATATATGTGTGATAGGCCACCTCCAGCATCCTTCTTGTCCAACTTAGCAAGTCCCAGAATAGTGGCCCATGGTACTTCAGAAATGAGCACATGTATGTGTGTGCACATGCACATACATGTTTTAAGGAAATTCCATACTGTCCAAACAATTTGAAAACAATATTTGAATCATCATCTCACTGTACTATAAAGAAAATTTATCACATTTATTTAAAAAATAGTTGTAAAATGATCTTTCAAATCCTCAACATGTAAGATTGCAATAAGATTCTGAGTCTTAAGTAACTGATCTTTTCTTCTAGTGATTTAAGTAAAAGTTATTTGGGATAAGCCAATTAGATAATTGCTTCTGATTTTTAAGAACTTTTAAATCTGAGAATAAAGTACACATATTCACTACAGAAATTTGATATAAATACAGGAAAAACAGGGAAAAGTTACTCTTAATCTTGCCATCTTTGGTCTCTTTCTACATATCTTGGTCTTATTTTTAATAAGCATGTTAAAACTTGATGAAAATTAATGCTTTTCTTCAAAATAGTTGACCCAGAAAGTAATGTTTTTATAGCACGCCGGTCTAATTTCAGAAAAAGAAAAACATTGAAATTCTGTTTTTTCAGAACTGTTTCCCAAATGTACGTCACATTTTTGAAATAATTTCCTTGCTTCTGACTTATTTTTTATGAGGAAGAATCTGATGTTCAGGAAAGCCAAAGCCCATTCAGCCAAAGCAGGGGCATTGCTTTTATGAACCTTTAGTCCTCCTTGAGACAATCCCCAAAGCAAAATATTATTCCAGGGCCCATTTTATAGATGAGGTCAGAGATCAGAGATTTGAAATATTTATAATCAATCAATTAATAAATCAGATAGTGAGATTAATCCTATGCTGTCTGACTGTCTACCATGCAATGTGATAAATCTCCCTTGAGACTGAGGTAGAGCATTAAGTTCCAAAGAAAGAGAAGATATTTCAACCAAGTGAAAGCGTCAGTGGACTCGGAGCAAATGACTTTAAGCTGTTCTTGAAGATGAGAAGAGATATCAGGCTAGATGAAAATATGGTATTAAAGCACAAGATGTTAAGATTATAAACAAGAAAATGGTTAGTGTAAATCTTATTTGAAGAAAAAAAAAGCTTAAATCTGTGTTTGATGAAAACTGGCATGGTAGCAACTTTTTTAATTTTATTTATTTATGTATTCTACTTAGGTATACATGATAGCAGAGTGCATTTTGATTCATTGTACACAGATGGAGCACAACTTTTCTGCATGGTGGCAACTTTTAAGTAGACTAGTTATAACTTTTGCATTAGATTAGGTAAGGGATAAAGGAGTGTCAGAATTAAGTTGTTGGCAGTGGAGACCAAAAGAGGGCAAATCTCTGGAAAATGTTTCAAAGCCTGAATTGCTTTGCCCAGTAGAAAGTAGGGCAAAGCTAAGGCTTGGAGGCTGAGTAAGTGGTGGATGAGGTAAATAATAGAAATAGGATTACAAGCAGGCAAGAAGTCTTGAGTGGGAAATTATTTTTCTGTTCTGTGACCTCCCCATTCCCACAGCTGAACATGGTTTGTTCAGTCTCAACCATTTTTTGGTCATATTTGTCTTGAGACACAATAAAATTACTCAGCCCCATCGCTTAGCACCTGACCCATAATCTCTCAGAATCTGGAGAGTGCCCCCATCCCCTTGTAGGGCTTTTGACTTCCAGATACCTCCTGTCTGGCTGTCTCCCAGGACTTCTAGCATGGCTTCCTCACCCAAGACTCTGCCCTGCCTTCTTGGTGGCTAGGTCAACATAGAGGACTCGGACCTCCCACTCAGCTTCTCTGATGATTCCCTTACTCTCGGAACATATGACCTCCCCACTCAGTTGGGCCCAGGTGTTATCTAAAATTGCCCCCCTGCTTCCAGAACCAATGCAGAATGCTTCTACCCTGCTGATTTTTATTCAACAGTGATGTATTATATCAAGACGTGATAAAGAGCATCAGGATGTCTATGAATAGCAATAATTTCATCAAAAGTGTGCATCCCAGTGGATTTCAAAATGAAAGACAGAATTTCAAAATTATCCTGAAAAATTTCACGATAGTAAACCTAGTTCTTTAATCAATTTTCTATATATTGTACCATCTATTTCACATTTTTTCTATTTATTTCTATTTAACTACAATTGTAATAAGATCAATCTTTTCATTTAAATCCTATAATACAATGCACTTTGTCAATCATCTTGTTTTTATATTTCAAATATGACCAATTATGACATATGTCATTGTTTTTTTCAGGGCTTTTTTTTCAGTTTTATTATTTTTGTTATTGTGTTTGGTTAGTTTGTTTTGTAGCCATGATTTCTTCTAAGTCCAATTTTCTCAGAATTTTTAAGTCTACATTCTATCAAGTATATTCAATTTATTTATAATTTATTTATCAAAACCTAATGTTAATATGTGTATTTTTGGCTATGGTCAATTTTAAGTTTTGTACATTCAAAAACATTGTCCCCAGCAGTATTGTACATGCTTGAGATTGAGTGGTATGCTTTATTGATTTTTTTAGTTCTCTCAGAAAAATCCCAAGGTGTTTTTCATTTTCCAACACTGGGCTTTGGAGTTGCTAATCTGTTTTTCTCCTTGTACTCATTTATTTCACTCTGAATTAAATATTTGGCACTGATGAGCTTAAAAGTGTACTGGGTCAAAACAGTGAGGTTACACAGCACTGTGGAGGTGTCCTGGGTGACCTGCTCTGATCCTTCCTGGGCATGTTTGGCTCCACGTCCAGGCACTGATTATGTCCCCATGTCATGCTTTATCAGGCAAGAATAAAAAGACAATGAAATGAATCCTAAGCTCTTGTGAAATACAGTGGCAAAAGACCCTCAGATAGAGGCTCATTTCAACGGGCAGTTTTAAATGTGGGACTGAGATTCAGAAGAGGACGCATCACTGGAGATAAAGGTTCAGAAATGGCGTGAATGAAGTGAGAGTGCGGGCCGTAAGTCTACATGAGATTTGCAAAGGGGAGACCAGAATGAAAGGAAACTGCTGGAAGATCCAGAACCAGCTCTGTGGCCTGAAAAGAAACAAGGAAGGACTTTTTTAAAATAGATTTTATTTTGATGACTAGAGAGGAGGTAATCTTTACATGAGGGACACATGACTTCTAGAACTTAAAAACCCAAAAGTAAAACATTTTATCTTTGTTTATAATTTAACAATTATGGGGGGGGGGAGATATAGTAAGTAAAAACTGAGAATTTGTAAAAATACAGAATGGCATAGACATAGGACGCCATGCAGCAATACTTAGCAATTAAAATTCTGCCAAGGTAACACAAGTATTTCTTTGAGGCTATAAAACTGAAACAAGGACAGATTTCTCTTTTCTTTCCTGCTAATCCATCCTTGCTGTGGACAGCTGAGAAGACTAACTTCAAAAGAGGTCCCACTCCAATGACCACCTTTCTATTGCTCAGTACCAAAAAGAGACACAATTGGTTTAGGAGTCTTCTAAAGACAATACATAAAACTGGAAGAAAGGAAGAATGATCAAGGGCAAACATGGAGGTCAGCATGTGGAAGCCATGGTGAGGTCCATTGTCCTTTTCTCTCATCCCAGCCCCACCCCTCAGCATTTCCCCCATGAAGTTGGAGAAACGAGAAGCTGACCCCAAAAGATGGCAAGAGGCACAATAGGTGGAGTTTTGCAGACCCAGAGCAAGGCACTGAAGTTGGCTGGAAGCATCAGTCAACTTGCCAGACTCCAGTCCAAAAATAACTGGCCCAGAGCAAGGGGACCTCAGACAGCCAAGGTCTTAGAAGGAATGATCCCTTGATTTGGGAACAGGGAGAGCAACGCCACAGTACTTCTGGAGCCAGACAGGCACCTTGGACACTGTCACAGGCTCCAGGATCCCAGCCGGTTGTCCACATCAGAAGAGTCTCCAGAAGCTGGACAGAGACAACGGGAAGACAAGAACCACTCCACTGGGAGACCAGCAGAGCCCTCTCCTGCCCCACTGGTCTCTGGCCTGCTGCCAGTGTCCAGGTAGCAGCAAAAACGAATCCTACCCACTACCCATTCCATATCAGATTCCCTCCTCTCCCTGACAGGCAAAACCAAATCAATGAAAGAACAGGGGAGGAAAGAATTCTTGAGAAGGGAAAGAAATCTGGAGCGAGAGCTTTGAGCAGCACTGAGACTGCTGCACAGGAAGGCACAGCGTGATGGCCCTTCAGGCAGCTCTGGGCCACCTACACAATGGTGCACTGCCCATAGGGTAGCCCGGGCCAAGCACCGTGGTGCACATCTGTAATCCCAGTGGTTTGGATGGCTGACGTAGGAGGATCACAAGTTCAAAGCCAGACTCAGCTATCAAGGCCCTAAGCAAATCAGCAAGACCCTGTCTCTAAATAAAATACAAAAAAGGGCTGGGGATGTATCTCAGTGGTTAAGTGCCCCTGAATTCAATCCTCAGTACCGAAAAGAAAAAAGAAAAGATAGCCTGGAAGCCAGACCCAGTGGCGCATGCCTGTAATCCCAGCACTTTGGAAGGCTAAGGCAGGGGAATTACAAGTTCAAAGCCAGACTCAGCAACGGCGAGGTGCTAAGCAACTCAGTGAGACCCTGTCTCTACATAAAACACAAAATAGGGCTGGGGATGTGGCTCGGTGGTCAAGTGCCCCTGAGTTCAGTCTCTGGTACCAGAAAAAAAAAAAAAAGATAGCCTGGGACATCTCAGCAGTGCACTTAGCATCTTAGTTTAAGCACATTCTGCAAAATCTGCACAATGACCAAGTGGCCTAGCTATACACTTCTCAGAACACATCCCCTACGTGACATCCCTGAATCTGACCGCTAAAAAGAGCCTGAGTTATACGTCAGAAGAGACAAGCATCATTTGATGACTCCTCCTTAGGTATTTTACTGCTGAACTGATACAACAAGGAAAGAAAGGAGGCTAAAGAACCAGGAGGGCCCAAGCAGTATGGCATGTTTTCATTTGTGCAAACACCTAGGCTGTGAGAAGGGGTGTAGGAACACTCCCCATAGCTTCAGCACCTCCCTTCCCCCTTTTCCCACCCTATGCTGATTAACTGCTCACCTGACACAGAGCGGTACCCCATTGGCTGTGACCTTAGGGCCATGATTGGTCGGAGGACCCTTCATAAGCTGTTACACTTCCTGGAATAAACGGGTTCTGCGTCGCTCTGGCAGAGCAGTCTTACCTACCCCCAGAGTCAGGGTGAGTGACTCCGCGACCATCCACCCCATACCTCGTCCCGTGGGACCCCATTTCATCCTTCCTAAGGACCCCTTACTTTCCTCCCAGGGACCCCAGCTCATCGCCAGACCCAGGCGAGCCGCAACATTAAACAACAAAGGGGCACTTCCTCCAAACGGTAAGATAGTGTCTGACGTTGTTTTTCTCTTTTCTTAGATGTATTTTCTATTGTTTTTAATAAGTATCAGAGTGTTTTGGCAGACATGTTTATTTTAAAAAGAAAGAATGGCCAAGATTGTTGCAAGCCTCAAAGAGAGTGATTTATAAAGGATTAAAAAAAAAAAAAAAGCAACTGGATTTGGCCGCTGACCCACGGATGGGGATGAGCACTCATGCTTCAAATTCCAGTATCATTCATTTTAAGCCTGGGAGCTCTGCAGCTGGATCTCACATTCACACAGGAGAGGCATGGCTGCTCCTCACTGGACCCTCCCCAGGGACAGAGAACCACCTCCGGAGTCTGTCTTGGTCCTGTTGGAAGCGAGGACCCTTCTCAACACTGCTCCTCATGTGACCACACAAAGACCAGTGCCCGGGAACCTCCCCTGGGTCCCCTGTTGCAGCGCTGGCCCTCTTTCCAGGTCACTTGCAGAATGAGGGGCTCGTTTCAGGCATCACCATCACCATTCATTTTGCTTTCAGTGTTTATTTCTGTGAGACTGCCATTGTGTGTGACAAGTTAATAATGATGGATTTATTTTTGAATATTTTTAGATATATTCCATACTGTCGAATAAAGTTTTATAGAGATGCGCACAGCCCAGCAGGTGGTTGAGATCCAAATTGGTTACAGCTGTCACATTTAAATAAAGGAGAAGATGAATCTATAACAAGACCACTGTAAATATGTAGGTAAATGCAGTGTATCAGATGACAATAAAAGAATATACACCTTGTGATGACCTAGGTGTCACTGGAGGTTACTATTATCCCATAGCATCAGTTCCTATTTCTAACATTAAAAAGATGATTACAGAGTCCTTGAGAAAATTCTTGATAGCAAGAGTCCCAAGGCATAATACAATGCCAGGGAAACAGTGGGTGTTTCATAAAAGGGAGTTGATACTGACAGTGGAACCAAATTTAGATTATGAAGTTTTATGAATCTGAATGCATATATGTTTCTTAAGGAATATTAAGGATGCAACTGGTTTAAGAGGAAAAGACAAAGTCTTCTAAGTTCCGCATTAAATATTTAGAGTCCTCTGACCCAGGGACATCTGCTAAGCCATGATAAGAATAATGTACTCTGGGCTTTTCAAAATGGTTGACTCCATGAAACATTGAAGCCATTTTACTCTCAAAGGGTTCTCTTTCAAAAGAGTAAACATAGGCTCATTCTTCTTGCAGAGTAACCAAAAGGGAGAGCTCTTAGATCAGCTTTCTAAACAGAGTCATCTAGGTAGCCTGAAGTGGCAGATCCGATGGCCAGCATCTCTGCCTTCCTGGAGTGAGGGAAGCAGCTCCATCGCCATCACACAGAAGAGTGGCTTTGATGCAAATGAAAGATGCCCAGAGGCCCACCTGTCCAGATACCCCTTCCCCAGTCTACTTCAGCACCACCTCGCAGAACCCCAGAGTTGGAAGGGACCTGAAAGCACATCGGGCTGACAACTTCATTGTGCAAATGAGGAGAAATGACAGGTCTCGCCTTCAGTCACTTAGCCAAAGTGCAGCCGCCGCTCACAGACTGCATTGGGACATCCTAATTGCCAGGAAACTGCTCTTCAAATGAGTCTGGCTGTCTCCTTCAGCATTGTATCTCCACCTGGAAGATCACCTTTGGAGAAGAAAACAAACTTGACAACTCCACATCTGTTCTGAACTCAGCTCAGAAGCGCATCGACACCAATGTGTCCACAGGCTACAGCAATTGTACGTCCCAGAGCTAAGGACCTGGGCCTAATTACCTTTGCTCTGTCCCTCTTAGTGCACCCCTTCTTCACGTTGACAGAAACCCTGCTAGAGCCTGAGCACCCAGCTCAAAACCCACATTTCCTGACCACCTCTCATCACAACAGCTCTCCAGCCTCCAGATTCCTATAATGACGTCATATATGACATTCTTCATCCCACTCAACAGCACAGAACCTCCACTTGTCATTCTGAATCTTGCCTCTGATTTATGTACTCTGGCCCACGTATCTTACTTCATCTGTGTCTGTGTCTTCTGTGGAACCTCAGGTCTACTTTTTTTCTTCTTTTTTCATTTACCATTAGATCATTATCTAATTTTTAAAAATAAATTTCACTGTGTGTATTTAAAGTATACAAGCTGATATGATGAGATACCTACAGATGATAAAAATGGTTGCTCATCGACTGTAAAATAAATTGGTATGTTCAGTATGCTGTCTCCTTCTGAACAGGACTTTAAAGTCGCGATAAATACCTAGAGTACTAATCCAATATGAATTCAGGAGGACGCGTTTGTGAGAGGGAAGAAGAAAATGAAGGGCCAAGCCAGGAAGACCATTGTGACAGGCACACCATGCCAGCCCCAGGCCTTTACCTCCCACACAGCCCCGCTAAGTTCCTGTCACATCCCACATACAGGCAAGAGTCCCCTGATATCCCTTCATGTTTTATTTCACCTTCAGTGACACCATAAAAATCTCCAGTTGTGACATTTCAGGAACCAATTGTTCCAAGGTATTAAAAGCAGACTCGTCACAACTCTGGACTGCTGGATGCACAAGGTCACCAAGGCGAGGAGGCCACGCTCTCTGCATTTGCATCTCAGAGAAAACAAGCTACCCTGGTCTCCGGTTCTGTGGTTAAAACTCCTATCATGCCTCAGGGTTATTTGTATCACACTGTTTCAAATACACATCTTGTCACAGAGACACAGCAAACATCATACATTCAAGCAATCTAAAACTTCTCATTTTTCACCGTTAATTTGCTATGAGACCATGGTACATTTGTGTTATTTACTTAATAAAGCCGTATTCTTACTTAAAAGGAAAGTCTAATCCCCATGAAGGAAAATTAAATGGGCATTTATCAAGATACAATTTCTTAAAAAAAAAAATTACAATTAATTGCAATAATCACTAAAATAATAAAGTCTTTGGCTAACAGTCTGCTTATCTACTGTGATTTTCTTTCTTTATACAAATTAGTTTTTTTCCTTCAATGTTAGCTTGCCAGAGAGGTAATCGTTCTAAATCCTGTGTCATTAGCTGATGTTAATTAGAAACTGTTATAAAAATCAGTGTTATTTCTCTTGATATTCATAAGTACATGTAATTATCAAAATTCACAAAATGTTCAACTCAAAAAGTAGTGTGGCTTGTGACAATCATCCAAAATACAAAATTTTATCTATATCACACCTACTTTAACAGTTTGTAAATGCTGAAATTGCAACATTTCTCTTGATGATATCAACCTGCAATATAATGTGATTCCAATAACAACAACAGAACGGCCACTGCTTGGATTTCTGTCCCACTTAAATTCCTAAAACCCCAGGATAAATATTCTTGGTCATCTTGGTAACCCACATGAATCTGGGCCAATTTATACTTTGCCTAGAAACAATCTATGGTGTGGAGTCTTATCCAAATAAATAAATCTGGCAAATGAAAACAAAGCAATTTAGAGCTCCATCATAGCATCTAAGAAATGTTCAGGAACTATAGAAAAATAAAATGAGCTTTCTCTACCTATCACTCAACTTTTTCAAACATGGCAGCTGCCCATTGTCCTCTTGGACACTGTTTCTACTCCAGCTGCCTCTTCTCTCCCAGCCCCACCCAGAAGCCCCTTCGTGGTGTGGATCGATGCCTCCTCACTGGTGTTCAGCTCACCAAGGATGCTCTCACGTTCTGTTGAAACTCCCTTTCAACAGGAAATTTAGCTTCATTTCAACAGCTGGAGAGCTGACCCAGTTTGATAGAATCTTCCTGACAGTTGACAGATCCCAAGAACATCTCCCTCCTCTGCCTGGACGTGTGGCTGCCTGGATCCTGAGGGCTGACGCTAAGCTGAACTGGTGTCCCTGACTCGCTGCTTAGGCTGCACTTGCTTCTCTTCCATGATTCAGCAGCAGCTCACATCACCAAAGCAGTGAGCCGCTAAAGACCCTCTTTTGCTCCTAGCACCCTAGAGATCCTTTGAAATACCACTGTTCTCCACATTGTTGCCATCTTTGCAAAGAACACTGGCACAAGTCAGGAAAAGTCCAAGGAAACAGGAAAAGATTTAAAAAAAATACTTAGGTCAGAAGATAACAAGCAGCCCCCAATTTTCTGTTCTTACATTGACCATGCAAGACTGGACCAAGCCTTTTCTACAAGACTTGTAAACAAATACCTAGGGATATGTATTACAAGCCTTTAAAGTATATATCTTTGGCCCACTGATTGTGTACATTGATGACAATTTATGCACAAAAATGTTAAAAACATACATTTTATAGTGAAATCTAGAAACAATCAAAACATCCAACCACAGGAAAAGGTTCAAGCGTGGCACATACTACAATGAAGTATTGTCTAGCTATCTTCAAAGAGATATTGTCTAGCTATCTTCAATGATTTGATGAGAAAATGCTCTTCTCTC
The DNA here is from genome assembly GCA_028644305.1 of Xerus rutilus. Classification (NCBI taxonomy): domain Eukaryota; kingdom Metazoa; phylum Chordata; class Mammalia; order Rodentia; family Sciuridae; genus Xerus; species Xerus rutilus. Next base: position 6,320,507 of record CM053408.1, on the reverse strand, counting down.
AGTCAAGATGGATATGTATGACATAAAATAGAAACCTGTTTCTTCAAGTTAATCCAAATCTGATTAGTAAATAAAAACAATCATTAAGAGCAGAGTCACAAAAACTAGGATCTTCATCGGCTTTCTGTTGAAAATGTGGCCAGCTTCTGTTGTCCCTAGTAATCCAACCCTGGTCCCAAATGTTCGTATCCCACACAGAAACGCTTAAGTCTCTGTGTTTACTAAACCCTTGTTTCCTGCACAGTGATTTAGCTTCATTATTCAAATATGCCTTTGCAATCTCACCTCCCGCTCCAAGCAACCGTGGAAGCTTCCGTGCCACCCAGCAGAGCTCTGTACTTATGTGTCCTTATGTGATGCCGCAGAATCTCCTTATGGATTTGCCCTTCTTTTTTGACTAGTCAGAATCTTAAACCAATTCAGCTCTAGCCTCTTGTCTGGGACTAAGAGAACCAGATCAGAATTACAGGGAGTCATGCCAATAGCCAAAGGAGGGGTTGATTTGTAAAAGTGCTGAAACAGAATCTGGAATAAATGTGGAGACTTGGAAAATCACCCTTTGCAGACTTACCATGTCCTCAAGTAAACACCCCATCTACTGCAGGCCTAGCTCCACTGAGTATGTTTTAATGAACATTTGCTGTTGTAGGCAGATAAAAGTCAGTCGCAATCATGTGAAAGTCTAAAAGCTAAGTGATAGACCTAAGTGAAGTGCAGTAAATTTTATGCCTAAATTTTAAATTCTTTGCTTCCTAAGAAGTTGTCTGACTTAGCATATGGGGGAGGGGAAGCTAAAGAGAGAACAGCAGTCCTATTAGTGATAATTATATTTAACTTGAGGTTAAATGACTTGGCCTATGTCACACAGTGAGTGACAGAGCTGGTATTTCAATCCAGGCAACCTGGCTCAGACCCTGCGTTCTTAACAATCACACTATTTTTACCTTTTGTTTTGTTTTGTTTTCTTTCAAAATATTGACACTAGTTTGGCAAGCAAAAGTAAATCACTGAGTAACTGTTTCTCTGCACTATTTGTTCTAACAGACGTTTGATTTCTCTCCACCTCCACTAAATAAATGCTAAACATTTATTTAGAGAACGCTGGTTTTCAAAGATGCCAAATTATTAGCATCCCTGACGTAGCAGGTGTTCTCCCTCTAGTCTTGGTGCGTGGATGGCACTGCTGTTTTTGGTTCCACATCCTTCCTTGTGTGTCCTCTTTGCCATGTGACTTCACAACTCCTGTTGCAAGATGAGGCATTTCCTTCCACTGGTGGCTGTGCAGGTGACTTCTTTTTTTTTTTTTTAAACACATTTTTAGTTGTAGATGGACACAATATCTTTATTTTATTTATTTATTTTTATGTGGTGCCGAGGATTGAACCCAGTGACTCACGCATGCGATGCAAGCACTCTACCACTGAGCTACAGCCCCAGCCCAACAGGTGACTTCTTTAGCCCATATATAATCAAGCCAAGGCTTGAGAAGTGCTTATGCTACCTGGTTTTTTCTCTTGCTCTCTGTCGTGGACAAAGAACATATCCTGAATAGCCCACTGATCCCAGAAGAATCGGGGACCTGGAGCAGACCAAACCTTCACCTCCAACCTTTCACCAAGCCCCACTTCCATGCCTGAGCCCTCAGCAGATCTCAGCTGCAGAAGCAAGAGAATTGTTGATTGTTGCTCACCACTGAGCTTCAGAGCAGGTTTTAATCAGCATCGAACTGGCCTGGGTTACCTGACATAGTCTGTGAGGACTTACAAAGTCTCAGATTCTGGCCCAAGCTTGATAAAGTACCCAAAAAAGCCTAACCACAAACATTTTAAAAGAAAACTCTTTTCATTGCCCTTTGAGAGTCAAAAGGTTGTCTTTTAAAATTTATACAAAATTTGTACTTTTTTGTCATGAACACCAGCAAAGAAAATATGAAGAGGAAATATAGAAGGGAGTTTATAGGGCTTCTGTTACTTTCTTTCTGTTTAAATATTTGATATGCTCTCTCATTATGAGTACAAATAAGGAGGGGGAAAGGAAAGGAAAGAAATCTTGAGAAATGATTTTCCTCCTTATTTCAGGAGTGGCAATTTAATTAAAATATGTGAAACTGTATAGAGAGTCAGGGAAGCAGGAAGCGAATTCATGGGACCTGCAGAAGACTGGGACGGGAGGAAAGCAGGCCAGCAGGGGCACAGGGGGCAAGAAGAAGCGCTCAGCTGGACCAGAGAAGTTTCTGTTTGCAGTGAGAACAGGAAAGCCTCTTCTGCTCGTGTATTAGTGCACCTACATGTGGACTGGCGTCTCATCAGAGAAGAACTCTGACAGCATTTTCTCATAGGAATTGCTTTCTTACGCTGTGATTAATTTTACAGTGTGAACATTGCACTGAGTCATTTGTCCCACAAATTTTATTTGGTACCTACACTGTCCCAGGCACTGTATTATGGTAAATAATAAACTTAAGCAATGCGGGCAGGCAATATCATTTTGGGTGGGGGAACAAATTTTCAAGCAATGACTTGCAAGTCATCTTGCAGAATATAATCTCTAAATTCAGAACTGTGATCTTCTATAATGTTGTCCACCAAGTATATCTGAGAAGCTAAAGGAAGTTGCGGGTTAAAAATAGATGTGTTGACTAATTTTTTAAAAGAAACTGCAATGAGATTACTGCATGGGATGAGCAGGTCCACTGTAGAATATGTGATTGACAAGTCGGTCAGGGAATGCCTTCATGCCAACTGGCTGGTATTACAACAAACACAGCCAGCAGCTTTAACAGGCACTCAGCTGAGAAGCAGCCAGCCACCGCCTGGTGTTTCAGACACCTGATGGCCATTCAGGAGAATGCATTTGATCTATAGCTCCATCTTCAATTAAATCCCATCTACACTGAGAATCATTTTCAGAAATATCTCGAGCACACTTTAGATTCTAAAATGGATAATTTACACCATGAAAGTGTGGAAAGCTAGTCTGAAAAGCCACATATAGAAAGCCAGAAAAGATTTCCAAATGCCTAACAGCTTGTTGAACTGGGAAGGCTCTATTTGGGATAGAGTGAGGGACTTTGCTGTCATGCCCATAAATCCTGTCCAAGGATAGAGCCTATCTCATTAGATCAAAGTGTGAATTAATTGACTCTTTCCACATAACAGGATCTATTTCAGAGCTTGAGCACCAGGTTATGTGAAAATGAGAGAGAACAGCAGGGTAAGGAATGAAGGACTTAAAAGCTATAATAGTATTCATCCCAACCGAGTGGGAGCAAATTGAACGCAACATGGTCCATCTAGGTTCTGAAATTGATGATGCTGAAGATGTCGTAAAGAAGGAGTCTGAGAGATAAGAAATACAGTTTTGAGAGAGAAATTAATTATGGTATTTTTGATATTTAAAAGCAGAGAGAAATAGAAGTGAGTTAACGAACAATCATGATAGTTAGCACCAAGATTTAAAAAATCAGACATGATACAAAATTTGAAAGACAGATTACATTCCATTAAAATATTATGGAAATCAATACACCTTTAACTATCCATCTCTATTACTACGTTATAAATGTCCTCATAAAGACACTAATGTAAAGATGGATGATTTTTACCTTGTTACTCAATTCAATTCAGTTAAATTTTATTTAAATAATAAATGCTCTTTGTCTGATATTTAAAACTCTCACACAAATAGACAAGTGAAATAAAGCTCTCCACTCTTTGTAACAAATGTTAGTTAACAATTCTACAAAACCCTACATGTCATTGTTCCTAAGGTGACCTTGGCATGTCAGTGTTAGACTATGAGTTTTAACAGGGAAAAACAGAGTGTATTTATAAACTTCTTTTGAACCAAAAATAAAAACTTGCAATTAAAAATTGGTTTTCAAATTTTCTTTGAGATACATGTGAAAAGGATGATACTGGCCTAGCCAAAATTTCAGGTTTTAAAAATAATGAGCTGGCATTCGGGTAATTTTTATCTTTTCATTCACAAATAAATACCTCCTAATATAAAAAAAAATATTCTCTCCCAACTCAAGGAGGGCTGGTTTCTGTATCTGTAAATGAGAACGTCCCACCACCTGGGCCAGCATAAGTGTAATGGACATTTGAGAAATAATGAACTTGACCTAAGAGAAGACTATGGTTGACTCTTCTTCTCCATTTAGAAGAGGTTAAGTTTATGATTTTATGCTGAAAAGTGAGCTTATTATCTTATGCAGAAAAAATAAATGAATAGAGAATGATTTGTGATATTAAATAAAACAAGTCCACAAAAATCAGTTTTTAAGTCAGCTGTTATTCAATAGACGTTATTTATTCTTTCAGGTCTACGAATACAGGGCAAAAACTTAGCATGTGCTCAACGCTTGCTGGAGTATCAGAATCAGTAAATTTTGAAATTATTTCTTAGGTTCAGAATGGGCATTTTAGTAGTCTGCAATCATGCATGATTGTGGTTGTCCAAAATCTAGTTGATACTCTTTCTACAGCCTATCATGTGACCTGAGGCACATAAATAACTTCACCACAGTGGCTAAAATGGCCACTGAGAGCCCACGACCTCAGACGTCTCTTTCAGAACTAATACCCTGTACACTGCCAAAGAAGAGGATGAATAAATTAAAAATCGAGTTACCAATATAATGCTAAAGTTAGTTTTCATTTATAAAATATTAAAAATGAGCTTAACAAACTGGCAGGAAATTTGGTGAGAGGTAGAAAATGATGTCCAGCACACACCACATCGGATGAGCACATCCTTTATATATAAAGGAAATGCTCTTTAAATACAAAGGAATGCACTTTGGAGAAGCTGGTGAGAAATAGCCACCATGCAGCCAGAAATTCATAGAAACAGACCTCCAGAGAAAAATACCAGAGGGCAGCTCTCCCATCCACCACGGCAACCGCAACAGGATGTTCTTCAAAGCCTTAAGAAAATGAGACTGTGTGTGTGTGTGTGTGTGTGTGTGTGTGTGTGTTCTCCATGAAGCTACTTCGATTTCAGGATATCCATAGAATTCAGGTGACATTCTGGAGTTAAATCTCCCTCAAGAACACCAAGGTCTACATGAAACAACTTGATAGTTCTGAAGAAGAAAAGTTATATTCCATATCAAATGCAAGGAATCATCTAGCTTCCAATCAGAGCTGCATTCCATCGCGCTGTGCGAATCATTTCAATGCTTTGCCGTCCTCTTTATGATGAATAAAAACTTAATAAAATATTCTGCCAAATAGAGTACTCTCTCTTCTTTTATGGAGGTCACAAAAATGTCCACAAAAATTTTAAAAGGACCTCCATTTTATGTCACTATAAGGTTTATAACAATATATCCATCAAAGCCAAAATGTGCCATGAAATAAAGCATCTTAAATGAAGTCCTTTTAAAGTCTCGAGTTGCCTGTATTTGTTATTCTAACAGTAGCTTCAGGAATAGTGACATTAATTATTGAACTGAAGGTAGATGAATGCATTCTTCATGCGTGTTCAAAAGCACTCTGGGAGCAGAGTCACAATTCAGAATCCCTTCTGAGCATTGTGCCTGCTTTCCAAGCTGCTTTCTCTGTCCTTGAAGAACCACCTGATACCAGCAGAGTCCCTCTTTTTGAACCAGACTTGACTTGAAAGAGAATTGAAAAATCCACCTGCCGCTAACTTTGTCTACCAGGCAGTTATTAAGTCAGTAAATTAAACTCACATCGACTACCTTTGTGTTTCCAAGTACCATATTGAGAGAAATCCCAGTTCTTTATCAAATGCATTACTGAAAAACCTCTTTTGTTGCTTTCCTAGCAAATCACGTAGTCTTTCCTTGTTTTCTGTGGGAGCATCTGAAAGCACTGCAGTCGGAATGAAGAAGGTATTTTTGCTGCCATTTGCTCTGTGGCAGAAGTTGAGCTTCAGACTTTGAGTTTCCAGAGTTTCAATCCCTCTCTGTAAGAAAGAGAAGGACTTCATGAATTCAGGTGAATGATGGCAGAATTCCATTTGGTGACAGTAGGTTGGGATGCAAGAATGAGCAAACAGGCTCAAAGTTTCAGTGAAGCCATTTGAATTAGGCGTTAGAATTTCATGACGTAACAGTTATGAAAATTGGAAAAGCTCATCAACAAAGTAATGGTTTTATTTTCAGTGGAGAACTTCTGAGATGGAACAAAGATGGAATTGACTCTTTCAAGGCCTCTTCCAGTGGCATAATTTTGTGCTTTTCTTCATTGTTTCTATCTTACGTAAATTCCATTTGTATTACAAATTAAATTATCCTAACTATCTTTGCTTCCTAGATTCGAATGAATTTTATTTCTGAATCACTATGGAAAATAGCCTCTGTTTCAAAAAAGATCCCTAAATATTTACCTGTGGACCTTGTCTATAGTTTTAAATGGCAGACCTCTGGTCAGTAAACTGGGAAGTTGATCTCACTCCATAACTTTGTTTTGATTCCTCTTGCTCCATCATAGAGGAGCAAGACACCCTCCAACATTTTGTAATATCCAAAATCTACATTTTTTTAACTTCATCTTCTTTTCACAATCTACATACATTACTGATAGCAATTTAAGACAACATTGTTTAAAATACACTGATGAGAACATTAGATCCTTGGTCTATTGATGAAACTTCAGAGAACAGACTTCTATGGTCAAATATATCTCAATAAACATTGTAGCAACATTATTTAGGCACAGGAAAGCTTTAAAATGTTAATGTGTGTTATGACTCACCAGAAGAGAGCTAGAGCAGATAATGTTTCCCGCTTACTGGGGGTTTCTTCCATGGAACAACTCAGAGGGACTTTGAATTCTATGGAAGACCCTCAGAAATCCCAAGGAAGCAAAGTATGTTAGACTTTGGAGAGGTCTCCCAGCCTGAGTTTTACCAGCCCTGGGACCACTGAGGCTGGCACTGTGACCAAATGTCCAGGAGTCTCCACCTCAAGCTCCTGACTTCATTCTCCATAGATGTGTGTTCCGTTGATCAGTGAGGCTGAAGTAAGAGGAAAGAAATGGGTAGTATTTGATACAACTGATCAGTATTCCATACAACTGTTTGAACACGACATGATCTAGAATAAACATGGTAGATTTTTATTTTAGAGTCATTGTTTGCATTTTACTCTAAACACACCTTAGTGATATCTTTCTACATTAAAAATTAATTTTATTCTATATAATTTAATGAATCCAAGAATCACTTGTTTAATGCTTACTATATGACAAGAATTATGCAAGTAACTCAATAAATATTTGATGATATTATTAAGTCTGATAATAATAGTCAATGATGTAAACTATTTTACAGGTACAATACAAATATTTTATTAAAAGCTAACCAAAGAAGACCTTGTTAAATCAACAACCTAAAACAAATCAACTATGGTCTGAAGAATTGAAATGAGATTTTTAGATTTCTCTTTTGGCTTATTTCCATGAATGATGATAAATTTTTGCTAGGTACTTATTTTCTTATTTGTGTATATTTATAGTCTTTGATATTTATCCACATGTAATTTTTTTCTCTTTTTAATTATTTTTTTTTTGGTACTAGGGTGAACCTAGGGGCACTTAACCACTGAGCCACATATCCAGCCCTTTTTATATTTTATTTAGAGACAGGGCCTCACTGAGATGCCGAGGCTGGCTTTGAAACTCATGATCCTCCTGTGTCAGCTTCTTGAGTCACTGCGATTACAGGCGTGAGCCACCATGCCTGGCTAATTTTTCTTTTCTAATGATCAAAATATTCATCAAAATAGTGTGTATGGCTGGGCACAGTGGCACACTCCTGTAATCCCAGCAGCTTGGGAGGCTGAGACAGGAGGATCATGAGTTCAAACTAGCCTCAGCAAAAGCGAGGCTTTAAGCAACTCAGTGAGACCCTGTTTCTAAATAAAATACAAAATTGGGCTGAGGATGTGATTAAGTGGTTGAGTGCCCCTGAGTTCAATCCTCAATACTCCCCCCCAAAAAATATATGTGTGGAGGCTGACTCTCCTAGACCACAATATCTCCCCAAATATTTTACATTTTAAAAGGTACTTGAGTTCCTTCAGACCAGAAAAACCTCCTACACCATCCAGAAGGCAATATGCAGAACATCAACCAAATGATTCTAGAATATCTTACTCTAAGTCTATTCAGCAATGGACAAAGCCCAGAACTATTAGTAAATTCACTGATTCTCTGTATTAACTGGCCTATGGAAACTGAGACAGCCTCTAGCTGCGACTAATTTATAATCTGAGAAATTCTAATAACATCCCTTTTTGCAAGCACGATGCTTTGTTAAACATTAAAAAAAAGATTTCATTTTCCAAATCTAAAGAGACACCATCTTCTGTGGTTTGTGTAAAATAAAGCATTGAATCAATGCAGAAAACACCAGCAGTGATAAAAGAGCACAGGCAAGGTGTGGGAAGGGTGTGCCAGGCTGAGGACTTCAAGCAAACATTATCATATAGATTGGTCTTAAAGTCAAGTAGAAGAATCACCCAGGCAATTTCCACCAGGAGGACAGAGTGATAGGGGAGGACTACAATAGCTCTGTTGCTGTGGTTCCATTGCTGAATCCCCAAACAGGCTTTGAGGTCTTTTACGCCAACGCTGTGATAAAGTATTTGGTAAATTAACACTTCTTAAATTTCAAGTTCATTGTCCTCATCCAAATGTGCCTATGAGAGGTTTTAATAAATTATGCATATTCTAGAGAGATGAAATGTACAGGTAGCATTCACACTGAAATCACTGGTCTCGTAAACACATTTGATTCAATTTTTATTACTGCAAAGACCTAGCTAGCTCACTAATGTTTTGAACCAAAGAAACATATTTCATCCACAGAACTCTGTATTTCTTAAACATTATCATTAATCCTCAGAACATATCAGTCAATTCAGAGAGGTCTAAAACTAGGTGTTCTCCTAACAAGGAAAAAATTTTAGACCTAGGGTCCAGAATCAGACTTAAATCTCAGAAAATCCTAAAATTCTAGCAGCAGCTATAAAGTTTTAACACACTCAAGCCTTTTAAGTCAAAAGAAATCCCACAATACACCTGAATTTTGATTTGAGAGAAAAGAAACTGTGCATCTGAGAGGTATAATATAAATTCTCACACATGAGATTTTGCCCTCTATTAAATAAAACCAAGAAACATGGGTTGCAATAACCCCAACAGACGTCAGAAAGTACGAATTGTTGTGGAACTTTATCCAAACATATACTCTGGTGTGTTTTTTTAATTTTGAAAAATTTTCTTTCACACTAGCAATTTATTTTTAAATAACCTCATCCCCATTAGTTGTGGGAATATGTGTAACAAATCAAGCCTTCCAGCTGGGAGCTCTTTGATTAGCTCTCCTTTTCAGTGTGTCCCATCTGTGGAAGGACCACAGTGTTTGAATGACAGTCACAGTGACAAGGAAGAAAATACCCTGACCAGAAATGTGGGTCAATGTATTTCCTGATTGCTCGGGAGCAACTGGCATGAAGGCATTTGGGGAAGAAATGCTTCTAAGGTTGAGCTGTTACTAATGGTTATATTTCCTCTTTACTCACAGCTGAAGAGAAAAACGCTATATACAGTGTGTGTAAAGAGCTGGATGACAGCGATAGAAAGGGCCAAGATTTCTCTATTCACCAGGAGTCCACAGATAGAGCATGCTGCTTACACCTTTCACATGATGGTTTCAAGTATTTCTAGATTTGGTTTTGATGTTCCAGTGCGCTAACATATTCTTATTTTGTGATGAAGAATATTGTCTTGGTTATTGGAGATGCTAAAACTGAAGAATCTTTTTTTGGGGGATGGGGGATAGGTACTGGGGATTGAACTCAAGGATGCTTAACCACTGAGCCACATCCTCAGTCCTATTTATTTATTTATTTATTTATTTATTTATTTATCTTTTGGGAGGGTGGCTACAAGGTCTCACTAAGTTGCTGAGGCTGATTTTGAACTTGTGATCCTCCTGTCTCAGCCTCCAAAGCTGCTGGGATTACAGGTGTGCACCACTGTGCCTGGCTTGGAGAATCATTTTTGATTAGTTGATTCACTGTTTATTGCTTCACTGTTTGACTAGGTAGATTGTTGAATAGTGCTGGTCAAGGTGCTATATGCTAGAAATACAGCTAACAAAACAAAATCCTGTCCTCAGGAATTTCAAAGGGTGGCAATAATTGTTCATATCCTCAAGCAAGTATTTATCAAGTACCTAATACATGCCAATCACTATGTTAATCCAGGGATATAGCAATGAACATACAAATATTTATAATGTGACCCGAATGTTTGCATATTCCCAAAATGCATACATTTGCCACCATAATTCCCAAGTTGACAGTATTAAGAGGTGGAGCTCTGAGGAAGGGATTAGGTTATAAAGGCAGAGCCTTCATGGATAGGTTAATGTTCATATAAAATAGGCCTGAAGGAGCTTTGTTGCCCCCTTTCACTGTGGAAGGACACAGCAAGAAGGTGTCAATCAAAAAATGGGACCTCACCAGACCCTGAATCTGCCAGCACCTTAACCTTGGACTTTGCAGCCTCCAGAACCGTAAGCAGTAAATTTCTGTTCTTTATAAGCCACCCAGTCTATGGCATTTTGTTCTAGCAGCTCAAAAGGGTTAAGATAATCTCTGACATGATGGAGCTCACAAACCAAGGCAGAGAGAGAAAAACAAGTAAATGAGTAATTAAGACAATAAGACAGAGTAACTCAGGATGTAGAGTTCCCTCTGAGAGCTGACTTCCAAAGATAAAACTGTAGGATCAAAATGAGTCCAGCCTGCCAGGCAAGATCAAGGCCCTGGTGCAATGCCCAAAGGGCAGTGTGGCTCATGACCAGCAAGGTGGCACCTGGCATCAAGTGTGGTGCTGGGAGCTGAGTGGGGGCTGCACCCCTTCTTGACTATGGTAAGGAGTTTGGATGTCTCCTAAGTTAAAACAGAAGCCATTGAAAATTTAAATGGAGGACTGAAGTGATACAATGTGTATTTGAAGAAGGTTGCTCTCCAGAGAATTAAAAGGAGGAAGCATGGATTTAGGAAACCTGATATTTCTGAAGTCCAAGCAGATTAGATTCTCACAAGCAGAATCTGAATGCAAGAGCCCTGAACTGAAATTAGAACCCTGAACTCTTCGAAGGCTCGTAACTCTTAAGGGGACAGTGACTTTGGCAAGAATATTCAACACACGGGGCTTATTAGTCTGAATCAACAGTATGTTATATGCACTTAGATGATGGTATGTAATATAGTATAAAACTATTACAATTAATCATAATAACATGCTGTATGATGAAAATTTCCTGACCTTTATTGCATAATATAAACATGCACCCACCATTCAGTTAGCAAAAATGCTCACTCCGGTTGTCCTTGCTCACCACCCTTACAGTTTTGGAGTGGCGCAGGTTCTTTCCAGATCCCTTAGCTTCCTTTCCTCTCCTTTCCCAGATGATCTCTTTCATCCTCAGGGATCCAGAGGTCATGTTTACCAATGACTTCTGATCAGTAAAGCAGGCTGGAATCCATAGATCCAAATAACTACTGGTTTCTCTATGATATTCACTAAGCACATCAAAAATACAAAGTGAGCCCAGTCTTTCCCCATACTCCTGTTTGAATGCCTGTTTCCTCGTCTCAGTAAATGATCCCTCCCTTAATCTAATGTTGATGCCATAATTCTGGGAGCTTAGCCACCCTCGACCTCATTTCCAATATAAAGCTCATCACCAATCTTTTGCATTTGTTCTTATTAGTTGTACATGACAGTAGAGTGTACTTTGACATGTCATACACACATGGAGTACGAATTCCCATTCCTGTGGTTGTACACGATGTGAGTTATATTGGTCGTGTATTCATATATGAGCATAGGAAAGTGATGTCTGCTCCGTTCTACTATCTTTCTTATTCTCACCCTCCCTTCCTTTTATTCCCTTCTGTCTAATCCTTTTGTCTAATCGTCTATTCTTCCCTACCCATCACCAAATCCTATTCATTCTACCTGTAAATACATTTCAGATCCATTCATTTGTACGTTTACTGCATTGCCTCTCTGACTACCTGAGTTGAACACACCACTCTTCTCCTCTGCTATGACCTTAGTTGAATCCTCCACTTAGTTATGTTATTGCAATAAGCTCATAATCAACCATCTTTTATTTCTTCTTACCCTAAATCTTTCCCTCCTCAATAGCAAATATCTTTATAAAACTTAAATATTTTCTTGTCATCCTTTTACTTTAAGCCACTCAGTGTCTTCCCATAGCTAATAAAACAGATCCACACTCCTCCCCAGCATGTATAAAGCCTTGCATAACCAGGACTTTGCCCTCATTGTTAGTCCCTTATGTCGCTCCTGTCCCCCAGGCACACATATCGTAGATACTTTCCACTGTGTATCATCCCTCCTGGAATGCCTTCCTGTACCTTCCTCATGCCAGTCCAAGTATCATCAAAATCTCATAGTAACCAACCTAGGTGCCCTTCAACAGATGAATGGATAAAGAAAAGGTAGCATATCTACACAATGGAATATTACTCAGCCATAAAGGAGAAAGAAATTATGGAATTTGCCAGTAAATGAATGGAACTGGAGCATATCACACTGAGTAAAATAAGCCAGTCCCCAAAACCAAAGGCCGAATGTTCTCTCTGATATGTGGATGCTAACACACAAAAAGGGAGGAGGAGAAGAATAGAAGTTTATTGGATTAAACAAAGGGGAATGAAAGGAAGGGAGGAAAAATGGGAATAGGAAAGACAATAGAATGAATCAGACATAATTGTCCTATGTTCGTGCATAAATACACAACCAGGGGAGATTCACATCATGTACAACCACTATAATGGGATCCTTAATTAGAATAAGTTCAACTCCATGTATGTATAATATCAAAGCACAGCCTACTGTCATGTGTATTTTTAAAAAACAAATAAAAAAACTCACAGATTTTTTTCAGAGTCCTTCCCTAATCCCTTGATCTAAATTTAGTCTCCTAATTATGATTTTATTATAATACTTAACATTTTTATAATTATGTTTATTAGTTCATGCTTATATAATTTTTATCTTTCCCAATAAACCAGCCAATAGTAAACCATACTGGAAAATTAAAACAGCTCAATGCAGATAGGATAATTAATGGCTCAAATATTTCAGGAGTGAAGGTTAAGGTCACTCTATGAAGCACCCCAATCCGCTGAAGTGTTTAGTCAATAGGTTCCAAAATACGACTCTTAACTCAGGGTCAATCATCCACCCATGTAATGACAACCTTCTTTTCCTGTTGGTTGATTGACATAAGGACCTCAGAGTGTCTAGGGCAGTCTCAAATTCCATAAGTAGAATTAACGCTGTGTTTCCTTTTATAACCATTTCTCTCTTGGCACCTATGACCTCTCAGTCAACAGAACCCAGCTATGTGAAGATGAAAGGCACCCTGTGCATGTGAGTGACAGGTGTAATATCAGGGCAGATGCCCACCTCCATACCTTGACGTGCATGTGCAATCGGCTTTCCCTCTGAGTGGGGCATTCAGCATTCCCAGACTACTAAAACTGTACAACCTTCAATCATGCGTAGGCCTTTTAAAATCATATGAAGATTTTTTGAAGCATTTATTTCTAATTCCTGTTTTGCTTGAGGGCATCAATGTAGCAGACCAGCACAATGTTCTATGGAATGAGAGGGCCAAGATTATCTTTGAATACAATTATTAAAGAAATCTATTGGAAATTCCCTGAAATTCCATACAAATTTTAGGACCATCTTTTCTATTTCGGGAAGAAGAAAACATTGAGATTGAATTAATTATGTGAATTTCTTTGGGAAAGTTTGCCACTTTAACAATATTAAGTCTACCAATCCATGAACAAAGGATGCCATTCCATTTAATAAGAACTTCTTTATTTCAGTAACTTCGTACAAATCTTGCACCACCTTGAATAAATTTATTCCTATTTTATTCTTTGTGATGTTTTGTAAACTGAATTGTTTTCTTGAGTTCCTCTTTCAATTGTTCCTTGCTAGCATTTAGAAATACACTGATTTTTTTGGGTTGATCTTATTATGCCCTGAAGCTTGCTAAAATTGTTTCTTAGTTCTAATAGTTCTTTTGTAGGTCTTTTAGGATCTTCTGAATATAAGATCATATCATTTGTTACTTTCTTTCAGATTCAGTTGCCTTTTACTTCTTTCTCCTGCTCAACCACTCTGGCTAGACCTTCTAGCACAACACTGAACATCAGTAGTAAAAGTGGACAACCTAGTCTGAAATGTGCAGGTCTTTCACATATTTTGTTAAAATGATCTTCAGGTATTTCATATTTTGACACTATTATAAATTATATTTTTAATTCCCATTCCAATTTTTGTTGCCAATATATAATAACACAACTGATATGTTTATATTGGCTTTGTATCCTGAGACCTATGCCTTCTAACAGCTTTACAGTGGCTTGGTATTTTTTAATTCATTATTATGTCATCTGTGAATACAAAGAATTCCACTTGTTCCTTTTCAACCTATAAGATTTGATTACACTGGCTACATCTTCTACTTTTCTAAACCTGGTACACTGGTTACTTCCTCTAGTACAATGATAGTAAGAATGAACACCATAGCCATGTTCCTGTTTTTCAATGGGAAAACATTCAGTTTTTTACCAGTAAGCTGGTGTTAGCTATAGACTTTCATGAATTTATTTAATGTACTTCAAAACATCCTCTTTAGTTCCTAAGTTACTTGGAGGTTAATTATATATGGTCATTAAAATATGTCAAAATACTTTCCTGCATCTGTTGAGATGGTTGTGTTTTCTCCTTTACTGTGTTAAGATGGTGCACTGCACTGATTGATGTTCTTTGCAAACAGCAAATCAAGCTTGCATTCCTGAGATATAAATTCTACTTGACATAATTTATTATCATTCTCTATCGCTAGGTTCAATTTGTTATGATTTTGATGAAAATCTCTGCTTCTATGTGCATTCAGAATATTCATCCTTAATTTTATTTCCTTATAATGTATTTTTCTAGTTCATGTAGCAAGAGAAGACCCGTATCATCATACAGTGATCTGGGAGATGCTTCCTGCTCTATTTTCTGAAAGAGGGAGGATAAGATACGTTTTACTTCTTAACCAGATGTTTGATAGACTTTCCCCTAAAGTCATCACCCCTAAAGTCATAAGGGGTGAATTTTCTCTGTGAAAAATTTTAACTATGAATTCAACTCTTGATAGATATAAGGTTATTAAGATTTTTCTATTTCTCCCTAAGCTAGGTTGGTACTTGTGTTTTCTCACAGAATGTATTGGATTGTTTTTTTTTGCTGGCATAAAGAGGTCCATAATGTTTCTTATTGTATTTTTCTATTCTGTATGATCTGTATTGATACCTAATCTTTCTATTTTATTTCTATTATCGATACTTTGTATTGTTGTCTTCCTGATCAGTCTAACTAGTAGTTTATCAGTGTTACCGATCTTTTTAAAGAACCAGTTTTTGTTCCCTTGACTTCCTCCATTTGTCCCCTTGCGTTTTTCTTGTTGTACAGTTTCCTTCCTTTTACTGACTTTGGGTTTAATTTGCACTTCTAATTTCTTAGGGTAGAAATTTAGATCATTGATTTTAACCTTTCTTCCTAGTTTTTTAAAAAAAACATTTTAAGCCATAAATTTCCATTTCTGATTAAATGCACTGATTTAGCTATATTCTAATTTTAATATATTTTCATTTTTACTAAGCTTAAAATATATTCTAACTTTTCTTGTGATTTTTATTTTTGTCTATGGGTTATTTAGAAATGTGCTGTTTAATTTCTAGATATTTTAGAACAGTAAAGATATATTTTCATTGTTGCCTTCTAATGTTTCATTTTTTTTCAGATTATACTTTGCATAGTTTTGATCCTTTACATTAGTTGAGACTTGTTTTACTTCCCATAATACTGTTTATATTAATGAATGTTCTATTTGTGCTTGGAAAGAATGTGTAGTGTGCCATTATTGGGATTAGTGTTCAATAAGTGTCAAGTGGTTAATTAAGTCAATTAAGTCTTCTATATTCTCTTTGACTTCATTTTCTATTGATTACTAAGGGTAGATACTAAAATTATCAATTATAATCCATAATTTGTCACCTGATTCTTTTAGCTTTGACAGTATATGTATTATGAATTTGCAAGCTCTGTAACTTGATAAAAACACAGTAATGCACAACTTGTTGGATTTTTTATTGTGAAATATTCTACTTTATCTCTGAATATTTTTTACCCTGAACTTTGTTTTTCCTTTTGTTGATAGACACTCTTGCTTTTGAATGTTTGTGTTTTCATACTGTGTCTCTTTCTATGCCCCTACTTTTAAGATCCATGTATCTGTTTCCCCTTTTCTGACAAACTCTGCTTTTTCATTGAGTGTTTAATTCATGTAAGATCATTACTACGATTGAGTTTAAGTCTACCATCCTGCTATACACTTCCATTTCTCCCAAATGATTTTGAAATTTTATTTAACTTCTCCTTTATGTTGTTCTTTGGAGTTGAGTAGTATTTTAATTTTTCATTTTATCTTCTCAGTTCTTACCCCTCTCTTTCCCTCCCTCCCTTCCTCCCTCTTTCCCCCCTTTACTTTCTCTCTCTCATTGCTTTAGACTGCATAATATCTAACCTTAACATGTAAGTTTATACTATCTCAAACATAATATGCAACCCACATTCCTCCCATTATTATTTTTAATATATTTTAGTTAGACTTTATTTCTAAAGATTTTATAAATGCCATAACACAATTGTTGTTACATATTTTCTTTGAACAATGATTCTTTTTAAATAACTTTTTTTAATTTCTCATTTTTTAGGAAGAAGTTTTAACTTTCTTTACATTGCTGATCTGTTACAACAAATTTCTCAACTTGCTTCTTTGAAAATTATTTTCATTTGTCTCCAGTTTGAAAAATATTTTTGATAGGAAATTTTACATAGAAGAGATTCATTTTTTATTGTTTAAAAGATGTCATTCCATAGTTTTCTGGCAAGCATCGTTTCTAATGAGAAGTGATGGGTCATTCCTATATCTGTTTCCTTACATGTAGTAAGTTTTATCCCTTTCTGGGTGCTTATCAGATATGTCTTTATCACTGGTATTCAAAACTATGATTATAAAGTGCCCTAAAATAATTTTCCTTTTTTTTCTTTTTCCTGCTGCATGCTTGGTGTTTCTTAGGTATATGAATTTATAATTTTCACCAAATATAGAAAATTTTTGGCTGTAATTTCTTTAAACATTTTTGCCTCCTTTCTGAAATTCAACTCAATATTTTATACTATTTTCTGTTGTCACAAAATCACTAAGGTTTTGTTCATTTTTTAGCTTTGTATTTTATTTGCTTCCATTTGAATTATTTCAGTTCTTATGCTTTTCAATTTACTGATCTTTTTTCTATTGTCTCATCTCTTCAGCCACCAGCATATTTTTTAAACTTCTTATACTAGATTTTTAACTCTAGAACTTCCATTGTTTACTTTTAATATCTCCCATTTCTCTCCTAATGATGTTTATGCTTTCCTTTAAATCTTTGTGTGTATTTATGATTTTTTTAACTCTTTCCTACCAATTTCATTATCTCTATTACTTCAGGATCTGTTTCTATTGACTTGTTTTTCTCCATTTTCTTGTTTCTTCACTATCTAGTAATTTTTATTGAATACCAGACACCATGATTGTTACAGAGTTCAGAATCTGGATTTTGTTGATTTCCTTTATTTTTATTTATTTATTTGGTACCAGAGATTGAACCCAGAGGGACTTTATTACTGAGCTACATCCCCAGCCTTTTTAATTTCTATTTTGAGACCTACTTATCTCACTAAATTGCTTAGGGATTCTCTAAGTTGCTGAGGCTGGACTTGAACTTGTGATCCTCCTGCCTCAGCCTCCCAGTCATTGGAATTACAGGCGTGCACCACCAACACCTGGTCTTACTGACATCCTTTAAACACCACTGAGTTTTATTTTGCCAGGGAGTCAAGTTTTCATATCAGTGTGGTCCCCTCAAGCCCTGTTTTTAAACTAAATCCTCTGAGTGTTCAATAAAGTTTATCCATGGTCATCTAGTCAAAGCATAAACTATCCCAAGCCTATGTGAACTCTGAAAGATATTCAACATAGAGCTGTCAAGTAGTTTTCCATTTCCCAATGCCATAAAGCAGGAGGAGGAAGAGGAGGAGGAAGAAGAGCTTAGAATTCAAGCAAATAACCAAGAAATCCCTGTACAGAATTCTGGAGTTCTTTCCCTACATATTTGCCTTTTCTCTGGACTCTTGCCTCACAGATTCCAGCTGCATCAACCTCCTGCTTCTATAACCCAGTGAAACTGCTATGCTCTGCACCTCCATCACAAAGACAGTGACTTTTAGGGAAAAGCCTGAAGGTCTCTGCAAAGGTTCCTGTCTACAGAAGCCCATGCATTTTCCTTTCACCACCAAAGACAGGATACAAGTCTTTTTCTCATCTATCTTCTATGTATTACAGAAATGATTCTCACTGGAGAATAGAAGGGAGAGGATGGAAAAGGGATGATACTGAGCTTTCAGCAGAAAATCAGCACCAACAGAATAGACATAGTCAGAACCAAGTCTGGTCACATTCTTGATCTGCCACAATTATCCACATAATTAAAACAAGTCACATAATCTCCTGTGTCAGGGATCCCCAAGAGCATCATCAGCCTGGACGATTTACTAGGACTCAGAACTCGGAAAAGCTGTTATACTCACTGTGTGGTTTCTTGTAGGGAAAGGCTACAGATTCAAACTCAAAGGGAAAAAACACACAAGGAGGAGTCTGAGGGAAACCAGATGCAAACTTCCATTCATGACTTTGTGACTCCCAGTGGAGTCACCCAGACAGTGCTTGATTCTCTCAGCAGCAATGTGTGACAACACACAGGAAGCACAGGCAGCCAGGGGAACACACCCAAGTCCCATTGTCCAAGGAATTTATTAGTCACACAGGGCGCAACACCTGCTTAATTAACTTCAGCTACTCAGACTACAGTTCCCCAGGGGTGAGACTGATGTAAGGTAGCCCAAATATTCAGACATACAAAAAGAGGTATTCACTCAAAATCGTACTGTCGGTATAAACCATCTGGTGTGGAGCCAGGCCTTGGGCACACAGAGGCATTCCTACCACCAAGGCTGCTCCCAGGCTGGAGGGATCATCTCTGGGAGCCCGCCAAGGCCATCTGAAGGGCTTTGGGAAGGATCGAGGCTAAGGAGCCCAGGCTGAGGGTAGAGTGGGATCTGTGCAGGTTCTCTGCACCAGGTACTTAGCTGGGAGACAAACTAGAGACCAAAAAGCAGCACAGGTTTTGTTTGCCAAGTTGTGTGCCATGAGCTTCATCTACCCTGGGACAGCTTTTTTATTTCACACGGAGTCCTGTAAGAGCTGATGGTGGCCCTGTCACTATTGTTATCTCCATAGTCAAGGTTTAAAACTAGCAATTTAGATGATAATGGCTTAAAACATTTTATGTCAACGGCCTACCACTGCTGAATTCTAAATATTTGTCATACTAATTACAATTTTATTGAGCACACGTCTCACATACCTACTGAAAAAAATGTGTTCTGTGCCACTTTGAAACATCTTGATTTGGAAAGAGAATCAGCAGTTGATAATCTTTGAAAAAAAAAATTTCATGAAAATATTCTACACACCCGCCTGCTTCCAAAAGAGCAGAGGTGTTGCTCAGATCCTTGGCTGTTTGTTTTAGCATTGAAGCCATTAACTCTGGTTATTAGATCCTCACAAGAGATGGGAAGGATTACCTCTAATCATAGGCAATGCAAATTACCATGTATGCTGATGACATTTTAATGTCTATGACAAATCCAGATAAATCACAGTGGGCTTGGTTGGATTTACTGGATTAATTTATGTAATTGTTGGAATATAAAACTTGCTGCAAAAATCAGGCCTGAAACCAATGGATGACTTTTACCTAAAGTAATTGATCACTAACTTACTTTTCCTCAGAGACTACTCAGGGGTACAGTAACTTAACATCGAGGACTGTAATCTCAGCAAAATCACAAATATCAAAAATAAAACCAAGCAAAGGTTGATGAACGTGGGCAGATCCTATTTGCTGATACTTGATGTGTTTCTCCATTTGATCTCCTTTCCTTCCTCCCCTAATGGGGGAGGTGTCTAAGCCTTTCTCACCTGAGCACTGTCTTCTCAAAATATTTGTGTCCATAGGGCAGGTCAAAAGCAGTGGAGGGGCACTTTGTAAAATGCCCCACATCCAGGGCCAGGCTGGAGTGCACAAAAGGGAAGGAGGAGGAAAATAAGAACCAAGTCGTGCTCCCGTCACCAGAGGACTTTTCCATCCGTTTCCTTGACTTCTAAGCTAACTGACCCAGAGACTAAAACTTCCAATCTGTTCCAGTTTTCCAGTTCTTTCCAACTCTCCCCAACCCAGCCCGCTCTTTGGGAGTATTTGATTCAACAGAGTAAGATTCTAAAGCAGAAAAACAACTATCAACAAGCATTTGAACCTTTTTTTTCCTAAAACCATACCAAAGCAATATGGTTAATATCAATGGGGCTGATTCTCATTGTTCTCTCTGCTCTTGATGCAGAATCAAGATCTGATCTGGTACCATATTCCCCAGATTCCACTGCAACTAGGAGTGCTTACATGGTTAATAAGGTGCAAACTGAGAATTCTGGAAAGGTCCTTTTCTTTTCTGGGCACTCTGTGCTTCCTTTCCTTCTTCCTGGGACCCAGACAGGATCCTGGAGGTGGAGCAATCAAATTTCTGTCAATCTGTACACTAAGAACACAAAGCATGTACCAACAGTAGAAGAGTTCTCTGTTACTCACAGCCCAAACCCCTCCTAACTGATAGAAGCAGCATCCCTATTTATAAGTCTTAAGCAGAAAAAGCAACGCCTCAGAGTCTTTCCATGGCAGGGAGGCCATCCATTTCCACAACAGCACTATGTCTCCGTAATTGTCAGACAAATTAAAATGTGGTTAATTGTTACATAATGTTCCCAATATAGCACCATTCCATGTTTATGGCAAAAAAACAAAACCATCAAGATGATTGAGTGTGGGCACAAAGACACCCCTAGAAGATATAAAAATCATTCTGATTAAGCCATGCCTCATCAGAAAAGGGATGTTGCTGGTTCAGTCATGGTTTATGGTTAGTATCGCGGTGGCAGGGCTAGAGGAGAAGGATGGCAGATTAATTGCCGGACTAATTGACCAGCATTTAAGTCCATTTCAGTAAGTCTCCAAACGGTGCTTCTGTTGACACCAGGAGCCAGCCCGTGGCACAGGCGGCGCGGCGACACTGTGCGCGCAGGCGCCAGGGACACGCGGGACGTTTTGACAAGCACCAGAAAACATTGTGTGCTAGAAAAGAAAATATTTGTCTAGCTTCTCACTGAGTACAGCAACATTTCCATACCTTATTTACTTCTTCTCAAGAGGCTAGACAGTTTTCACACTGAGTGAGGCTAGAGAAAGCTCAGCGTGGGAATCGGGATTCTCATTGGCTTCTTCCAAATCGATAGGTGTCGAAAATCTCCCCGCGGTCACCCGGCGTGGGAATCAGGCGCTGCCCAAACTGCGGCCATCTGGCCTGAGTGACTGTGTGGTGGCTGTGATCTGGGCGCCACGTGTGCGGGCCCCCTGCACAGAGCGGGCAGCCAGCACGCACAGGCCAGGGCGCAGCGGGTGTCTGCCAGCTCAGGCGCATAGGCGGTGGCGCTGGGCACGCTCGCTGCGCACCCATCTGCCCTGTGCAAGCAGTATGTTGCAATTACGACGACATTATAAAAGAAGCCGTTGATACTGAGAGACTGGTTACCCAGCGTACCCTTTCGCACCAAAATAAACATCATATTGTTAATTGTGGCTGACATGCCGTTTGCAAAAACACTTGAAGTTATTTGTATTACTAGCAGCCATCTGAGGTCTTATTTTATCTCCTTAAATCTGCTGCAGTTTTCTGAATGAATTTTTATGGTCACATTTAAGGAAACAATTAGAAGTGCCAATAAAGAATTCCCTACAGTCCCACTAATCTCTTTGGATCCCAACAGTGGTAAACAAGCTCAGGGCCTGTCTCCACCGTGAAGACAGCCCAATCTGGGAAAGTGAGGCAAACCATCCAAATTATCCCCTTCCAGAAAGATGATGTAACATGAAAAATTAACCTTTTCACCTTTGGATGTTCTTGGAGTTTTCTATGTTTAGTCCATGAGGATTCCCCTTTCAACCAGAAATAACACTCCTACGCGCCACCCCCGCCCAGGAAGACACAAGATCCTTTTTCTCCACAAGTGGAGCTGTTTTTCTACCCTATTCATCAAGGTCCAGGTCCTCCTTACAGTTTTATTACAAGTAATTGAATTATGTGTGTATAAGGCATCTATGTATATTCTAAAGACTGTTGTCGATGTTCCTGGAAAGCAAGGCCTATTTATAAACATGCAGGTAAGGTGGAAAAATAAGAGCTGAATAACCAGTTCTAGTCCCAGGCATGGCAGAGAATGGGTTGTCAACTCTGCCCTCCAGGGAGGAGGGACAGGTATATACATAGTAATAATACAAGCACAAATGATGTGTCAGAGAAGCAAAAACAAAGTAAAAAAGGACAGGATTCCTGGGGCCGTGGAAGAGGTGAGGAAAGGCTCACAGAAGGGGCACCTAAGTCGCCACCAGAAAGGCTTTAAACAAGCAGAGAAGCAGAGCCACACCTGTTGGGGGATGGGGGAAGGAAGGTGGAGAAAGGAGGCAGGGGAATAGAGACCACAGTATGTCATGAAAGTTGGAGCCATGAAATGGAAGAGTAAAAGCTATGTTCCAATTACGTAGATGAATCCATGAAAGCCCCTGACCTGGAACTGGGAACGCTACACCTTAAGTGAAATGGAAATGGAAATATAAAGTGGAATAGATTAAAGGGGAGCTAGTCTCAGAAGCCCTAAGAAATTGCAGCCTTATTTGGTAGATAATCATGGCAATATCTATGGCACCATAATGGTGTCATACAAAGGCTGGAATTACAGTCTGGAAGGAGCTTCCAATGTCAATGGGCAGTGAGTGATTTAAATCAGGTTCAGTAATGTCTCATACCCACATTCACCTGATTGGTCCTTGTCTCAACCAATCCCAAAAGAGCCCCTAAGATGTACTTTCCTCCAGAAAATAAATATGCAAATTCGTCAAGCAATACAACTATAGGTCTGGGTAATCCCTGGTTCTGCTTTCAATTCATGACAATTTAAAGATTAGGATTAAGGTTTTCTCTATACTTCCTATGATTCTTCAGGGTTAGTGCCTCCTTTAAACATTTGTGCCTACACAGTATAATTTTTCAGTTTCCCCATAATTTTCAAGTAAATATCAAAGATAATGAATAAAAGGTTTTCACACAAAAAGACTAACATACACCAATATAATTAGGTTATACAGAATCAAGAAAGATATACAGATGCATATATATGTGTATATATGAATTTATGTGTATGTGTGCATATATGTGAATATATATTCGTTAAACACAATGCCAATTCAATTTCCTTAAACACTTGACAAGACCTATTTTCTGTGAGATTTCTTGCTAACAGGCCCTGAGTCGCACTAAGTGCTCTCAAAGTACATAGAAGTTGTATTTTATCGCATGGCCCTAATTGAGCTGTCTGGGTTAAAGAAGCCGAGTGTTACAGAAATGTTTATTATACAAGCACACTTAATCTGAAGCTGGGAAGAACATTTCTGTAGCTTCGGGTGTAATTTATCCCTGCAAAAGGCAAGAAAAAAGGCCTTTTATCACCCTCTCATTTCTGTGAATTATGTTTATGGACTGCTGCTACTGCTGGGTATCTGCTTTCACTCCAACGTGCAGGAATTAAGGCCCAAATCTCTGCAGTTGAATCTCATTATGTTCCCCGTCCCCTGCTTCCCATCCGGCCGTGTGCCTTCCCCATACATCCAGTGCGGTCACAGTCACTTACACCTGCTCTTGCTTACGGCCGCGTTTATTTATAGCAAGGCAAACAGGGTGTAAATGGAGATATCTGGCGACATTTATCTCTTCCAATATCTCTGTTTCAGTCAACTTGCCATGGGGGACTTAGAAATTTTTTCTTGATTTTTTTCTGTTGTTTCCTCCCTCTCCACCGTTGGTAGGGTGATTAAAGGAGAGTCTTCGTTTTACTAATTGACAGTTTCCTCCTCCTTGATTCCTTTCAATCTTGGTATCAGGGTGACAAGAGCCACCAGCAAGATTATGAATGTCCTGATCAAGCACAGGAAGAATTAAAGAATTTTCTACTTTTTATTTTGTTCCACACTAAAACATCAAAAGGTACGTCCATCAGAAGGCACACTATTCTTCAAACCCAGCTATTCATAGATCTCCTATTAACAAAGAGAGTATTCTGCATAATAGATTTTAGTTCTATTTTCTTTTCATTTTTTTTTTGCTTTTTAAAAATATCTGTATTGAGATATAATTTAGAGATTATAAAGTTCATGTTTCAAGCCTACAATTTAATGGTTTTAGAATGTTTGCCAAGTTGTGCATTCATCATCATAATTTTTAAAATATTTTCTTCATCTCAAAAAGAAACCTTGTGTCTGTTAGCAGTTGTTAATCATCTCTATCTCCCACCCCTCACTCTGCTCCCCCTAGTCCTAGGCAACCACTACTCTATTTTCTATTTCTATGAATTCGCCTGTTCTGGGTATTTTACACAAATGTCACCATACAGTACATGGTCTTTTGTGACTTGCTTCCTTCACCTGGCATAATGTTCCTCCGTATTATAACATCTATCTGTACTTCATTTCTCTTTATTGCCAAATAATCTTCCGTCATGTGCATTTATCATGTTTTGCCCATTCATTCATTGGTTGATGGATGGCTTTCACTGGTTGACGGATATCTAGGTTGTTTCCACTTTGGGGCCTTTATGAATAAATCTGCTATGAACATTTATATACAAATTCTTGTATAGACATGTTTTCATTGCTCTGGGGTAGATACCTAGACTGGAATTGCTGATCATATGGAAACTCTATTTTTGCATTTAGAGGGATTGCCAGACCTTTCCAAGTGAATGCACTATTTGACTTTCCCACCAGCAGTAGAAGAGGTTTCTAATTTCTCTCCACCCTCACCAACAATTATTCTTCTCTGCATTTTTTATTATAGCCATCTTAGAGAGTGAGGAGTAGCATCTCATTGTGCTTTTGGTTTATATTTGCCTAATGGCTTTTCATGTGCTTATTAACCATTTGTATTATTTCTTTGGAAAAATTATAATATTTTGCTTATTTTAATTATATTTATTTATTTTGTAGTACTAGAGATTAAACCCAGAGTATTCTTAGCCCACTGTTTGTTTTTAATTGGGTCATTTGTCTTTTTATTATTATTGAGTTTTTTAAAGTATTCTAGATGCAAGATTCTTATATGATTCTTATCTTATATCTTATCTTATATGATTTGCAATATTTTCTTCTATTCTGAAAGTGGTCCTTTCAGTTTCTTGATGGTGTCTTTTATTTATTTCTTTATCAGAGCTTTATAGTTATACATAGTAGTTGAGTTCATCACAATAAATATACATGCATGAAATATAGTATTGTTTTCCAAGTCTACATTTATTTTAAAATTTATTAAATAAAATATTATATGGCTTCATTTGAAACATGGAGACTTCATATAATTATTTATTATCAAGAAAATAAACAAATTGTCAATGAGATAAAAATCAAATTCATAAAATTAAAGGCATATAGTAAAGAAATAATTCTTCCCAACTTGAAAAAACATAGCTCTCGCATGCACATGTGATAGTTATCTGAGTAGTTAATTTATTCATACACAAACGTCTTTTGAGCCAACTGTACTCCAAGCACCCTTCTGTAAGCAAAACCCAGAAAAAATTCCTCTTGTCATTCACACTCCAGCCAAGTGCAAACCATTCAGTAAAACAAAGAATAAGACAGAAGGAAGATTTATATTCCCAGAACTTGATCTTAAAAATGTGTGTAAATCTTAATATGAATACTACAAATGGAATTAGGTCAGAGCACCAAAGTAAAAATTCTTCACCTAGCGATACCAGATCCCTCTTTGGGAGCCAACTCTTCTAGGGACTGTGAAGACAGTCCATGGTAGGTGAAGATTCTGCAGGATATATAACACTGGAAAACGAGCAAGATTCTGTTTCATTTAACACAATGGATTGTTCAAGCACAGTAGAAAAAATTGAGGTTCAGAAGTTAAAAAATCACATGACTGAAGTTAGGATTCAGAGACATAGGGAATTCTCTCCAGCTCTTCCCACAATCTCTCCTGTGGCAGAAAGTAGTAGAAAAGAAAATATGATGGAAATTCAGGCAAGACTACTGACCTGGCCATTTCTAGAACACATGGAACTAAGTACCCACAGAGGAAAGTGGCCCAACTCCATATGGCTGGATTTTCCTAACCC
This sequence comes from Xerus rutilus, assembly GCA_028644305.1. Taxonomy (NCBI): domain Eukaryota; kingdom Metazoa; phylum Chordata; class Mammalia; order Rodentia; family Sciuridae; genus Xerus; species Xerus rutilus. The sequence goes on along the minus strand of CM053408.1, from coordinate 6,293,963 downwards.
ACTCAAATTTAGAAAACATGAAAGCAATACCAAGCATGTTCTTAAAGTTAAAATAACTAAACTTTTTTTTCAAAACAACAAAAATGGTTTCCTGTGTGCTGTTTTCAGGTGCTGGGTGGACAGGCCAGGGGATGTGAAGAGGCCTGTTGGTCGTCTGCCATTCTCAGCAGGCAGGCAGACTTTTTCTGGCTTCATGGGAAGATGGGTTTCCTGTGGTCCTAAAAGCATGGCCAGCTCAGTTGAGTTTTTAAATGTTCCTTTGTTTCCAACCAATGAAAGAAAGAGAGCCAGTCCCTTGTCCCAGAAGCCCCACAACACTTTGCCCACCTTATTGGTACCATCGTCACCGCCTATCCATCTCTGCCCCAATCCCTACAAGGGCACAGCATCACTACAGTTGGCTCACATCTCACACAGCGTGCGTACTAGGGAATCAGCCACGGCATCTACCATGCCATCTCCCAAACCTAATGTAACTATGACCTTTTGTAAAGCTTTCCTCCTCCTTTCTCCTTCCCCTCTCCACCCCTGCCCCAGAAGTATGCTTTCACCACTCAGACCCCAGGCAGGCCTTCTCTATAGTTCTTTTATGACACATGCCTGTTTTATCTTCACTCTGAAGGTCAGGTTGTAATCCAAATGTGCCCTGGCATCCTTGGGGCAGCTTCTGCCTGCATTCCATGGTCACCTGAGGATAGACTCTGTACTTCTCCACCTATCTACTCTTGTAGCTCCACCTGAAATTCTAACTGGCAAAAACACCGGTAATGAGTAGTGTCCATTTTATTTATGGATTTGCAGAAAGAAAAGGAAAAGGATTCACCTAATGTGTCCCATGCCTCGGAGCAGGCCCTTCCAGATCTCTGGCCTCCTGGACTCTCTGCTTAGCACTGTCTTCTACCCTTGCTACTGATGCCATGAGACTAACTTCCTGTCCAGTCTTTTAAAGCAGGGAAATGTGCCTGGACATGGTTGCTCCATGGTCACCCTTTGTTGTTTCTGCCCGCTGTGTTATCCATGGGGAGGTGGCCTGGGCTATTTCCTCACTTAAAAGCCATAGCATATCAGCTTCTTGATTGTTTCTACCTGGCCCTTGTATATCAGTCCTAAGTCACAGGAGATACACCTGTTGGAATGATTATAATGCCTACCACAATGTCCTTTGCCTACAGCCTAACTTTTGCTGGGCTCCTTTAGACTATTTTGTACATAAGCCTTCTATTCAAGTCCATTATCTCCAGTCAGCCGCGGGGCAGAGGACAGATGTAAGATGTGTTTTCTGATATATTCAAGATCACTGTGGGCATACTGTGTTTCTCACAGACCTTGTACATCATATCCCACTCTCTCAGTTAATGACCACAAAAGAGAAGAAAATGACATCTGTGGAGCCATTACTGGACACGCTCCTAAGATTCTCTGTACTTGCCCTGCGTGCTCTACCATGCACAGCCTTAGAGCCACCCTGTAGAACTCCACCGCCAGGTGCAGGATGAAATGGGTCAAAATGTAACCAGTTTTTCTTGACTTAAAAGGTAGGAGCAGCTTACATATTCTTTGCCAGCACCACTGAGTTTGTAGGAAGCAGAGGTAATGTAAAAACAGAACAAACTTCTCTGAGAAGATAACAAGGTCCTACTTATGCCATCTTGGGGAACTTCCACCTCTACAGGTTAAAATGCAACTAGAAAGAACTTTTCTTCAGAGTCTGAGTAGCAGGACCTCACTCTTCATCTCATACAGTTACGTCTACCTGACCTCCCAGCATCAGCCTTAAATGACAATAAAAATAATAATATCCACCATTTATTCAGTTCTTACTATATGCCAGTCCTATTTTGAATACATTACCAAATTAAACACCACTAAATTTAGCTACATACGGGACAGATGCAATTATTCTCATTACCATCTGATAAAATTGAAACACAGAAAATATGTGTCCATGACACTAAACAGAACAAGCCTGAAATTCAACTCTGAATAACTTTGGTCCTGCTGTTCTCCTGGCAGACTTGGCTGGGCACACACTAGTCACCAATAGGCCCAGCCTATGAGCCTCAGCTTCACCAGCGAGTGTCTGAACAGCGGCGGCTTCCCGCATCCTGGAGTGGACTCACCCCTGGGCTGTAGACTCACCCTCTACGTCTGTCTGATAACATGTGGACCTACACGGATGTGCCTGCAGGTATTTCCCATGGCTTCCATGCAGTTCTCCTCCAGGATCAGTAATGGAGCATAACCCTCATCCCCACTAGCCAGGGCTCCCAGACCCTCAGATTTCCCATGTCACCTACCACAGACCAGCCCTGAATTAAACAGAAAATGCCCAAGACTGGAAAAGTCACTTGCAGAGGGTGCCAGATTCCCAAAACAAGTCCAAGAGACAGAGGGAATAGGCATCCCTAAACTGTCAAAGATGTTCTACATTTGCACAGACTGAAAACTTACACCTAAAATAAAACAAGTGAAGGTATCAAGGTCATGGGTCCTAAAAATAATTAAGACAAAAAAAAACACACAAATAGGAAGGCGGTCATATTTTACACATCTAAAATTAGCAGTAAGAGTCATTAGACAATTACTGTCCATTTTGAAATACTGACGTTTAAATTTTCTTTCCTCTGCAGCTTTTTATATCCTGTGTATAATGCATTTTGAATGAACTATTTAACTATAGGAAAAGACACATATTATGCAAAAACAAACCAACCCATTCTAGATTGAGCACATCTCTCACAAAACACAACAAACAAAAAAAGCAATCATGGAGACGGCAAACTTAAAAGCTTTGAGTGCTGGGGACACATTTGGCATTATTATTTACAGATGAAAAATATAAGGTTCAGAAAGGTTAAGTGACATCTTAACAAAGATTGTATGTCATGCAGGGAGCCAAAGAAGGTTTTTGATTAGCTAGCATGCCTGGAGATCTACAAATCCACTCTTGCTAGGAAGCGTATTATTCTATGACCAAACCATAAAGAAGCCTGCGGCCCTGAGAACATGTGAGTTCAAACAGTGAAGAACTATGAATGCAGGCCAGGACCCAGAAGGTCAGGATGAGTAACAGGATTTGGGGTCACACCTCGGGCTGCAGAAATAGAGGAGACACTGAGCTGGCAGATTCTTGTGTGGGCAGAGTGCTCCCAGCACTGTGGAAGGCAAAGACTGAATGGATTCAAAAAGAACAGTTTTAACCTGGTACCAAAATGACTGCTCCAGGAACTTGGAATACTCTATGAAGAAATCAATCATCCTGGGGTTTCAGGAGAACATAGGATAGGTTTTGTTCTTGCTGGCAAGAACTAAGGAATATCTTAAAAGAAACTGAGAAACATGGTACTGATGTGTGTTGAGTTTATGCCTAACTAAAGAGAGAACTTGAAAGTGCTCCCATGAAGCACCTACCCTGTGTGTGCCACAGTCCTCGTGCCTCGGTGAGGTTGGTGAAGTTGGACGTATGTTATATATTCGACTCTGAAAAGATAAAAACAAGAAGTGTTCTTGATTCTAAGCACTAAGGCTTGATCATGTACTACCACACAGAAGCTAAGAGTCAAAGTAGAGAGCCAGGAATCCACCCACATTGAAACATTATGAGCTTCACAGTGAATTAGTCATAAGGCAGGTGGGCAAGAGTCCAGAGCCTGCCCATCAGAGGGCAGGCAAAAGCAGGCCAGCGGAACAGGGCAGACACACAGAAGGTAGAGCCTGCGGAGATCCAAGCAAACCAGGGATCAGAAAGCAGACAGGCCAATGATAGGAAGGTGCAACGATCGCAGAGCAAAGGAAAACAGATGGCCAAATCCTGGGCAGGCAGCACAGGGCTGGAGCATCCCAGAGGTGAAGAAAAAAGGGCAAAGTGGGTGAGAAAACAGATCGATAGGCTCAGGAAGTGGACGGCTGGCTTGTGCCTCTCTACGCACAGCTAGCAGAAACTGGCCTCCCTCCTATCAACACAACCCGCTTAACACTGGATTCTGAAGTGTTCTCTTATTGTGTAACTGAACTTAGTATTCAGTGAATGCAAACAATTACACCCAGTTCTCAAATGTGTAGCATTTGTATCCATTCATGTAATGTGAAGAAAGAAAATGGCTGAATAGACATCAATATGGCCATGATTTTCATGGACATGAAGAGAACAGGGCCCATTCCTACTGAAAACCCTAAACAAGGAAGAAGTACTCAAACCTGGCCAACAAGGTCTGTTGGAATATTCTAAGCATCAGCATAACACAGGGAAAGGGTTCCTGAACCAGAGAGCAGAACCCTGGGGTTGACTCTCTGCAGTACCATTCAATGTGGTAACTAACCCTCAAGAGATCATTTCCCTTATGTTAAAAATAACAGAAATATTTCTTTCACTTTAAAATTCTGTTTCTACGAAAGATTATTCCAGGAATTCTAGGGACTGAAGATTAGAATGTTTTAACCAAAAAGAACATAGATTGTCTTACTCTGGAAGTCTTTAAATATAAGTTAGAAAACTCCAGATTGAACAAAGATTTAAATGTAAAATCTGGACAATATAGAGGAACAGAAGAGATCCATAATCATATTTTACTCTAATTTTGGAGTGAGGAAGCTTTCCTAAACACGACACCAAAACCATAAGAAAAAAAACTGACAAATATAGCAATGTGAAAATTATAAAATTCTTCAGAACAAAAATGATGGAATATGACATAATCAATGCTAAAAACAAACTAGCAGAAATCCAGCCCAGATCACAGACAAAAGATCTACTTCCTTCATACACAAAGAGGTGTTTTAAATCAATTTTTAAATGGTACAAGTACCCCCATTGAGAAAATAGCAGAAGACAGAAGCTAGAAATGCTTGGAAGAAACAAAAATATCAGTAAACAGGAAAGGTGCTCAATTTCACCAATAGCTAAAAATATTTAAAGCAAGCACCGATAAAGTACAAGTTTTCACTTCCCAGACCAACAGTTCTTAATGAATCCTCACTGTTTGCTGAGGAAGGGAAGACTCCAACACTTCAGAAACTTCCTGTTGAAGTCTAAGCTGGTACAGTGTTTTCAAGAGTGGTCTGGGAATATGAATTATCAATCTAAATGATAACTTAAAATTCTCACTTGAATTCCCTTCCTGGAATTTAACTTATGGAAATAAATTATCAAACAAATTTTAAAAGATGAACATTATATCCCTGTAAGAAGATTGAAAGTAAGAAGTAATTCAAATATCTATCAGTAGGAAGCAGGTTCAATGGAAGACTATGCAGTTAAGAAAAAGGAGGACATTTCTATAGTGCTTAAACTTGTCTGTATTCCTTTTAAATTACTAGGAATAACGAGTGGATGATAACAGATGACAAGTAGATGACAGATATTCTCTTGTTACATAATATAGGTACAATTTCACTAAATTCATTTCCTCGTGGATTTATTCAACAAATGTCTTTTAGCCTCTTTTCTGTACAGCATTCCCTTAGAATAAAACTGTGTAAATAGCTTTTCAAGTTCACTTCTTGCTGTTTGTCAATTCCCTTTCCCAAATACAGTGAAGATAGTGGTTTTTCACTATTTAGAAAAACTTAAGATGCTGCCCTTTCTCATATAGCAGTGGAATGCATCTTCAGTCTAAAACCAGCAGGAAGGAGCAACACAGCTGGAGGAGGCCAGGGCAGCTGTGAAAGGTCAGTGGGGGCTTGGCCAGGAGTGCCAGGCCTGGTCCCAGCAGTCACGCTGCTCTTCAGCTAGAAATGTAGTGAATCGCAAGAGGAAAATTAACACCTCAGAACGTTTATTGGTCCTAAGAATCTCAGTTCTTTCTCTCATCACAGGAAAAAAAAAAAAAAAAGGAGAAATTCTGCAACATTATGAATCAACATTCAGCAAAGAGAAATTCAGCAGGGCTGGAAGCCACCTGCATGCTGAAGAAACTATACCTAGGTTGAAACTGTTTCTTCAAGGTTGGTGGGAAGCCACTGCCCTGGAACTCCAAGTTCTCACAGCCTGGCTGCCCAGCCCTTCGCAGGGTCCCCAGGTCGCACCCTGCAGCCCCCAAGGGCCTGATGCAGGTCCCAGCGGAGGCGCCCAGGACCTAACCTCCAGGCCAAGGCTGGCGCCATGCCTTTGCCAGTTGGCCCTCCTTGTGACATCACCTTGGAGGGTCCTTTCTCTTTCCTACTCTCCTCTTAACTGACTGGGTGGCCACTAGCTCTGAGCATGCCCAGAGTCTCCTGAGGGGTTGCCACCTGCCCCGCCAGCTGCCTGGCTTCCAAATCCCAGGCTCTTCAGCCGCAGATCTTCTCCTGCTCTGCCTGCCTGGCGGCTCCTATGACCCCACAACTACCCTTGCAAGACAGCCAGGCCACCTGCCTGTGGCTTTGCTCAAAGACATGCATCTGCCTGGGCCAACCAAAAAAAGGGGGAACTTCGACGAGCATCTGGGGAACTGGAAGGACCTGCTGGAGGCTTGCAAACCCAGGAGGATTGAGGTCCCGCCTGCCACCTAAAAGCAAAGCAGTTCTGGATTTCTTTATCTGTTGCATGTAATTAATGCTCTTTTTGTTCTTACTTCATCTTTTTCCTCCTGGACGCTGCCGTTCCAGTACTGCCCTCCTCAGTTTTCAGTCTGATTTGGGACATTTTCCTCCCCCTATTTACTTTCTTACCTAAGAAAACGCCCTTTGTGTGTGTGACCCGTCCTCTCATTAAAATTCACAATCCACACCAGGCTTCCATTTTGATTGAGTGATTTTTTTTCCCTGTGCCCATTGTTTGGCAGCCATTTAATAGTAATTAAAGATTTCTCTAATATGTTCGTAGGACTCTCTGATCATCAACAAGAAGTCACTTTGATTGATAGTCACTGTCACAAAAATAGGAAGGCAGGACCTCTTCACAAATTGCCATGAAGAAAATTCAGTAGATGAAGCATTTCAAATGAACGCCTGGATGTATTTAACCTCAAAGCAGGATTATTTAAAAAGTCAGTGTGAACTTTTATTGTCTGGTAACTATATCAAAGTGAAGCCCAGAATACAGATTCTGAGTGTCCCTGAGGCCTAAAAAGAAAAAGCCCCTGAGGTTCCTTTTCTGGTGCTCATTAGCTGAAACTCTTTGGAGGTGTGAAGGATCAACTAGAAATCTATAGCAATAAAGCCGGTGCTGAGGCCATCCTGGCAGGTGAGAAATTAAGACAGGAAGTAAATCCTGTGGGCTTTAAAATAATGAGGAGAAATGGTAAAACCAACAGCAGTGAGTAAAGGGCATGAGCAGCTAAAGAGTCTCCGTGGGTCATCATTGGGAAACATATTATTTCAGTATATATTCTCTTGATTTAGTGCCTGCTGCCGAGGTCTGTGGGACCACTACAGCTAATAAATCATTGCTCTGGATGACAGCCCAAGCACCTGTGTTTTATCATACAGCAGGAGACCTTGTAAATTACCAGGAGAAGCAACTAGTGACCGTGCAGCAGAGCCACGAGAATCAGTCAAAGCCCCAGTCCATTAAGCCCATTGCATTTTATTTGCAGGTGCATTAAAAGAAATAGGAGCACTGCAAAAGGATGGGCCCCCACCTTTTGATTAGTATTTAACGAGAATGACAGAGGGCTGCAGGACAGACTCCTAATGGCCTACAGATGGAATATGTCCACAGTCGGACCCCACCTGCCTCTGTCCACCCATTGGTCACGCTGCAATTTGGTTTACCAAAGCAACAGGACACTTCAAGGGAGTGGATTTGTGGAAGGCACAGAAAGCTTGCTGCGTGCTTTTGTGCCTCCAAGCTTTGTTTTGTAGAGAAAGTTCACTTATGAATTCTCTTGATGTGTCCCGCTTCTTAAAACTTTTGATTCCATAACTTCCTATCAAACTGGACAGAAAAAAAAAATATGCTGCAGTCAGATACATTTTTTCTTAGCACATTTATCTAAGCTAATAAGCTCAGTCTTTTTTTAATCCCTACAGTTTTATTCAAACTACTTCTGTCTTCTTAGGATAACCCCAGTGTTCTCGAGCATTCTCCTCTAGAGGCAGAAGAAAAAGGAAGTCTGAGACTAAAGGAAATGTTTGTACAACTCACTTAATGGGGCCATCTGCCACAAGATGCGCATCCACAGGAGACAGCTTCTAATGCAGCCTTTCTCCAAGCTTTTCTTGATTTACAGTCTCCTGTCTGTCATTAAAAGAAAATCTAGTGCTCCTAACTTAGGTCAAGATGACATTTAGCTGTGGAGAGCCATGTTTCTCATTACCTAGAGAGCATTTATCTGGATTGAATACATGCAGGGCTGTTCTGAGGACACACGTCTTCACATGGAAGGATTGTGAATACACCTTCCAGGCCTCCAAAGGCAAAGCCACAAGCCCAGACTTCAGCATGCCAACTGGTGGAAGAGAGAAGAAAGGAAGCTGCCGTTATCTCTAATTGTCTGCGCTTGCGATAGCCAGATGGCCATCGTTCAGCAAGAACCCACACTTCCTCTTCCCTGTCACTCCTTTGGAAACTGAGCTGGACAGGGAGGGAAGATAAGTACAGATCTTCTCTTCACACGATCCCTTCCCACTGAATATGGGGAGCAGTTGTGCAAATCTAGCTTATAAAACGATCCCCACTGTGTGACTGTGCAGCCAGCTCTCCATTCCTCAGGGAGAAGTCCCGCCATGTCCTGGGCAATTCTCATTCTGTGCCTCCTCCCTACTTACTTTATCATGGTCTCTTCACATGCTGTCTGCTATTTCTGGTTATCCCATTGCTGAGGTGACAGGAAGAAGCATCACCCATCAGCAACCCCCTCCCCACAGGCTGTACCAACGACATGTGAAGCATGGCTGCCAGAGGAAGTGCTCCATCAGCTCCCACCTCTCAAAGTTGTCAGCCCAAGATGATGAATCTACAAAGGGATTTCAGAGCTTTATAAGCAAATAATGCCACCTCCAAAGAACATATTAACTGAGCAAACAGCATGCCTTCCTGCACCCTGTGTGTTTGCATTTCACACAGAAGGCCTGTCGCTTGTTTGCCTAAGATAATGAAAGAGCATCCAAAGAACTTTCTCCACCACATCCCAAGCACACATGCAGAAAGCACAACTGGGTTGATTGAAAGTTTAATTTCCTCTTCCTGGGGAGGGAGAGAGTCATCATTGGGATTAATTTAGATAACTCACAGTATCTGATAAGAGAGGGAATAGCCCTGGTAGAAACTCTTATCAATCTTTTCTTTGTGATGCTGCTGATTTATTTTAGTATGTTTTACCCAGTTTTCTTCAGTGTTGAGTAAGGTTAAGACCCGTAGAAAGACGGGGAGGCCTAGTGATATGAAAGCTCCAGAGTTCAACCAAGTTTTACAGTAATGTGAAATCCTAGCTTTGGAAATCAGACTGGCAGGCTATGTCCCCTCCTGACCGTCCACAGACAGGCGGCTGCTCACGTTCACCTGGCTAACGAGTCCACAGCAGCAGAAACAGAGTTCACCTTCCCAGACTTTCCATCTTTCAGGACATTCCTGCCAGTAAAACATCCCTGTAGGTGGGTTCGATAGTACATCCAGATCAGGAAGACGCCCGCCAATTCTTTTTGGACTGATAAGCAAGAGAAATAAGCGGATGCTCAACATTTCCTTTTCTAAGATAATCTGAGTTCAGCTTTTTATAAAAAACAGGAACTGGAATTAAATGGTGAAAAGCTTTAATAGAAAGGAAGAAATAAAACTTTTTATTTGCAGAGTGAATGATTATGAATGTAAAATAATCATAAGGAATCTACAGAAAAACTACTAGAATTGATAAATAAGTGGCAAAGTGAGGATGTGAGGTGAGTTCCATATACAAGATGGCAAGTATTTCTATGTACTAGCAATACAAATAATTGAAAAGGGCAATCCAAAAATCAATACTGTTTACAACAGAGTCCAAAGTGAAGACAGCGCAGTATGATGGACAAATAAATGGAACAGAAGGAAGTGTCCAGAAACAGACCCACATGTGTGCAGTCAATATATTACAGACAAAAACCCAAGGCAAACCAATGGGGAGAGGAAAGTCTTCATGACAAACAGCACTGGAATAACTTGATAAATGTAGGAAAAAATAAAGAAGAATCTTGACTTTTTATCATACTATGCACAAAATTAATTTGAGATGAATTATGGGCCCAAATTTAAAGCTGAAGTTCTGAAGCTTTTAAAAGAAAAAATGGAGCATTCACCTTGGCTGAGGTAAGAAAAGATCTCCAAGGGGACACAAAGGACTAACCATAAAGTACTAACGTCATCAAAACTTAAAACTCACCAAAGGACAGCACTGAGAAAATGAAAAAGTAAGCCACAGACCAGGAGAGATTTTGCAAGGGTCTTATCTGACAAATAACTTACATCTTAAATATATAAAGAACTTGGCAGTGGAAAGACAAACAACCCAATTTTTTAAAAAAAAAACACAAAGTTTAGAATGCACATTTCACATAGAAGACAGGTCAGCCAATAAGTACTGCAAAGGGTGCTCAACATCATCACCCATCAGAGAACCACAAAGGAAACACCAGATGATGGAAATGTCCTGTTGTCTGTCTGATGGATAGATGCCAGTCATGTTTCTATAAACTCTCTATGACATGCATTTTTCTATATGTAAATCCAATTCCAACCAAAAAAAGAAAGTAAAGAAAAACATAGAAAAATAACCACATGGAAAATAGAGGATCGATTCTATATTGTCTATGCCCCCAAACATAGTGTCCTCTATAATCTAATTATAAACTAATAATATACTTAAAGATGTATGCTGTGTACTAGGATTCCTTTTTAAGTGAACACATTTCATAGATTGTTTTCTTGTTTTACCCTCATAACATAGAAGGACACACTTTATTATCATCACCCCCACTGTACAAATGAAGAAACTGAGGCTTGAAGAGATTAAGTAATTTACTCAAGGACAACAGAGCTAATAACAACGACAAACCTGTACCTGGCCTCCTAACAACAGTGGCTGAGTTCTTAAGTACTGTGGATCATCTGCAGAGCACCTGTTTAGGGCTTTGTAAGGGTTCAATGCCTGTGTCCAAACTGATAAGAAATGTTGATAAGAAAAAGATATATTGTATCTAAGATGTGAAGTAAAACACATTGAGTTAGTAAATTCAGGGTAACATTAATCTTGATGATAATGATAGCTAAATTTACTTGAGCACTAACTGTATATGAGACATCTTCTGAGCATTTAAGAATTTGAGCTCATTAAATCCTCGCAGTGAGTGGGTATGATTATCTTCATTTTGACAAATGAGGAAATTGAGGCAGGGAGAGAGTTAGCCATTTGATCAAGATGCAGAGCAAGAAATTGGCAGAGATCAGCAAGGCATTGGAGGAAAACATAGAATGAAGAGAGAGGATCTGCAGCATGTTTACATTTCTGAAAGTTCAAAAATGGAAGGTTTTGCTGCACAAAAACTGTGCAAGAACACAGTCTGGAGTTAGTCATGCTATGACTGTCATAATGAGAAAAGCCACAGGCAGAGTCAGTACAGGAGGCAGGAACAGAGCAGGAACAGGAATTCATACATCGGATGGAGATGCTGCCACAGGAGGATGGTACAGCCATACATCACAATGAATCTCTGACCGGGAGAGCTCTTGGGTACCACAGATCCACTATAAGTCAGGCTGACATGGCCTTAGGCTCTCAGGTAAATTAGCCAGGTAGCTACTGCAGCTCACAGGGAGGCCATAGGTGGAGGGAAGAGTAAAGAGTATGTCTTCTCCATTTGGTTAGCAGTCGACTGTGACTCTCTCCTTGGCCTGGCAGCCATCAAGGCAACCTGAGACCACTCAGTGAGGTAAAGAAGGTGACACGGTAACAAGTCCATCCTTGCCAGGATGAACTGTCTGCACGGCCTTCCGAGGGTGATATCTACCAGGAAACAGCCGCAGAAGAGCCACGCCCAAAGAGACTCTGGTGGCTGAGCGAGAACGAAGTGACCCCCAGTCTTTCCCTTGCCACTTGCACTAGGCTGCAGGCTGGGAAACGGCTCTTGGCTCAGAAGGCAGGTGAAAGCAAAGCAGCTTCTCGGCCCTTCCACACCAAGGACTCCGGCAGAGAAGGGGGAGGCTGGAAAGTCCAACCCAGAGGTGAATTTCTAAAAGTTTAATAGATAAACCATAAACGTATACTCCATGGACAGAACTGCAGATACATCCAATGGCAGATTTGTAAAAAAAATCTTTATTGGTATAGTAGAGAAACTATTTTTCACCAACTTAGGGGAAAAAATGATGGTTTCTCATCTACTGGTTGTTATTTCTGTGTGCTTCTTAAATACATAGAAATTTACTCAACAATGACAGTGATTAAGACCATACAGTGCATTTTGGTTTGGTCACTGAAAGGATAGACCAGTACTACCTTAATTATCTTCTCACCACTAGGAGTACCTGATATAACCAGGTGTGTCTTTAATATAAGACATATGAGTGTTTTCTCTGTAAAATTCCAGTACCTATGTATAATGTGGCACTGGAGGTGGCATTGTAATTAAGGGTGTAATTGCTGTGACTACTGATGGAATTACTCATATTCCTCTATGCTCCTTTTTCTAATTATCTGGGTTTAATGGAAATGTGTGTTTTTGCATTTAACAGGATGTGGCCATCATTTGGCTGCCTGCCTGGGATGATGTACAGTGTCCGTCCCTTGAATGAACAGAGAGCAGAAAGGTCACCACTTGTTTGCAGGGAGAAGAGGTTTCTGGAACAGAACAGGCAATTTAAATTCATGTCATGAACATCCTGCAAAAGCTCACAGATGGGTTTCATTGGAAGAAATATAACAGTAGGGGGGACATTATCCTAGAAGGGCCAATAGCTTTACAGTCTTCAGACTTTAATGAGAATAACTTGTAAAAATAGTACAGAGGTTTCATACTGTTTGTCCATTCTTATTGTACTCGCCAACTCAAAAATGGATTCAAACAGCACCATTTGTCCTGGTTGTGTTGAACTCTTTGTCACAAGAATGAGGCTTAAAAGACTGCTGTTTTAAACTTAATGAAATTGCAAGACTTCTGAAAACACTCTCTCCCCCATGCATTTTAAATGCTTTGAAAACTTAATTGACCAGCTATACAATTTACTTATTCATTTATCATCTGGCTGGACAGAAGTTAAGTAGATAAACATTGAACAAAGACTATAAGGTCATTCAAAACACACACCTGATTTTTTTCTGGGAGTAAAAGGTACTTTGTAAATCCAATTATTGCTATCAGAATACTAATCAGAAGAGAGATAGTAGGATTTACACTATTAGTATATAAAAACCATATGGAATGAAAAGACCAAGTTGTACAAATTATTTTGATTCCATCACAATTCATAAGATCTACTTTCGGGGAGTGTATTAGTTTCCTATTCCTATTAATAAATTACCGTAAATTCGCTGGCTTAAAACATCACAAGTGCACTATCTGATTGTGCAGGAGGCCAGATGTCTGCAGTGAGCCACCAGAGCCCCATTCCTCCTGGAGGTTCTAACAGACAGTTGGTTGCCTTGCTTTTTCTGTCTTGCACAGGCGGCCTGCCTTCTCTGGGTATGGCCATGTACACCTGTCCTCACCTCAGCCCTTCTGCCTGAGTATATAAGCCCCTGGTGATTAAACTGAGTCCATCCAGGTAAGTGAGGACTGTCTCAAGGGCCTTAATTTAATAGCATCCATAAAGTCTCTTTTACCAAAGTAAAATAATCATGGGTTCTGCAGATTAGAATGTGGATGTATTTGATGGATCATTGTTCTGCTTACCAGATGGCCTCTTCCTTTATTCTAAAAAGGAAGAGTCTTTTGCCTCCAATTATTTCTTTATTTTATATATATAAATATTTATATATTTTTTGTTAATGACCATTTTTAAAGATCTAAAAATCTCATAAATTGCACCTGTCAGATTGTTATAAAGTAGCACTCATTCTTTGTGTTTTCATTTCTGCCTAGTCAATGGATGGATATTCTCATCATGAATATCAGCATCAAGAGCACAGGTACCCAGGTATGTGCCTCTAAATTAGACACACTAAAATCCACTGTCCAGTATAAATCAGGCACAGGCATGACCATTAGATCTTCTTCCTCACCATTCAAAATTTTGACTCATCTACTCGAAGACTTCTGCCTTTGAAATCTTTTAACTAGATTTCTTTGTTCAGTGGGCTTTTCATTGTTTACAGACCACTTCTTATTTGAATCCTTGGCAATCTCAAACTTTCCCTTTTATCATTGAATGCAGACTGAATAATAAGGTAAGAATACTTAAGATAGAAATACAGGCTCCTTTAGGTCAACCATTGTTATCATATGCATTTTTACATTTTTGTGGATCCTTTTATACCGTAAAAGGCATCACATAAGTGTCACTAATGAAATACAAAGGACATAGAGTTTTACAATAGGAAAAGTGCTCCTGAGCAGGAAAATAAATCATATTCTTACATAGAGCCACTCCAGTGTTCCAGCCCCTCAGCCACTGGTCCAATCTGTCCAAAGGCCATGAAGAAATTATATATATCTGCCCAGGTGACAGAATAATTAACAAGTAATGAGTAATTCAAGTAGTCATCAACCAACTGGACACCAGCCCAGATGAATTAGATAGATAGATAGATAGATAGATAGATAGATAGATAGATAAGCTCATAATGTACTGACGTCCTGTGCATTCTCAATATCCAAGGTCACTCTCACAAGATGAAGTGATGTCCTATCTTTATTTTTACATCACATATTTTAAATTTGGATATTTAATTGGAATTTTAATTGGCATGCTATATAGATGATTTATTCATTTATCAGCATGCTTATAAAGTTAGATAAAAATTTAACTGATTTCCACTATCGTCTAAACCCTGTTACCATGCTTATGAATTTTGTACACATTCCTAAAGGACACATAACAGCACATTCATTTAGTTCCCTAAATTCTCTCATTCTGAACACACTTGAGTACCTACTATGTGCCAGGCACTGTGTTCAATAGAAAAGAGTGATTAAAAAAGACCATAATCCTTGCCCCCACAGTGGTTGATATTTGAGTGAAAAATAAAGATAATACACATAGTTTAAGAAAATAAAATATGTATTAGGTAGTATTGTTTTCCAATGGGGAATAAAAGACAAAGTAAGGAAGGAGGATGAGTGGTTAGAGGTGTGAGGATATAAAATTTTGGACAGAGTGGCCAGGGAATATTTCAACAGAAAAAAGGAATTTCTAACTAAGATGAGAGGAAATGAGATTAACTCGCCATGCACATAACTGGGAGGACATTCCTTGTAAGGGGACAGCAAGTTAAAAAAGCTCTGGTGTGGTGGAAGCTACACGAAAAGCATGAGAGACTGTAATAAGAAGAGAGCACATGATGCCATGGGAACAGCAGGGGCGTAAGGCCATGGTCAGCCCTGGTCGAGACGGGGCTCTTTCTGTGGGTGACATGGGAAGACACATCCTGACAGCCCGTGGTCGCAACCCAACCCCTGTTTCACAGTCAGTCCTCTGACTGCCCCATGGAGGATACAAGCCTGGGAGGTAAGGGTGGAAGCAGGGACCAGTCCAAAGGACACTGCAATAACTCAGAAATAATGGCAACTCGGACTAGGGTGGCATTATGGGGGCGATGAGACATGGTCAGCTTCTGACAGAGGGAAGTTGAGAAGATTTGCTGAAACTCTAGATACGGAGGACGAGGGAGAAAGAGGAGTCACGATTAATAGGACGTTTGGGGGCAGAGCGATGGAATTGGTACCATTGAGGTGAGAAAGACTACAGGAGAAACTGATTTAAGTGGAAGGCCAAGAGCCCAATTGCGGACATGTTTAGCTTGAAATGCCTAATCGCAGGCACACACCGGGGAGTATGACCTCGTGCACTCAGCTGCCTGGTGGGTCTCAGTCACCACCAGGGTTACTCTCCTCTCCCTGGAATTCTGGGGTCACAGTCTCACATTAGTCCAGAAACCAGAACTTAGTCCACGATGATTCCAAACATTGTTGTCTGTTCTCCTTAATGAAGCTACCAAGAACTGGTCCTCCAGCCCTCAGGACCCTCAGATTTGTCCACAGGGAAAGACGTGTGACTTTCAGGCCACAATGCAAGCTCCTAGTCGGGACACAGGTTCTGACAGCCATGTTCAAGTTCACTCACTCTTTGACTTGAGTAAGTTATTTAACTTGCCTGTGCCTCCTTGCTATAAAATCATTAGGATTCACAAGTACCAGAATCTACCACAGAGGATGTTTGTGAGCATTGAATTTTCTAATACTTGTAAAGCACCCAAAACAGTTCCTGGTGCTTGGCAACTGCACAATAAAGAATAGCTGTCATTTCCAGGATTGTCATGACGAGAATCTGCAGCAGCCCCTGCCCAGGATATGTATACCATTGGGATATAAACTCCCAACTTTCCCCAGTTGCAGGACCTCCAATATTTCCCTTCCTATCATCAACAACTGTGGCCATTATGAATTCTCCTCCACTATCTGTCTCTCAAAGACGTTGAAGCAAAACACTCTAGACTGGGAGAAGGGAAGTTTGTGTCCTCCAAATTTCTTTCTTGAGGCTTTTTTTCCAGTAGGGTAAGAATGGAGAAGAAAGAAGATGCTAATACTCTTTAGTGTCTGTTTTCCAAGAACACATCCTTTATACTGTGACTGTAAACACCCGTAACCATGTCCTTCTATTTTGCCATTCCATGTTCAGGTTTATAGGTCCATTGAAGTCACAATGCAATGAAGAAAGACAAGCTCAAGCAAATTTAGATGCCATGTAGACAAGTCCTCACTCAACTGAAAAAATCTTTGTGCTATAGGATTGCACCAAAAAAGAAAAAAAAAAAAACACCCACTGCATGAACAGTGTTTTCCAGGCCTCTCTTGAAGTGCTTCTTTACCTTATCCCGAGTTCTCCACTTCAAGTGAATAGATCACATGATTGGTAGACAGCCCATGGATTGTTCGATGAAATGTAAATCAGTGCACATAATAATGCTTCCAGAATTTTTCTAGTTAAAAAGCAAATTCTTGTTTGCAACAAAATGTATTATACTAACTAAGCAATCTGACCTCAAAACCGCAATTTGATCAATTCATCTTATTGCTCTATTATCTGAAAGAGTAAATATCCTCTTTTTTAAACCTTCTGGTCTAATCTGGTGTTAGAAATCTTTGCTCATCATCAAGAATGTTCCTTTTTTCTCTCATCTTAAAGGTGAATTCTACTTCAAAAATACGCTAAAAAGACAGACATTTTAACTGAAAAACATCGGATCTTTAAATAAAAAAATTCTTCACTTAGCTTCTTCCAAAGCAAAATTTCTTAGAGTACTCCACCAACTTGTGAAATACTTTGGCCTTATATACGCGGTCACTGATTCCAGGCAACAGCATTTTGACAAACAAGCTCAGCATTGAAACCAACAGTTGCAATCCAGTACAAAGAAGTTCTCTCTTTTTCATTTTAATAACATTTTTGCACGAATTCCAAAGTGATAGGGTCCCTGTTATTCCGAGTACAATGCTCATTACTCATGTCTGCTGGGCATTATTGGATGTATACTTTGGAATAAAGAGGGCTTTTACGATGTCTAATATGATGTCCTTTGCAATCTGTTATTAGCCTGTGTGTCGCCTTGCCAGTTAATCATCCCATTATAGATTCGAAAAATCTGACAACCCAGAGGGATGGAAACGCAGCCTGCTACAAGGTTAGAAATAGCTATATGAAAATGAAGCCGGGATAACAAATGTTGCAGGTTGGCACATCAAATAAAAGCTTTAAAAGATTTTTTTTGTTCTGGAGATCCCTCTATACTTTTACCAGAAAAGAAACAAGAATAACAAACAAGAAGAAAGAAACGCCTGGGACTTGATCACAAGTGAGGAATAAAATAAAAGCAACAGTTTGCGGAAGATTTTTTTTTTTGGAAGCTACCCAACGTAACTAAAAATCAAATTAACACATGCCTCGGCTCTCTGTTGACCTGCCCTGTCACGGGAGAGCTGCAGAAGCTGCAGCATCTCCTCCAGCTGCCCCTGGACTGCACTGCGCCATCCTTCTCGTTCTGGTCGGCGCCTTGGCTTTTGCGTACTCTGCTGCCATCTCCAGGAAACTGTGATCACAAGAGCAGCCCAGCCCGGAGGGCACCACAGCAGCGAGTGTCCTGAAGTTCAATGGCAACCTTCATCTTGGGGTTTTCAAAGGTGGTTGTATAAGGAAAACCTGCTTTAAAAAACTACTTTAGAAACACAAAATATTTGCAAGTATTCATGCCTATTCCATCGCAGATCCGAAATCCCCTAAAAGTCCCCCCAAAATGAGTGTTTCTTTAGCAACCTGCCAGCTTCAGAAGAAATCCCATGAAAATAACACTTCTACTTTCCACACCGTTCGAGACAATAGGAAAACAGTTTATCATGAATGTTTTATTGCTACAACAATCCAAAGTATTTATAGTAAATTGATCCAAATTGAATGTCTTGGATTAGTAAATTCAAATCTTGTTTTAGGGAACAAGTTTTTTGTTTTTTGGGTTTTTTTTTACAAGAGATGGTACACACTGAAATTCCACTTGCCAGTGACTATAGAAGAGTATGATAATGAAAAAGTCGAGAGGCAAGAATTTGTGTTTTCTCTAGAAAACATCCTAAATCGGGCAGAAGAGTTCTGAGACTTAAATTTCCTAAGCTTCTGTCTAGACAATAGTCATTGCCAGAGCAAGCCCCTTGACTATCATGTTTAAAAAGGAAAACAATTCTTGGAGCCTCCAGGAAAGCTCCAGATACTCCTCAGGCATGAACAAACAGCGAGTGTCCTGAAGTTCAGTGGCAACCCTCCTAAGGTGCAGACCGTCACAGTGTTAAAATATAGGGAGAACATCAGTGTTGGCCCAGACTGCTTGTGCTTGATCAAAAAATATAAAACATAATAACATCACAACTACTATTCTATTAATAACATTCCATTTATTCATGATACATACTTATATTTAAGATAAATTGTTGGATATATGACTAGACACTTAAACTTTCAGTAAAAAGCCACGAAACAAAACTTAGATCACCTGAGAAAGGTATATCCAAAATACACAATACAAAAGAATAGACTTTTTAATATATTTTCAAAGAAATTGTTAACATATAAAGACTAGGTAGTCTATGCTCCCAATCAGAACTGACATCATCTTTTCATCGTTGGACTGTAATGACTTTACGCCAGGGACAATTTCCTACTTATCTATAACCTCAGCTCCTAGAAAAATAAATGTCACAATAAACCAACTTCAAAGGTTTGTGGAACTGAGCTGAAAATCGTGAAAGGCCACTAAAGATATCCATTGATGATGGTTTGTAAACCTTCTAAGCTGGTATTTTCTAATCCCATCACAGTTGTCATCAGATTTGAAGCAAAGTGCTACCCCTGAGGGGAAGGATGAGACTTCACAAGCAGGCTTCTCCATGGAAATAAGCAATTTTCAAGTGAAAACAAGTGTCCTTAGTCCCCAAGCCCTCAAACAGGAGTGGCACAGATTAATGTTAATGGTTTTCCTAATTCTGCCTTTAGAAAAATATTGAAAAACACCCAATCAATGACACTATTCAAGTGAAAATAAGGGATGAAAAAGGAAATAATATACAAGACAAAATCAACAACAACAAAAAAAAGAGTCAAAGATCCTTCTACTAGAATACAGACCTTGACTCAGAAAACAAACCAGGTAGAGTTAACTGAGAAGTGGGTACAGCGCAAAAAGTATATTCCAGCAACGTACAAAGACATACAACCAGAGTTTTCCAGAAAACTTCAGAACTCTTTTGAAGAATAAAGATGAATATTATATGAGCTCATAGATGTGAACATTCTATGAGCTTTGTTGGCCATAATTGTTGAGGTCAAATTCATTTTATAAAGTGATCTATTTCAACAAACTAGGAAAATGAGCAAATCTTAAAATTAATACTACTTTTCCTGGCTTAGGTCTTAAGAGTAGACCCAAGGAATCCATAAGGCAATTCTCCCAACACAGATTAGTCTGACACATCGTCAGACTCCTGTCTGTCATCTGCCCAGAAAACACTTCCTCCTGGTGCATGACCTCCCTAAGTGAAGCCGTGCTGGAGGAGTTCAGGAAGGGTCTGTCCCTCCTGGTCATGGTCTGATAATCAGCCTTCATTCCATTAAGGAAGGGCAGAGCCTCACGCAATCCTACTACCCCACTGTTCCATTTATTACAGAAAAAGATTTGATATCTTAATGCCAAGGAATGAGAAAAGCACATCTTTAACACATCAGTTGCACAACAGGGGTACTTACTAACACATATGCACAGCTAAACCATGAAATTAGTTTCTATAAAATATGCCTTGGCTTGGGCCAAAGCTAGATGCCCAGTAAACATGCAGATTTTCAGGACGCATAACATAAATACTTCTCCAAGATACCAAAATCCTCCTCTACATCCTAAAATCTCTTCCAAAATTAATGCCATGAAAGTGACCTTCAACCTAGAAAATAGTTTTCATTCGTTAAACTCCTTTCTGGATATTTAGTCCTTCTGTATGCTGTAGCATTAGTCGGCTTCTTTGAAAGTCAATGTTTTCATAAGTTGTTTAGGAATAGTAAATCAGACAATGTGTTAATCCAGTGCTTACAAATATAAAAACGTTCTACAGTGGTAGTCTTTATTTTTACTGGGTTGGATGTGACAGCTCCCCACATTGCTCAGTCTCTCAAAATTTTCACCATGAACATGGTTATATAATAAGTCGCCATGCGTGTTTAAACCGAGAGCACTGTAGGGATTTAAAAGCTCAAAATAAAGTGAAGGTGTCATTTCTTACTATGTATGTTATGGTTTAGATAGGAGATGTCACACAAAAACTCCTGTGTTCACGCAGGAATTAGAGGT
Organism: Xerus rutilus; assembly: GCA_028644305.1. Classification (NCBI taxonomy): domain Eukaryota; kingdom Metazoa; phylum Chordata; class Mammalia; order Rodentia; family Sciuridae; genus Xerus; species Xerus rutilus. The sequence goes on along the minus strand of CM053408.1, from coordinate 6,273,036 downwards.
GAAATTCAGAGGTGGAACAATCGGATTGTGAGAACGGTGACTTAATCAGTCCATCCTAGTTCAAATGGACTGATTGGGTGGTAACTGGGGACAGATGGGGCGTAGTTGGAGCAGGAGGGTCCCTAGGGCTGTGCCCTGGACGAGGGGCATCTTCCCTGCAGTTCCCTCCCCTTCTCACTCTGCTCCCTGGCAGTCACGTTCTGAGCAGCTTACCTGGCCAAGCACTTCCGCCATAACACGTTGGCTCACCTGGGGCCCAGAACAACACCGTCAGCCAACCATGAATTAGATTTCTGAAAGTGAGGCAAAATAAAAACCTTTCCTTCTCTAAGATGTTCTTGTCAGGTATTTGGGTCACAATGACAAAAATCTGACTAGCATAATGGACTAGCTGGAGCAGCAGGAACCTGACAATAAAGTTCCATAGGGTGAACCAATGAGAACCAGCGCGAGTGTGGGCAGGCCCGGGCCAATTGGGAAAGCAAGGTGCTTTATCAGAATGATCCGCCAGGTGTTCACAGAACTACCTGTGATTCAGGTAACATAGCGTCTACCAGGTGACACCATGCATTGGACAGTGAGGCTGATGGACTGTAACGAGGACTCTACCGTACCTTCCCTCCTCATTACCCTCCCCACACCTCCGCTGGGGCAGGTTGCATCTTTTCTGCTAAGCAGTAGGAGGAGCCACCTGCAGTCTCATAAGGGAAATCTATACAGAAAATGCAGAAAAAGAGGCAGCAACAGGCAGTCCCTCAGTCCTTGAAAATATATTTTTCTCTTTAAATTGTCTAGAAATTCATTTCCCAACAATTCCTTTAACTTGTCTCAGCCTCACTCATATCTGATTATAATCTGTGGCTGATTCTCTTGGTTCTGTCTGGATTCACAAAATAATTAGTTGGATGAACTTTGAATGTGCCTATGACAATGTTTATCACAGTGAATTACAGTTGCCTGTATATTTGTGTATTTTCTGAATCTCCCTTTTTTGATAAGAGGATCTTTCTGTGTATTTCATTCTTGTGTGCAGTCAGAACACTGCCTACTCAAATGATACCTCTGAAGGTCATTAAAATCATAAGGAGCACCTACTTTCAACCCTGTAACCCCCTAAATGAGCTCATACCTCAGGTGGGCCCTTCAATCTGGATTATCTAAATCCTGAAGTTGTTTCAATGTGAAAAGTCTGCTTAAAACATCTTGGTGAGATAGTATGCCAAATACAGCTCAGATGCAGTCCTGAATACAACCTAAACCTGTTGTGTAAAGATCACTCAAAAAAAAAAAAGATTATGATAGATCGTAATGGGAAGTTTGTAAGATAGCTGGGAGAGTCGAAGGTAAATGTGGATTCCAGAACTTTGTGCCTACAGCATGGCTGGTGCAAGAGGAATTACCAAAGCAAAAAAGTTTCTCTCAATTTTCCAGAGAGTGATTCACCTAACTTGATTAACCGATGACTCAATTTACAATGTTAGGAAACATGTATGGACTATCCTACAGAGTAGAAGCATCATACCAGGTACTGAATGACGATACAGAGCAAAAACTAAACAGGTTTACAGAGGCTACCATGTTCTTGGGAAGCCAGTGGAAGAAGGAATTGGTGACTTGATGCATTTTTTCATCTGGAGACCTGTTCCAGCTGGTGTGTTCCGACTCAAGCAGACTCACTCTGCTCTGTCCTCAGTAGTAGACAAGTGCCGGAGATCCTTAGCTTGTGATCCTCCATCCTGTGCTCAGGCCTTGCTAGCTTTACAGTAGTGATGATCTCATGTATCTTTTGCATTATTTTATTCCTGTGTTGTTGTTGCTGTGTTTGGCTTTAACAGTTAGTTCAGTTATTTAAAATTGAGCACACTCTGTCAGCTAAATTTTGAAGGATCAAAAATTCCAGTGGAAAACATTTTACCTTACATTTTAGAGAACTCATCCCTGAGGGATTTGGGGGAAACAAATTGTACTCCTAATATTGAAAAATGTAAGGAAAGATAAAGTTACACCATAAAAATGACAGTTATTCCTGATAAGTACATATATTTGTGTACATATAATGCCATTATGTACATATAATGCCATTATCCATGAGTTTCTTAAAAAATGAAAACTATAGCAACTCAAGAGACCGAGGCAGGAGGACCACAAGTTCAAGACCAGCCTGGGCAACTTAGTAAGACCCTGTGTCAAAATAAAAAGCTAGGGCTGGGATTGTAACTCAGTGGTAGAGCGCTTGCCTTGCATGCATGAGGCACTGGGTTTGATCCTCAGCACCACATAAAAATAAATAAAGATATTTGTGTCCATCTACAACTAAAAAATAAAAAATAAAAAAAAAAGCTAAAAGTACTTGATATGTAGCTCAGTGGTAAACCATCCCAGAGTTCATTCCTAGTATAAAAAAAACAAACTTGAAAAATATTTTTAAGTTCACATTGATTCTTCCATGCTCATAGTCAAGTTATTGGGGTGGGAGGGACCTACACAATATTTAAATCAAATTATACGAAACAAATTAGTATGATATTGGTGAAGGAATAGCCAATGCATAAATGAAACAAATTAGAAAATCCAGACACAGATTCAAGTATATATTACAACTTAAGCTACTAATAAAACTAAAAGACATACTTTTAAAATACTCAAGATAGAAAACTTCTTCAGCAATAAAGGAAACACAGAAACCATAAAGAGGAATATCTACAACTGTCCTTTAAAAATAATAAAACATAAAGAATTTTATTTGGTACAAAACACTATAATCAAATAGCAAGTTGTATTGTGGAGAAAGTTTGTAAAGAACTTACGATGAACAAGTTGTTATATTCTTTTTGGGAGGAAGGGGGGTACTAGGGATTGAACTCAGGGGCATTTACAGGTCTTTATGTAGCTATTGTGAATGGCATTTCATTTTCAATTTCTTTTGAGCAATTTCATTACTGGACATAATAAAAAGGTACTGTCTTATATATTGATTTCACAAACATAAGTTGTTTATTTGTTCTACCAATTTTTGGTGGAATCTTTAGATTTTTCTACCCATAAAATCATACCATCTGCAAACCAGGATAATTTGGTCTCCTCCATTCCTATTTGTATGTCTTTTATTTCTTTCTCTTGTCTTATTGCTTTATGGTGAAAGTGGACATCATTGTCTTGTTCCTGATCTTAAAGGAAGCAATTGGATATTTTTCTCATTCAATGTGATATTGGCTATGGGTTTGTCTTTATTGGGTTAAGATCCTGTCCTTTTATCTTATTTTTGAGGGTTTTTATCCTGAAGGGATGATGAATTTTATCCAATGCTTTTTCTGCATCTATTGAGATGATCATATAGCATTTGTTCTTTGCTTTGTTGATGTGATGTATTGTCCTAATTGAGTTGGTTTGTTGAACCATTCTTGTATCCCTGGAATAAACCCTACATGACCGCAATGTACAAGCTTTTCAGTGTGCTGTTATAGTTTGCTTGTATTTGGTTGAGATTTTTATATCTGTGTTCATCAAGAATATTGTTTTCTTTCTTCTTAGGTTCTTTCCTTGCTTTAGTATACTGGCCTCATAAAATAAGATTGGAAAGATTCCCACCCTTTCAGTTCTTTAGAATAATTTGAGAAGAATTAGTATTAATGCTTCTTTACAAGTTTGCAAAATTCAGCAATAAAATCTTTCTGTCTAGGGCTTTTCTTTTTTGGGAAACTTTGTATTACTGATTCAATTTTATGGCTTGTTATTGGACTGTTTGGGTTTTCAGTGTCTTCATAGTTCAATTTGAGTAGGGCATATATATCCAGAAATTCACCCATCTTTTCTAGGTCTTCTAATTTGTTAACATATAGTATTCATAATAAGCCCAAATGATCCTTTGTATTTCTGTGACATCATGTATAATGTGTCCTTTTCATTTCTGATTTATTAGGGTTAATCTCTTTTTCTTGGTCTTGCTAGATTTGTCATTTTTACCTTTAGAAAAAATCAACTTCATTTTTCATTGACACTTCACCTTGGGTTTTTGTAGGGTTTTTTGCTTGTTTTCTCTCTACTTCTGCTGTGATCTTTATTATTTCTTTTCTTTTACTAATTTTGGGTTTCGTTTGTTCTTGCTGTTCTAGTTTATTTGCATTTTTAAGTTGTTTATTGACATTATTCTCTAGTTTATTTTGTAAGCACTTCTTAGAAAACTACCCCCATACTTCTTTTGCTGTATCCCATAGGTTTTCATATGTTATGGTTTCATTATTTTGTTGTTGTTGTTTCAAGACGTCTTTTAATTTTCCTTTTGATTTATTCATCAAGAGAATATTTAATAAGAAGTATACTGTCCATGTCTTTCCTTATTAATAATAACTTTAAATGTTACTTTTCATGTATTTGTATGATTTCTAAAGTTTCACTTGTTGATTTCTAGTTTTATTCCATTGTGGTCAGAAAAGATGCATGCTATGATTTTAATTTTCTTGAATTTGTTGAGACTTGTTTTGTGGCCAATAAATGATCTTTCCTGGAGAGTGTTCCATATGCTGATGGAAATAATGTCTACTCTGTAGCTGTTACACAAAAGGTTCTGTAAATATACTTTTGGTATAGTATTATTTAACTCTGATGTTTAAATTTTGTCTGGATGATCTATCCATTGATAAAAGTAGAGTGCTGAAATCTCCAATGATTATTTTATTGGAGTTTATCTCTCCTTTTTGATCTAATAATGTTTGCTTGTATAATTGGGTTGTCTGATTTTGAGTTCATATATACTTGCAATTGCTATTTACTTTTGGTGAATTGATTTCTTTATCATTATATGGTACACTTATTTATCTTTCTTTAGAGTGTAGTCTTAAAGTCTATTTTGTCTGAAGTAAGTGCAGCTTTTCCTGTCTGCTTTTGGGTTCTGTTTGCATGGAAGAGCTTTTTCCATCTTTCACTTTCAGTTTGTGTGTCTTTACTGGTGAAGTGAATTTCTTATAGGCATTATATCATTGGGTCTCTTTTAAAATCCATTCAGCCAATCTAATTCTTTTAATAGAAGAATTAAACCTATTTACTTTTAAGATTATTATTGATAAGTAAAGGCATACTCAGGTCGTTTTGATACTTTTTTTCTCATTGCTTTCTATACCCTCTGTTACTTTCTTCCTCCCTTGTTTGTTCATCTTTTGAGTTTTGATGGTTCTCAGTATTAATAAAATTTGATTATCTTCTTTTTCCTTTGTATATCTGCTCTACTAGTGAGTTTTGTGCTTTGGTATATTTTCATTATGGTAGTTATCATATTTTCATTTCTATAAGTGTTGGACTCCCTTGATCATTTCTTGAAGTGTGTTTCTGGTGGTGATGAACTCAGTTTTTGCTTATTTTGGAAATAAGCTATTCTTTGTTAGGTATAGTACTCTTGGCTGGCAGTTTCTTTTTACTCCCAGGGCACTGAACACCTCGTCCCATTCTCTCCTGACTTGTAGAATTTCTTCTGAGAAGTTTACTCCTAGTTTAATGAGAATTCTTTATTTATGATTTGATGTTTTCTCTCACTGTTCTTAGAATTCTCTTTGTCTTGTACTTTTAACAGTTGGCTTATAATATACTGTGGAGAGGACCTTTTGGGGCCACATCTGTTAGTGATCCTTTTATCTCTCTGGACTTGGCTATCCAATTCTTTCCCAAGACTTAAAAAATTTTCATAAATAATTTTCATAAACATATTTTCTGTTGTTATCATCCATTCAAGTACATTTCACTGCAAGATCAGGTGGGATGAAAGATCCGACATGATTCCACTTAAATGTCTGATAGCTGCACCAGCTGTCAGCTGGGATGCCTTGATTCTCTCTCCCAGATCCTCTCATCTTCTAATATTAGACAGATTTCCTTATGTGGTGAACTCTGGGCAGCATTCCAAGGGTGTAGAGATAGAAACTGCAAGACTTCTTGAACACTTGGTCCAAACTTCATATATTTATTTTGCCACATCTATCAGTCAAAGAAAGACACAAGACCCGTCCAGATTCAAAGGGTGGGGAAATGTCCTCCATTTTGGGAAGAGTGGAGCTGCAAAGAATTTGTTCTAGTGTACCTCTGGCCTCTGTCATTTATATTCCTTGCTCATGTAAAATTTACTCATCCTTTCTTAAGATCTCAAAGAATATCATCCAATCATGGCATCTGGCTCAGATGCCAGTGCCTAGACTTTGTAGCCATACTTAATCCACACATACGCACATACACGCCATGCACCATGGGACTAGCGCCTGATGAGAATAAGCTGTAAGGATTCCCACCCTACTCACAACCAACCTCTAGATACCATCACTTTGCTCCTGGGTACCACTTCTTTCCACATTGACACTGAACTTCTCCAGGGCCTGGCCTCTTGCCTTTCTTTCCACTTTTTTCCTTCCTATCAGCTGATACAATTTCTCTAGCATACCCTAGGACTACCCTCATGTGACTTTCAGGGTAGATCAGAGAAGGGGGAGAGATTATAGTAATCTGAAATATTTCTAAGATTGCCTAGAAAATCCAAGCAATTGAATTGTATTTATGACTTCAGTAATGGTTTATAGTTTAACACTTCAGTACTTTAATGACATGTCTGTAAAATAGAATAAACAACTTCGCTAGGGCTATGGCTTGCCTCTCGTCTACTTACAATGGGTTACTGGGAGGGTTTCCAGAGCTTTGCTATATATATTCCTTTTCATCCCATGGAAAAACTATACTGCCTAACAGTTATTATACATTTTAATTGACAGGAATAATTATATAGTATAATCATCTTCTGAATCACATCTCAAAATAATTTGATCAAAAATAAGTAATTTTATACTTCTCATTTTATTAACTTTGACACAGCTCACTTATAGTTTTGCTTCATAGACAATAAATTCTGTTAAAAAAATTACTAATCCTGTTCCATTTTGCATTCTTATAACCTTGGCCTTGATTCATTATGATAAAACTAAAAATGACTATATTTCTTTCTTTTCAACCAGATTTCTTAAATGTTCATCCACATACTTAAAGCAACCTGAATGAGGTAGCCAAATCATCACTGTGATTCTAGTGTATTCAAGTATGAAATATTTGACTATTTTTTTGCTAAAAATAGTCAAAGTAGATAAATGAAATTCATTTATCAAGTGTATGTCCTTAGTCTCCATAATCCATGGGCATTGCCTGAAAGTATAGCACTGTGCAATATAATTTATAATTGGAGCTATTTGTTTATAAATAGCATTTGTTATTTTCTGTACCTAAAATAGTTTAAATCTATGAGATGTCTCATGTCCCTGCCTTTTTACAATTTAACATTGATATGTACTACTAAAGTAGACTTAATATTTCATACTTGAACACTATCTACAGGCATCAGTTCCCTCCAGCTAAAAATTCTTATTGTTGTTTATACAGGATGTTTTAGTCAGCTATTACACTGCTGTGACCAAAAAAAAAATCTGACAAGAACAATTAAAGGAAGACAAGTTTACTTGGGGGCTCATGGTTTCAGAGGTCTCAGTCCATAGATGGCCAACTCCATTGCTCTGGGCCCAAGGGTGAGGCAGGAAATCATGGTGGAAGGGTGTGGAGGAGGAAAGCATCTCAGGACATGGCCACCAAGAAGCTGAGTGAGACAGACAAACAGAGCTCAGCTTACAAAATATATACCCCAAAGAATGCCCTCCATGACTCTTCTCCTCTGGTCACACCCTATCTGCCTGCCTACAGTTAATCCCTATCAGTGGATCAATGCACTAATTAGGTTAAGGTTCTAATAACCCAATCATTTCACTTCTAAACTTTCTTGCATTGTCTCATACATGAGCTTTTGGGGGACAACTATTATCTAAACCATAAAACAGTATAACCATTAAGAGAACCATATTTATCTATTCAAAATATACATTTGAGCCATACCTTAAGCATTCTCTCGGTGCCAAAGTGGATTCATTTCTTTAGCATTTACCCACCATTGAAGGACATACAAATAAAGCAAAGCCCTTGCCCTTGTTGAACTTCCACTCCAGTGTGCAGAGTAAGTCAGTAAAGTAAGTGTAGAGGTGAAGAAAGACCAGGGCAGTAAGAAATCCATAAAAGAAAATGAGGTGAGCACAGGCTGGCAGAGGGATGTGGGAGCCACTATTTTATGAAGTCGTAATGCCACTAGATATAGATCAGGCTATAATGTCTGGCAGATTTATTTCTGCCAGGGTAACTAACCCCTGGAATGTATTCTAACTCTGGCTGAACGCTGTCTTCCAGTCTCCAAGAGTCCATGGTAGATCAGTGTCTGCGTCCTCTCACACGCCAGGGAACTCGGCATCCAGTACTGGACAGTCATCTGGATTCCTACTCTCCTGGTACCGGCTTTAATTCCACTGCATTTAATTATCACAAAACAACTGATACAACAAAGATTGCTTTTCCCTTCAGAAACTTATCTTGGAATCTTTTATATTCCGGAAAGTGGTTCCTTGACTTTAGTTGGATCTTGTTTGGATCAGAGATTGAAGTTCTTTGCTGAGGTCATCACCATCTTTTCTTTTCTCTTTGAAGATATAAGAAGTCTTTTGTCTTTTCTGTTCAAACCCCCCCTCCAAAAAAAGCTGAAAAATAATTCCAGAGGGCAAAAAGTAAACAGAAAAACCCTGCAGATACCCTATATGAGAACAATCTGAGTTGTCTTTAAAATTAAATGGCTAGCATCTTTAACAAGGCTTGGAGATGGTTCAGTTTAATGCAGGTTATCTTCTGTGATCATTTACATTAATGCTTAGCCAAAATCTGACTTCACATTTATTCCCATCCTCTCCTTAAAGTCCATCAGCACATGTTTGGCCATTTAAATCCTCTGCTTGTCTGTAACATGGTCTTTTTCTGACCAGCATCTCTATTCTTTCTGCATTGGTTAGTTCCTTTGCAGTTCCTTGGAACCTCACGGAGATTTGGTCTGATCTCCACTTCTTCCCACAGGCACTGGGACTGTTATTATATTTATCCATATCTCCCACCTCGACAAGTTAGTTTCTTAATCCTAAATCTGGAGACTAAATCTTAATCATTCTGCAGCATTCACTGCCACAAATCTGAAAACATAAAGCTCATACAGTATGACTAAATTGCATTATCTAAACATAAAAGATTAGTGAGGATCTGTGAAGAATGTTCTACATCCAATTTACTCCAGACTTCAGCACCGTAGGTACAGGTTGTCTCAAGGAGCAGAAGATTGTGCTGCAGAGAGACAGCAAGGCTTCAGGCTGCCAACGTGGTGCCTCCAGTGTGTGTCTTGCACTGTAGCAGCCTGCAGATAAATACTTTGCAAGAAATGTTTACTCTGGGCTTTTTTCTGGATCACAACCACAAAAGTGATCAGCTAGAACAGAGAAAATTAAAAAGTTAAAGGATTAAAGAGTTTGCTAATTTCAGGGAGAATGAATATTGTGAATAACTAAAAACTTTTCTTAATGGAAAATGGCTTTGGGTTAGAGAAGCATTGGAATGAAAATTACTATTGCCTCCTACTCTGCTTTCTCATTGTATGATAAATGATAGGTTTGCTGCACTGGCCAATTTCCATATTTTTGAGATATTTTTCTGGTGGCCATTGTTATACAAAGTCAGTTTATCATTTAAACTGCCCATTAACTATTTCCCCCTCTCTCCCTCCCTCTTTCTCTCTCTCTCTCTTATTATTCTTGTCAGTCAAAAACATGCAATATAGTATTTTCTTAAAACTATACTGCAATTTAAAACTTGGATATTCTTTATCACATTACTACTAATATGTAGACTATCTAGTCAAAGGCAACGTAAAAAGGCTCTGGCTAAACTAGTACAGAAATATGAAGCCTAACAGGTGCTAGGCAATAAATTAATTGCTTAATTTTGGGTTTTTTTTTTTTTTCAGCTAAAAAGAAGAAAACAAAAAATGGAGAATCAGTAAATTCAAAGGAGAGGTATGCATTTGACTAGAACATTTTCCCTGTACCATCAGGAGAGTTTCCCCTGTATACATCGCTTTTACTTTGGACCTGCTGGATTTGTAACCTCCGAGAATAAATGAAGAACAATAGCAATGTCCACTAATCCTTTAAGTTAACAAAGAGGCCATGCTGCTTGGTACAGTTTACTTCTTCAGAGTCCATATTTTCAAAAGTGAGATAAACAGTTGCTGATCTTCATTGGAGAAGAGTTTATTATGGTAAACTTTGGTTTTCGGGTATTTAATTTAATGTTACACTAAAATGCAATATTACAATTGTTGTAGTCAGGTTTTTCACCACTGTGACCAAAAAACTGGACAAGAACAATTTTAGAGGAGGAACAGTTTATTTTGCGGCTCATAGTTTCAGAGATTTCAGTCCAGAGACAGTTGACTCCATTCACTGGGGCTCAAGGTCACACAACATCCTGGTGCAAGTGTGTGGCTAAGGAAAGCAGCAGGGGATATGGCACCAAGAAACAGAGAGAGAGAGAGAGAGACAGAGAGAGTTCCCCTCATGGACAAAATGTAAACCCCAAGGGCACGCTCCCATGACCTATCACCTCCTCCAGCCACACCCTGCCTTTCCACAGTCACCACCCGTGAATCCATTTCTGGGGATTAAAGCACTGATTAACCCTGTCTCTACATAAAACACAAAATAGGGCCGGGGAGGTGGCTCAGTGGTCGAGTGCCCCTGAGTTCAATCTCCAGTACCAAAAAAGAAAAACAAAAAGCACGGATTAGGTTCAGGCTCTCATAACCCAATCATTTCACCTCTGAACTGTCTTGCCTTGTCTCACACATGAGTTTTAGGGGGACACCATATTTCTAAACAATCACAGCAAAAAATTCTCTGCTCAATTCAGCCCATATTAAAACTTCTCTAAACTACTAGGAAGATCATTTCCTGCCTGGCTTTTTGATGCTTTGAGAGTGAAAAAAAAAAAAGATATTATATGTTTTAATTTCTATTTCTGGCAAATTTGCTGATTTGAACGAAATCCAAAGTGCCCGCTTCTGGGGCATTCCTGGACACAGAGACTGTAAACTACTGGGTTACTTTTATTATTTATTCCTCTGTTTCACAAACTCAGAATGTGCAGAGCATCACCTAAATGCTGATGGGTTCGGAGCATGACAGGGCATCGGAGTGCTCTTTTCCTCTCAGAGACTGAGTTTCAGGAAGGGAGAATGAGGACCTCACAGGCACGCTGGAAAGTGAGTCTGCCTGTCCTATATCTCTCAGTGCCGTGGGCCACTCCGGTTCCCACCAATAAGACAACTGCACACTAATTATGCACCTCCTGTTCTGGGAGAAAGATACACACACCTGATCTGAAACATCACAGCTTCAGGATGAGGCTCATAGATTAATTGTCAAAAACCTAAACTAATATTTGCCCACTCTTATTCATATATATTCTTTTAGAACCTTGAGTCTTCCCTGGACAGAAGCCACGTGGCATCTTTTTGAGACTACTGAATGTGTGGTCTTAAAAAGTTAACATTAACTTCCCAAAATTTTGAATTTAAAACCAAGCTATACCTAAACCACTGGGGAAATCTGGCTCAATTTGTATGATCATTTTTTAATCATATTACATTATGCTTGATCTCTCTTAAAATTTTTTTCTGAGGTGCAAATTCCTGTTAGTAGGGGGCTATTGTGATATGAAATCAGCAAGTGCATTTCAAACCTTAAAATAGGCAATAAAGAGATCATGCCTGCAGCACAGTCTAAACCCCTGGCCTAACAGGCCCAAGGACAGTGCTGTGGTGGTGTCCCTAATAATGGCCTGCTGTCACAACCTGGTAGAAACATGATCTCCAGTAAGAGCTCATTTCATAGTGACCTCTATTATCAATACCCAGCCTACTTAGCTACCAGGACAGTCCCTACACCCTTCACTCCACATGTTGTTAAGTGACAGGTTCCACTTCTCCCGCTTATTATTTATCTGTTAGCTTTATTGATTTAAGTTTCTTCTCTGCTTCTGTTCATATGTCTGGAAAAGAATGATACTACCACAAACTAATGACAGATAGCGCAAAGCGATCACCATGGGATCAATCCGTGAGATCAAAGGAAAAACAAAGGGATATCAAAATACAGAGCGTGTTTACCACTATTTTTAATTTACACCAGACCAATCACTATGAATGCAATTTTCAAATTTGGCTAATAGTGTTTTCAGATAATAAAGAATCCTCTATCATTTAACAACCATTTTTGAGGACCTACTATGTGCTTGCCACCATGTCAAGTATAGGGGACAGAAAGAGGAATAAGACACTCTGTTCACAATCTAGTCAGCGAAATTTTAAAAATAATCACACTATGCAACAAGTACTAAAATAGAAATATGGATGTCATGGGTTTGGAATATTTGGTTTTTATTACACAGTCATGACTTGCTTCAAAGGAGAGCCTGAAAAATGAAAAGTTATTGATAGAATTGCATAAGCAAGTTTAACCAGAGCCTCAAGAGTGAAGTTGTGGGAAAAAAGTACATTCATGTATTGCTACTGGGTCTGCAAATTGGTGCAACCACTTTGGAAAGCAGTATGGAGATTCCTCAGAAAACTTGGAATGGAACCACCATTTGACCCAGCTAGTCCACTCCTCAGCATATGCCCAAAGGACTTAAAATCAGTATACTATAGTGACACAGCCACATCAATGTTTATAGAAATACAATTCACAATAGCTAAACTATAGTACCAACCTAGATGCCTTTCGACAGGTGCATGGATAAAGAACATGTGGTACATACACACAATGGAATATTACTCAGCCTTAAATAAAATGAAATTATGGCATTTGCATGTAAATGGATGGAACTGGAGAACATCATGCTAAGTGAAAGAAGTCTATCCCCCCAAACTAGGATGTTTTCTCTGATAAGTGGATGCTGATCCATAGTGGCGGGGTGGGAGGTGGGGAAGAATGAAGGAACTTTGGATTGTGTGGAGGGGAGGGCAGGGGGCTGTGAGGATGGGAAGGACGGTAGAATGAGACAGACATCATTACCCTATATACATGTATGATTACACTACTGGTGTGACTCTGCACTATGTGCAGTTAGAGGAATGAGAAGTTGTGCTCCATTTGTGTACAATGTGTTAAAATGCAGTCTACTGTCATGTAGAACTAATTAGAACAAATTTTAAAAATAGAAGGGAGACCAGTAGAATAGAAGAAGGGGATCAGGGGAGGGAGGGGAAGGAAAGTGGAGATACTGGGGAATGAAATGGATCAAATTATACTGTTTTATTATAGCACATATGAATATATTATAACAAACCCCTTCCCCCACCGCCAAAAAAAGAGTGAAGTTGCATCCAGGCATGGTGGCTGTGATCCCAGCAACTCCAGAGGCTGAGGCAGGAGGATTACAAGTTAGAGGACAGTCTCAGCAACTTAGAGAGACCCTAAGCAACTTCGCAAGACCCTGTCTCAAATTAAAAAATCAAAAGGGTTAGGGACCATAGCTCAGTGGTTAAGCATCCCTGGGTTCAATCCGAGGAAGAATTTGGTGACTCAAGAGAGAGGTCTAGGACACCTCTGTCCAGTAAAAATGCCAGCGAGTGAGTCTCACCCAACTCCAAATTCTGGAAGTCACATTCTTAAAAAGTGAAATAAAGGTTAAAATTAGTTTTAATAATATACTTTATTTAACTCAATATATCCAAAACATTGTCATTTCAATATATAATCAGTCAATATTTTAGAATTATTGATGAGTTTTTCAAAGTAAGTTTTCAAGATCTGTAGTGAATTTGTGCTTCCAGAACATCTATCCGATCATAGACAAACCACTGCTCAGGTGGCTTATTGGACAGTCAGATCTCGGAAAAATAAAGGCAATGGAGCCTATGCGATGGGAGGAGCCAGGCCACCGTGTAGTGGGACCTTCCCACAGCCTCATGGCCTTCAGCTGAGCCTCTGCCTGCACCGGTGCTTGCTGTGAGGAACTGTGTCATGGGAGATGCTGAGGCTAAACATGGAGAAAACACCCTGTGGTGAGGACAAACACCTGTAAACACAGCAGGTGGAAGGGTGCAGAGAAGGAGCCAGAGAGGGCTGATGCTGTGATTAAGAGATGAAGCCATAGCTTAGCTTTTGTGAAGCTATGGAACCAATCTAGGTGCCCTTCAAGAAATATAGATTAAAAAAATGTGGTACATACACACAATGGAATACTATTCAGCCGTAAAGAAAGAATGAAATTATGGCATTTGCCAGTAAATGGATGGAAATGGAGAATATCATGCTAAGCGAAATAAGCCAATCCCAAAAAGCCAAAGGCCTAATGTTCTCTCTGATATGCGGATGCTTATTCACAATAGGTGTGAGGAGGAGTGGAGGTTCACTGGATTGGACAGAGGGAGTGGGGGAAGGGAGGGGAAATAATGGAAAAGATAGTAGAATGAATGGAACATCACTTTCCTCTGTTCATACATGCATACACCACAGTGTAACTCCACACTGCGCACGACCACAAGAATGGGAAGCTACACTCCATGTGTGTATGATATGTCAAAATACATTCTACTGTCATGTATAACCAAAAAGAAAGAGAGAGATGAAGCCAAATGGCTGTGCAGGGCAAAAAGGGGAGGAGAACTCTATACCCTACAAAGGGACCGGGTTCTATGCTGAACTGGGAAGGAAACCTGGAGGGAGCTCACCCCTGAGAATGACGATGGAGTCTCTGTATATCCTGGCAACTTTGGTGTCCCACCAGTGCAAATGCAACACAGTGAAAATCACACCCCTCACTGAGCCACCCCCCAGCTGCTGCTTCCCTGCTTCTCTATCCCCTGTCGTCTCCCGGGCCTCCCTTGGCAACATGCAGGCCATAGCCATCTCCCCCCGGATGCCTTCAACTGGATCATCCTCCAACTTTATCTATTTCAATCCATTTTCCACAGAAAGGTAAGTTCTCTAAAATGTAAAATAAACCAGAAAGTTTAGTGCTTGCTTCATGCTTTTCTTAGAAGAAATTCCCTATCTCCTTAAATGGGTTTAAAAGATGCGAGTTGTCTACCTCCTGTCCACTCTCCAGATTTATTCTCACTTTCTTTTTGGTCCCCACTTCAGCCACATGGAGCTGACCTCCCTCCATGAAGTGCCCCAGCACTCAGAGCCCTTGGCAAAGGCTATTCCTTCTGTATGGAGCCTAGTCTCTCATTTGTCTTGGTCTCCAGCTACATGACCTTCTAGGGAGTATTTGCAAATGTCCTCAAGTTAGTTAGATCACCCTCCTATGTGGCTATTAGTCCCCTTTACTTCCCCCATAACAACACTTGGCAGGCTCTTTTGTAATTTCCCATAAATGTGACATTCACCAGGACACTATTTTAGCCATTATCCCCCAAATAACTATGTCTTTCTCCCTGTTTGTTCCATTTCTGGCACAGATTACTACTCTGCAGGTGTGTGTTAATGATTACTTTATATCACTAGATAACAGAGTTAGATCAGAAGATCTAACTCATAATAGGTTACTGCAATAGTCCATATGCTGATAGATGCTGTAAGCTTTAACTAAGGTTGGAGTGCTGAACAACGGTGGAGGAGTGAGTGAGGATAGGTGCACGGTAAATTTGATAACTAACTGGATGTTGGAATTAAGAGAATAGAGAGTTAAGGATGAGTCTGAGTTTTAAACTTTAGGTGGTTTCAATGTCAATAAAAGAGAAAATGCATTCTAAGAACATAAGGTAGGAGAAATTCCCAGAAAATTAGATATTTGATAGCAGAAACTAAAAATTAAAAAAAATAAGTTTAAGGAGAAATTTAGTAAATACTCTAGAAAGTCAGACAAAAATACTGAGATTAAATAAGGTTAGAAAAATTGCAGAAAGACAAGAAATAAAGATAAGAAAATCTGTCTATAAGCTATAACAAAGTAAGAACTCCATCAAAAATGAAAAAAGAAAAGACAGAGGAAAAAAATTTGAATTAGTTCTCTATGGCTGCTATAACAAAATCATACAAACTTGGTGGCTTGAAGCAACATAGGTTTATTCTCTTACAGTTCTGGTTTCCAGAAGTCCAAGATCAGTTTCCCCAGGCTACAGTCCAGGTGTGGCCTCAGGAGCTCTAGGGGAGAATCCATTCCCCGGCCTCCTGAAGCTTGAAAAATTGGTTGTATTCCATGGCTCACAGCCCCTTTCCTCTCTCCTCAATTGGTCCAGTCTCCGCTTCTGTCTGTGACTCCAGCCACCTCTGTCTAATAACAACCACTGTGATTACGTCAGGTCCACGCAAAAGCCCAGGACAGCCTTCTTATCTCAAGATACTTGACCACATCTGCAAAGCCCTTTTCACTACATAAGGTAGCAATCTCACGTTCCAGGGATGAGGACATGGATATCTTTGATGGGGAGACACAGGGCATCATTCAACTTCCTACACCACTGAAAATTCACAAAAAGTCCCCACAACTGAGGATCTTAGTTTGAAATTTAAAAAATATCCCACTGCCCAGCATGGGGATAAAACCAGCATAAAAACACACATTACAGAGAAATTTTAGGACATCAGAATCATGTGAAAATACTATAAGCGACAGTGAAAATCATAATTACTTCATTCTTCTTGAGAGTATCGGATACTGGAAGACATTGGGACAATAGGTAAAATTTTTAAATTATTTCCAACCTAGTGTTCCATGCCAGCTATTATTCAAGTATCAAGTTAGTGTAATCCTGATGCCAAAACCTGACAGAGACATTACAAGAAAAAAAATCCAGGCCAATATCTCTAACACATTAAAAAAATCCTAAATGAGATGTTAGTAAAACAAATCCAGTAGGATCTTAACAGGGCAAGTATCAACACCAAGTAGAGTTTCTTCTTAGAATGCAAAGTTGGTTTAATATTTGATACACGATCAATCAAAAGAATTATCACATCAAAAGAATAAAGAAAAAAGTAAATATTTCTTACTCTGTTGACAGAGTAAGAAAGCAATTTATAAAATTCCACATCTATTAATACTAACAATTCCAAGCAAGCTAGAAATAAAAAGAAATTTCTCAATTAGACAAAGGGCATCAACAGAAAACTTACAGCTAAAATTATCTCAGTGGTGAAACAGTGACCCTTCTCCCTGAGACAAGTAGAGCAAGAATAAGAACAGTCACCTTCACCTTTATATTAAGCACTACTGGGAGGCACTAGCCATTATAATAGCACTAAAAGAACATACAAAAGATGTCACTATTAGAACGGAAAACATGTCATTATTTGCTGAAGATACTGTTATGCATGTATGAAATCCAAAATAATCTACAAATTATTTCATTTAATAAACAAGTTGACCAGGGTCACTTGCATACAAGTTCACATGCAAAAATTAGTTGTACTTTTTTTGTACTAGCAAAAAATTGACAAGTGACACTTTTTAAGAGAAGACCCATTTCCAAAGCAACCAAAGATATGGAATGAAAACAACAGGAGTAAATAAAATACCGAAATATATGGGAGCAAACCTAATGAAAATTGTACGACTTCTATGATGAGAACTACAAACGATGCTGAAAGAAAGTAAAGGACATCCAAGCAAATGGAATGACAGGTTGTGAGTTGGAGGAATCGTTATCACTAAATGTAAATTCTTATCCAAAATAATCTATAGGTTTGAT
Organism: Xerus rutilus; assembly: GCA_028644305.1. Lineage (NCBI taxonomy): Eukaryota > Metazoa > Chordata > Mammalia > Rodentia > Sciuridae > Xerus > Xerus rutilus. The sequence continues at coordinate 6,255,401 of CM053408.1, read as the reverse complement.
TCAATCTCAATTACAATCCAAAGGTTTGTTTTGTTTTGTTTTGTTTTCTGGTGGATATTGGCAGACTGATTTTTAAATTTATATGAAACGCAGAGAACCTTGACACATGATGTTTTTCTTAATAAATGATACTAAAGATTGGGCATCCAATATGGAAATTCAATAAACCTGGATCCGTACTTTACACGATGGGCAAAAAATCAATTTTAAAGAGATCATGTATGTAAATATTAAGGCTCAGATATCCTTGAAAAAGCTTCTAAAAGAAAACACTAGATAATGTTTTAGTTATGTAATACTAAAGAACAGTAGTAAACTAAAACTATTAGTAAACACAATAAAATGGATGAATTCCAAAAAAGTTACAAACACATATAAGATATACTATACAACTCAGTTTGTAGGCTGTCTAAGAAGACCAAATTAATCTATATCACAGTAGTCAGAATAATGGTAACCCCTAATGTATAGCACGAGGCATTCAGAAACCATTTGGGCTGATGGAAATGTTAATTTGGGTGGTGTACATGAGTATATACATCTGTCAAAAAATATATCCAATTGCATATATAAGACTTGTGCAACTTACTGTATATGTTATACCTCACTAAGATTGAAAAGATTGAAATCAATGTTTTAAGTGTCAGAATAGAACACAAACCCCTTTTAGACATGCGAAGTCACAAACCATTTGCTTTCTGTGAAAGCTACTTGAGGATGTAGTCTACAAAATGAGAGAACAAACCAACAGTGAGGAGGACCTGGAAAAGAAGAAAACAGGAGATCTAACTAAAGAGAGAAGAAGGTCAAGGAGTCCCCAGCAAGATAGTGAACAGTTCCGAGAAGTCATTAATACCTAGAGGAGTAGAGAAACAGCCCAGATTAGAGCAAGCACTAGGACAGTTATCTCCACAAATATTAATTTGATAGAATATCTGATAGATCTGAACATCTAGAGAGATTAAGACCTAATTAATGGAAGGTCTATAGAAAAGCAGAAAAATTAATAAATAAGACAGTCATTCCCAGGAAAACCAAGCGTTGTGTAGGAAAAGCAATATAAACATAGTTGACTACTTAATTTGGTTCTTTGAACATTATTTACATAGTTATGATCATATAATCAAAGAATATTTGTCTACCCAACTTTATAACATAACCAGATGAGAAGCTGGCAGGATTTTCTCCACATAGTGGGAAGTTTCAAGGTGACACCCAAAATAGAACAACTAATGCATTGTTATATGTATTTTGTTAGAAGCATCAGATAAAAGAGCAAAATAGCCATCCAAGAAGTAGAAGGAGTAGAGGGACAGTGGAAGGACATCTGGGGGCTGATGCACTTGTAATAAACCTGGCAGAATACTTCAATTCCTTAAATGATGAGCATGGACAATTTTGTGTTAAATAAAGTCTTCAAAATTTTTCAAATAGAGGGTGAGAGTGAGGCAAGAAGTACTAAGAAGAGGTAATCAGTCAGGAGATAAACTTCAGAAGAACTAATGGTTGGATTGAGTGATAGATGGCTTCTGATAATGGTCTAGACAGAGTATCTCAAGGTTTTCAAATTAAATTCTCAATGCTATACCCCTGCATTTTAAACCTATCATTTTTCAGAGCAAGACAATCTTTTCTTTTTGAGGCTCCTTTTTTAAAAAAAAAAATGCAAAATGCTTTAAATAATTTGTGAAGCATTCTGTCAGCATTTTATGCTCGCTGGAAAAAAAACTTTGCTTCTTTCTTACTGTTATTGCCAGCTCTCCACATGTTCAGCAGAGAATTTATTACTGATTAAAGCAGATGACATTCCCTGAGCATTTTCAGGAATTATAAACAATTACAGGAAAGAGAAGTGATTCCATTACCAAAAAAGCAACAATGCTGGAATCCACTATTGAATATGCCAGAGAGATCAGGGAGAGCAAGCAGTGGTTTAACCTTTATTCTGGCTGAGAGAAGATGATGCAGTATTCTATTATCCACAATGACAAGTGATTTATTGGGATACTTTCTTTCTTCCAAACTGTTCTAAACCATTGTTTTTTTCTCCAATTGCGCTGATTTTTCATCTTAGTGCGTGTATGGGACTGTAAGCATTTGAGTGGTCATAGGAAAAGAACATCTCAGCTCCAAAGAGATTCACTTTGTTCATGCTACAGCACAAACTGAGGTTTGGCATGTTGCATGCCAAACAGCTTTTATTTAGGCAAACGTTTTTAGTAGCCTACTCTAAAAGTAACCGAAGGGATGGGCAATTCATTCGTGCTAACATTTCCCCAAAACCTACCAGGATTTTTTTTACGGAAAACTGCTATGGGGAGGCCCATACTTTTGCCAAAAGAGAAAATTATTTTTAAATAAGATCACAAACATTGAAGGGTGTGGGGAGCAGACTGCAGGCTGGCAGCAGAAGCATGACGGCTATGTGTGGTGACACTTTTCAGGCCTGACACCAGCGTACACTTCCCTGGGCCTCGGCAGGGTGAGACTGTCCACTTCATGATAATGGCTCAGAAAATCATCCAACACACAGTTTGGCTGAGGTTCTGAAATGAGAATAAAACATGAAGAACCTTTCCTCCTAATGCTCTTCTCCAGTGCAGAGAAAAGACCATACTTCAGTCACCCTGGAGTGGCACAGGATGATTGAGTTTTCAGGTGGAGAGTTGCGGGGCGGGCACCAGAACGCTGAGTCCGCGCTTGCAGAGCAACCTTGGTATCTTTTCAACAAAGTGCCCAGATCTCATGGTTAATGAGCCATTATTATCTGTGCTGTGTAGAAATACCAAATTAAAGCTCTGAAAGAGGGGATGCTGCCACCGTAATGCATTTTCCATTACCAGCTGCCCTTTGGAATTTTGTTACATCATAAAATTTAGAACTGTTATGTGCATGAAATGGGAAAAATTTTGAACTAAGAATGTGTTATTAAAGATAACAGTAGAGTTTCCGGTTAATTTTTATTTTAAAATTTATAATCTACCAAGGGAAAACTAAAATATTGGAATCTAAATCTTAGATTAGGGAACAAGAGTACTGAATTCTAACTATTTACCTGAGTGAGTTTGAGTAAATTGCTCAATCTTTGTGCATCTAGAACTTTATTATCTGTCAAAAAACAAAGTGAAAAGAGAAGGCAAGATTAACTCTGAAATTCCTAACTCCAAAAATATGTGCTTTTATTCCTAAATATCACAATTACTATGGAATATTTATCTATAATTTTACCTATTTAAAATATTTCAAAGATTTTATTTATGCCCACTTTTATAATTTTTATGTTTTTAATATTAGTCATTTCATTTGCATACACTTAGAAAATCACATTCATAAGGAAAACTGGGAAATTTTTGTGGATAATCAGATGTATTGCAGGTGAACTGAAGTGTTCAATGTGAAAATAAGTGAATATATATATAAGTATTTGAAGATAAATATTAATCTAATCTTGATTTCAAATATATCATTTCTAAGCTTATGTCAAGGCAGAAATTGCAAAGAAAAAGTTTAGTAGCATTGACTGGAAAAAAGTTTTAATGCTTTTATTAATGCATTATAGCTATACATAATAATGGGGTTCATTTGGACATAATCATACATGCATAGAACTTAATTTGCTCCTCTGTCCCTCCTCTCCTACCTCCCCCAATCCCTCTTCCTTTACTGGTCTTCCTTCTATTTGTTTACTTATTTTTTAAATTAGTGCTTCATAGATATACATAAAGATGGAATTCACTGTAGTATATTTTTACATGTGTATAGCACAATTTTGTCAAATTCATTCTCCATTTCCTCCCCTTGGCCATCCCTCTTCCCTCCCCTTCACTCTCTTTCTACTCCTCTGATCTTCTCTCTATCCTCATGAGATCTGAAAACTCTCCCTCCTTTTTTTGCTTTACTTTGCTCTTCTTCTGTGTATAGAGAAAATATTCAGCCCTTGCTTTCTGTGTCTAGTTTATTTGACTTAGCATGATGTTCTCTAGTTCCATCCATTTATCAGCAAATACTATAATTTCATTCTTCTTCATGGCTGAGTAAAACTCCATTGTGTATATATAGCACATTTTCTTAATCCATTTATCTATTGATGGGCACCTGAGCTGGTTCCATAACCTGGCTGCTGTGAATTGTTCTTCTATAAATATTGATAAGACTATCACTATAGTATGCTGACTTTAGTTCTTTTGGATAAATACCAAGGAGTGGGATAGCTGGGTCATATGGTGGTTTCATTCCTAGTCTTCTAAGGAATCTCCACGCTGTTTTTCAAAGTGGTTACAATAATTTGCAGTCCTACCAAGAATGTGTGAGCATAGCTTTATTCCCACATCCTCACCAGCATTTATTACTTTGGTATTCTTGAAGATTGCCCACCTAACTGGAATGAGATGTAATCTCAATGTGGTTTTGATTTATAGTTCCATGATTGCCAGGGATACTGAATACTTTTTTACACATTTTTTGTCCATTTGTATTTCTTCTTTTGAGAAGTGTCTGTTGTTCTTTTGTCCAATTATTTATTCAGTTGTTTGGGGGTTTTGGGAGGTGTTAAACTTTTAATGTTCTTTATATATTCTGGATATAAATCCCCTGTGAGAGGAGTAGCTGGCAAAGATTTTCTTCCATTCTGTAGGCTTTTTTTTCATGCTGTTAATTGTTTCCTTTGTAATGCAAAAGCTTTTCAATTTGATGCCAAATCAATTTTATTGATTCGTGATTGTATTTCTTGAGTTTTGGGAGACTTGTTAAGGAAGTTGGTGCCTGCATCTATATGTTGGAGTGTTGACTCTATATTTTCTTTTAGCAGTTGCAAAGTTTCTGATCTAATTCCTAAGTTGTTGATCCACTTTTATTTGACTTTTGTGCAGGTTCAGAGATAGGGATCTAGCTTCATTCTACTACATACAACCATCCAGTTTTCCTAGCACCACTTGTTAAAAAGACCATCTTTTCTCCAATATATATTTTTGGCACCATTGTCAAGTATCAGATGACTGTAACTATGAGGATTTGCCTCTCTCTTCTATTCTATTCCATTGGCCTTCATGTCAATACCATGCTGTTTTTGTTATTGTAGTTCTGTAGATCAGGTATCGTGATGCCTCCAGTATCACTCTTTTTTTTTTTAATTAGTGCTTTGTAGCTATACATAGTAGGGCTCATTTTGACAAAATCATGCATGCATGGAATGTGGTTTACTCCATTTCAGTCCCTTTCCCCCCTTCCCTCCCCATATTCTCCTTCCTCTACTCTAATAATCTTCCTTTCACTCATTTATTCATTTATTCACTTATATTTATTTGTTCTAGCATCACTGTTCTTGCTCAGTATTAGCTTAACTATTCTGGGTCTTTTACTCTTCCAAATGAGTTTTAGGACTTTTTTATTTTAGTTCTGTGAAGAATGTTGTTTGTGTTTTGATAGAGATCACACTGAATCTGTATAATGCTTTGGGTAGTATGGCCATTTTGACAATAGTAATTCTGCCTCTCCAAAAACATGTGTGGTCTTTTCATTTTCTAAGGTCTTCTTCAATTTTTTTCTTCAGAGTTCTGTAGTTTTCATTATAAAGACATTTTACCTTTATGGCTAAAATATGATATTAAAAGATATTTTACCTTTATGACTTATGGCTCAGTGGTAGAATGCTTGCCTAGCATGCGTGAGGCACTGGGTTCAATCCTCAGCACCACATAAGAAAAATAAAATAAAGATATTCTGTCCACCTACAACTAAAAAGTAAATTTAAAATAAAAAAGATATTTTACCTCCTTGGTTAGATTTATACCCAAGATTTTTGTCTAATTTTGTTTTTGTTTTTTGAGGTTATTGTGACTAGGATCTTTCTTCTAATTTCTTTCTCAGCAGATTCATTATTGGAGTATAGGAAAGCTATTGATTTATGAATGTTGATACTTTATCCTGTAATTTTGCTGAATTTATTTATCAGCTCTAGAATATTTCTTGGGAAAGGGGTCTTCTAGATAGAGAATCATATCATCAGCAAACAGAGATAATTTGACTTCTTATTAGTGTCCTTTTAATTTTCTTCTCTTACCTGATTGCTCTGGCTAGAGTTTCAAGAACTACATATATCACAATTACTGGGATTTTAATCTATGATTTTACCTATTAACATATTCCAAGATTTTTATCTATGCTCATTTGTATAATTTTATGTTTTAAATATTAATCATTTGATTTGTATACACTCAAAATCACATTCATAAGGAATATTGGGAAAATTTTGTGGATGCATTTCAGGTAAAATGTTTAGTGTAAAAATAAATGAACAAAACTATGTATATAAAAATATTCAAATAATGATAAATAGTAATCTAATCTTTTTTTTAAAATATATATTTTTTAATTGTATATGGACACAATGTCTTTATTTTATTGCCTTGTATGTGGTGCTGAGGATCGAACCCAGGGCCTCACGCATGTGAGGCAAGCGCTCTACCGCTGAGCTACAATCCCAGCCCATAGTAATCTAATCTTGATTTTGAAAATATCATCCTAAGTTTATGTCAAGGCAGAAATCCAAAAACAAAATTAATAACATTGACTAGAATTATTTTAAACTTAGAAGGCAAAATATCTGTGCCAGATGTTTATGAAAAGATAATATCTTCAAAAATGATATAAGATGATAAACATTGTACCATTATTAACAAGTAAACTAAGGGAGAAATATCCAACAGCATCTATCAATGTGGTATAAATAAATATAAAAAACATTTTTACATTTCAGTTGGTATTTCAGTGCTTTGTAGTAATGGTATGAAAGAAGATTCAGGAAGTGGGTACTCATATATGGTTAATGGATACATTAAGTGGAAAGATTTCTGGAATGTATTTTGATAGTATAAAAAAATCCTGAAAATTTTATATTCCATTGGAACCAGCAACTCCTTTTTGGTGACTATAGTCTAAGAAACTATCACAGTCATGCTTTTATTTGAATGAGGGGAAATGACACTGGAGGGTTTTATACAGAGTGGAGAGTGATCTGACTACTGTGTTGAGACTGTAGAAATGCAAGAGGGAGAGGCAGTGTGGTGAGTTACAAAGCAAAAGGTAAGGGGTGCTCAGACTTGGGAGATATTTAGGGTAAAAGAAAACGTTTTCACAAGTTAGTGTTAAGCACAAAAAATAAGTTATGTTGCAAAGCACCAGGCATGCATAATATGACTGTGCTCAAAATATAAATATGTCCATAGGTAGTAGGTTAGCTCTGAATAGAATGATGTTCTTTCCTTTTATTTTTATATTAATATAAATTTTTATCAACTACTGTGTGTGTGCATATGTGTGCCAAACCTTTGTAACCAAAAAATACAGAAATATTTTACACATATAGCTACATAACTGGAGTCAGAAGTTCTCAGACACAGAGCTAGGCTATAATATTGTTATGGTTTAGATATGAAGTGTCCCCCAAAACTCATGTTATGACATGTGAATAGTGAGTAGTGAATTAGCCATTGATGTGGATTAACTTGGCAGTAACTATAGGGAGCTAGGGTGTGGCTGGAGGAAGCAGGTCACTGTCAGTGTGCCTTTGGGCTTCATAATTTTCCTTGGTGAGCTGAGCTCTCTCTTTGCTTCCTGTTTGCTGTGTCTGAGCAGCTTTCCTTCCTCATACCCTTCTACCATGGTGTTCTGCCTCACCTTGGGCCCAGAGCTACAGAGTTAGCCAACCATGGACTGAATCTATAAAACCATGAGCCAAAATAAACTTTTCCTCTTCTATGTTGTTCTCTTCAGGTCTTTTGGCCACAGTGATATAAAGTGACTGAACATAATAAAGACAAATTGATCTAGTGAGATGAATTGATCTCAGCATTTGGATTTATCAATGCACATTAAGTCACAGGAATTTTAAAGAAAAAAGTCACAAGAATTGGGACATGTGATTAAGATCATGTGGTCCAAGTATGTATATAGAGAATCCTAAAGAAGCACCTCAGAATGGCTTGCAACACTAGCAAGTTTAAAGTTCGGTGTTTTATTTCACTTAAACTTTGGAAATTTGATATTAGTAAACAAAGACCAAGAGGTCATTTAAGAGCCAAGTTCATGTAACTAGAAAATGTGGTTGAATAATGGAGAAAAAGAAACTTCACAAGGAATGAAGAAGGTATGTAAATAGCCCAGTATGGTAATTTTCTATTTGTTATTACAATTACCACATTAATTAAAAAGTTGTCACTAAGTAGTTTTAATTAATATTTTGAAGCATGGCAGTCATATTAAAAAGTATAGATACAATAAACATATGCCATCCAGTTTAAAAAAATCTTCATCTCCCTTCTTCCCTCAAAATAGCCATTATCCTATATTTGGGATTTATCATTTCCCTACGCCTATCATAAACTCATTCTTGAACACCATAATCACAAATGTTGATATCCCAAAAGATCAAAGTCCTCAAAGTCTAAAATCCCCAAAATCACAATCTCAAAAGACCAAAATCTTGAATGTTGAAATTTTGGGAGCTAATATCCAGAAAACAGCAATTCTCATTGAAAAAGAAAAGCTTTATAGGAAGGGTGCACCACAAAGATATTATAGCCAAAACAGCATGGTGCTGGCCTCACATGCACACCTAGACCAAAGGAACAGAATGGAGATCCCATAAATAAGTCCAACTGATTTTTTACAAAGGTAGCAAGAACACATGTTGGAAAAAGGATAGTCTTTTCAATACACAGTGCTGGGCAAACTGTATATTCATATGCAGAAGAAAGAAGCTAAAACCTTCTCTCTTACCCCATTCAAAAAACCAATACAAATGGACCAAAGACATAACTGTATGACTCAACTCTATGAAGCTACTAGAAGAAAGCGTGAAGGAAATGTTTCAGGACACTGGTCTTGGCAAAGATTTTTTAGATAGGACCCCCAACATATGTGCAGCAAAAGCAAAAATAGACAAATGAATTATATTGAACTGAAAATTTTCTGTAAAAGAAACAAATCAGCAGAATGAAGAGACAGAGTATAGAATGGGAAAAATATTTGTGAACTAGTCATCTGACAGGAGATTAAACCTAGAAGATATAAAAACTTCTAACAGCTCAACAGCAAAAATAACATCTGATTTTAAAATAGGCAAGTTATCTGAAGAAATAATTCTCAAAAGAAGACAGGAATATCCAACCAATATATGTTGTTGTTGGTTGTTGTTGTTGTTTTTGGTGGTACTAGGGATGGAATCCAGGGCCTTGTGCATGCAAGGCAAGCACTCTACCAACTGAGCTATATCCCCAGCCCCTGTCAAATCAATACATGGAAAAATGTTCAACATCACTAAGCATCAAGGAAATGTAAATCAAAACAACAATGAAATGTCCCTCACTCCAATTTGAATGGCTATTATCATAAAATCAAAAAATAAATAAATACTGGTGAAGATGTGGAGAAAGGGGAACTCTTAGGCACTGTTAGTGGGAATGTAGTGGCACAGCCATTGTGGGAAAAAGCATAGCAGTTCCTCAAAAAACTAGAAATAGCACTACATCTGATCCAACTATCCCACTGCTGGGTACATATCAAAAACTAAGGAAATCAGTGTGTTGGAGAAATGGCTACACACTCATGTTAGCTGTAGCACTAGTCACAACAGTCAAGATTTAGAATTAACCTTGGTATCCATCAATGGAAGAATCAATAAAGAAAATATGGTCTTTATACCCAGTGGAATATTATCCAGCCATTAAAAATGAAATTCTATCATTTGCAACAATGTGGATGGAACTGGACAGCGTTAAGTGAAAGAAGACAGGTACAGAAAGACAAGTACCACGTGTTCTCACTTAGATGTGGAGCCTCAAAGAGTTGATCTCATAAAAATAGAGAGCAAAATAGCTGTTGCCACAGGCCTGGGAGGGTGGGGGAAGAGAGACAGAGTATCGTTAATGGATATAGGGCCACACTTGGATAGGAAATTTCCGATGTTCTCTAGCACAGCAGGATAATTATGGTTGACAAAATTATTGAATATTTGAAAATAGGGAGCAAAGAGAATTTTGAATGCTTTAAACACAAAGAGATGATAAATATTTAAGGGGATGGATATACCAATGACCATAATTGAATCATTACCCATTCATGTCCTGAAACATCATATTATACCCATAAATATGTACAATAATTGTGTCAATTAAAATTTTAAATTTTTTTTAAAAACACGGCATGTACCTGAAGAAGCCACCAAATTTACGCACTGGCTTGAAAATGATGGTACGTGCTACAGAAGGCAGACACTCCCACGAGGGCATGCTGCTTCATTACCACCAGGTTTCCACCAAAACTGCAGTCTGCGTGAGTGCATGTGAGGTGGGTTTCCATGTGCCCCAAATGACATAGGAATACATCACAGAAGGTGTGACATTGTAACAGGGAATGCTCATGTGTACAGAATCATAGAAGAATTTCAAAATGAGTAGCACCACACAGAAAAGCCACACGAAGTATTCTGCAGGAAAGGCATTCTCTAATGGAAAAAAGCAATTGTTCATCACAAGACTTCAAAATATACTTAATAATTGTGAAAGTCGTCAGTTGTTGTGGCCCTTCTCCTTGCAGTTGCCCACACTCTATCCCTGAACATGCTTTTTCGTATGTTGGATTTACTTTTTTTCCCTACATTTAGGAGGTTCTTTCTTACTATTTTAAATTGCCAGCATTATTTCTCATAATTCACTATGCTATGTATTTTATCTTTATACCATTTCCAATACTGAAATTGTAAATTGTATAAAGGCATTTAGAAATTTCTAATTTATACATTTTGTTTTAAAAAATGACCCAACAAAAGTGCACTATCACAACATTAATTTTGTATGGCAGTCTTGTGCATGTATGTAAAAATGTTGACACTTCCTTGATAGATGAAGAAATGTCATTTTTGTACGTCTGCATTTTTGAAAGATAAACTTTCTCAAGATCTTGTCTCCAAGTAACTGTATATGCAGTGACTACCCATTGTGGTCTCTGGTTGTCTCATCAGAAGATCTATTCTAAATCTTCACTGGATGTTAATTGTTCTATTATAATGAATTCATAGGAAAAAATCAGGTCCAGGGATGTGAGCTCACCAAGGCACTGATGTTCAGAGGGCATGCTAGGGTGAGTTCAACCGGATGCCTCCACCCCATGTGTTACTGGAAACCACAGAACAGAGACAGGCAAGAGACCAGAAGTAGGAAGAGAAGCTCCCTCTTACAGTGTCTCTCCATTGCCATTGATTAATTTAGCTTCATACTGTGCATGCTAAAAGAAAAATGCTCATAGGAGCCATCCCCATTATCAGATAGCAAGAAATGAAGGGTATTGTCGAAGCTGAGAGGAAACAAACTGATAACTGCCACAATGTAAAAGAGAAACCTCATTGCATTTATGTTAACTTCAATTTGGGAGCATACTTCCTAAAAGGTGGACAGTCAGATTTAAAATATCATATAATTATTTCAAACACCAAAATACCAAATGATGAACTACAATTTCAGTATATTAAATTTTAGCATAGCTGCTTAAGGTATTATGTGATTTCAGCTTACTCTATAATTTTGTAGTTGGAGAACATAGTTTATCTTTCCACATCTTTTCCAGTTCCCATTTTTTAACAAATGCCATGAGCTTTTTATTGGGGAAAAAAGACAGACCTATGACTTAAAATTGTGTGGCCTCTCACGGCTGATGCATCTAATACAATACGTGCTCACTCTGACCTCTTGAATAAGTGGGCCGGGCCCAAAACCCTTGTTCCTTCAGGAAGAGAGAGAAGGTCTGTCGTCCACCTTGATTTCCTTGAGTTTCCCTATTCATTTATTAAGAAACTTCTTTTTTTCAGTTGTGCTTCATAAATACAAAATCCTTTATAAAACTTGGGCGGTATACCAGACAGGTTAAAATCATGAACGTTAGAGCTAAACTGGATAAGTTTGAATCCTGGTGCTCACTCATGGTGTGATTTCAGGCACTTGCTTAAACCTTCTCTTTTTTTATGTCTGTGATCTATAATACAGGGATAGAGTAGCTGTTGCAGAGGAATTTTGTGTATATTAAATGAGCTTATACAAGTAAGTACTAGAACTTTGACAAGAGCATAATAAGTGCTCAATAAAAATTCACTGTAGCCATTTTTCCTGCATCTATATGCTTGAGAATAACTGTCAATTACTTGATTGATTATAGTGACTGATTATGTTGAGAAACAACAACTAATTTCCCCTAAAATTCTCTAATCTCCACATTAGAGAATAGAGAGAGAAATCTAAAGTGAACTTTCCCCTTAGAATTTCAGAAACATTTAACTGTTTCTTTTTATTTTTAATAGAACAAAATGTATTTTTTGGACCTATCCTAATAAGTTGTCAGAATCCCAACTGATTTATCTATATCACTCAAGCTTTCAATCTATCAATATGAAGCACGTTTATATGTTTGTATTAATACATTTCCTCACTCAGTTGATTCTAGGAAAAATCTGTTAAGCCCTGGGCAAAATTCCTTAGCCTTTAGGTTTTAAGACCTGTTCAATTTCCTGTTTCAGTCCATGTGTAGGAATGCTACAGAAGCTATTCACACAGAGTGACTTTAAAGAATAGTCTGGTACTGAGAATGTGCGATGGAGCAGACACGTGGTGGAACATTTTTTTCCTTGCCAACCTTAATACATTTGTGTACCAGCAGTTCAATTCATAATCGTTTAATAAAGTGAACATTTGTAGTCTTAAATATTAAGAAAGAAACAGGCTATTAGAAGTTAAGATCCTACTTGCATTTAGCTATGTTTAAAAAAAAAAAAATCATCCCAGGAATATTGTAATGAGGTCTAAGCTTAGGAGTGAGCATCATGCAAGTTAATGTAAGTAATGAACCTTTCATGTGAAATGATGTAGTGTCACAACTCATTTGCATCCCACTTAAAGTGTAATTAAGTTTCCCTGACAGTGTGGCTCATGGCTGGAAGAACAGACCCGGATGCTAAATTAATCCAGAGTCCCTTAGTTAATAACACTCAGCAAAGAAAACTTTACACACTCTTTCATTTAAAGTTTCCAAACTCCCATTTACAGAAGTGCCTGACAAAGCAACCCTGGAGAAACCTTTGCAAGAAACTGATGGCCCCTCGCCAGACAGATTCAGTCATTAAAACACCGGGAAACTGGACGTGGACCATCAGATTTAGGAAAATGCTGCTTTCACTGCTGCTGCAAAGTCTGTGATCTAGAGGGCAAGTATTCACAGGTAAATTCACTGTACTTACGTATTATTAAGCAATAGTATGTTTTCAAACTTAAATCTGAAGTATAGATGATTTTAAGATTTATAACAGAAGCCAGGTGTGGTGGTGCACGCCTGTAATCCCAGCACTTTGGGAGGCTGAGACAGGAGAATCGTGAGTTCAAAGCCAGCCTCAGCAACAGCGAGGCACTAAGAAACACAATGAGGCCCTGTCTTTACATAAAACACAAAATGGGGCTGAGGATGTGGCTCAGTGGTCGAGTGTCCCTGAGTTCAATCCCCAGTACCTAAAAAAGATTTAGAACTAGTTTACCATAAACACTCAGAAATAATGGAATTCACTTTTTTATTCATTCTTTGGGGACTTGAGTACTTTATAGAAGCTTCTATGTGCAGTTGTTATTCAACAAATGGTGGGAGGGGGGCTGACATTGCTTATTTGTTTTATTAACAATGTTCCTTTGGGTACTCCCCAGAAATGAGTAGGATGCTACCACAAGATCAAAATTATACTGTGTTACACATACCTTAACTAAACAAGGACTTAATTTATAAATAATCTAAACTGTTTTCAGAGAGATAGACAGGAAGACAGTAAGTTTCTCAGGACCAGATTCCACTTCTCCCTTGAGAAATGAAGGGAATTATGTACCGATTGAGGGTGGTTATCTCTTGGTTCTCCTCCTGTCCTTCTGCTCATCCCAATTTAAAGGCTGATGTGAAAGAAATTCTATCTTCAAACTGATGGTCTCAAAATTTACCACTGTCGCCACCATGAATAAAGTGGCTCTTCAGAATGGACAAAGAGACCTCTTGTCTAACACACGAGGCATCCCCAAATGCTGAGTGGCCAACCTGATTGTGCCCAGTGGATTTACGCCAGTACCCTCAACCCAATCGTCTGTTCTAACAGATGACCTGCATTCCTGCCTACAAAGAAATTCATCACATTTAGAAATTAGATAATATATTAAAGTGTAATATTGGTGGAAAATACAATATTATCTTCCCTGTATTTGCACAGCACCAAGATGTGCCTAAGGCAAACTTTGCAGCAGCTCATTTCTCTAGATCAGGTCTCAGGCCTACACATGGCTCACTGGCATTTTAACAGAAACAGCAAGCTCACCTCTGATTCTCCAAAGAACTATTTCAGGGAAGAGAAAACCTACCAGGGAGGACAAGGTGATAGGGAGAAAAAAGCAACCTAACAATTATTTTTTCCCATCATTTGTTAAAAGAATCATACAGAGTTAAACATAATGAGTAAAAGTCGTGCTCAATTAAATGGTTTGTTTTTGCCATGTGGTTGGATTGTTTGCAGTGGTAGCAGACAAACATTTTGCCTCCACCATCCAATTCTACCCTCCAGTCTAAAGGTGGTACAAGGAGTTGTTTGTTCAAGTGCTTTCTTCTGGGGTTGGAGCCAGCATTACCAGAAGGTAAAGGGTCACAGAAAAGCTCTCTTCACAGCTCTGCATCAGGCTGCTTCCAGGCATCTTGAATGGTCTAAAATACTCGAGTCAACAGCTTACACTGGGGGGGAAAAATGGAGCTTGAAGTATTCAATACATAGGCACATTTTTGTTTATTATTAACACAAAAAAATTTCACATTATATACATGCTTTAATTACTTTAAGAACTATACATTACTGTATCTGTTGTATTATTTTAAAATATTTTATAAACATTATATGTAATTAATATATGTATAACTTTTCTTATATAAAAGTATATAGACCTTGCCACAAATAATTCATGGAGGAGTAAGAAATCATTTTGTAATGCTAATAATTATAAATATATACAAATAATTTATATAATATATGCATATTTAATTAAAATTCACCTGAAAAGCTTATATAAACCATTTGTTGAATTCACAGTTTGAGGCATATCAAGGTCTGCCACATAATAATGAAGATATTCTTTCATGTCCTATCGATAGTTTCTGTGAGTCATGAGTCCCTGATTACTACAGAACTGAGCGATTCACACAGCAGCTATTTACATTTCATTCATAGGCACTCTTTTAAGATGAGCTTTACCTACAGATTATCAAAGTACACAAGCTTTCGCTACCAGCAGCGATGTTACTGCTACCGTGCATGAAAGCACACAGGAGGCCTGCAGCGGGTACCCTGCATAGGACAGCCTGAAGGAAATGGATTCCAACTGACCACTATGTAGATTTAGTTAGCTGGGAATTAATCCAAATGATTGAGTTGTTAAGGTATAAAAATGTAGGACTGTCTAGTCAGCTTTTTTGCTGCTGTAACTAAAGGACCTGACCAGAATAACTGTAAAGGAGGAAAAGTTTATTTGAGAGCTCATGGTTTCAGAGGTTTTAGTCCATAGAAGGCTGACTCCATTCCTCGGGGCTCAAAGTGAGGCTGAATGAACATCACGGTACAAGAGTGTAGTGGAGGGAAGCAGCTCACATGATGATCAGAAAGCAGACAGAGAGACTCCACTGGCCAAATACAAATATATATTCCCAAACCACACCCCAAGTCCCACCTCCTCCAGCCACACTCTACCACTTCAGTTACCACTCAGTTAATCCCTATCAGGGGATTAATTCACTGATTGGGTTAAGATTCTCACAACCCAACCTTCTTGCATTGTCTCACAGGTGAGCTTTTGGGAAGCACCTCACATCCAAACAATAACAAAGACATAGTTCAAACAAACACAGTAAAAATATTCAACTGAGCTGTACCAAAAAACTATAAATACATATGTATAGAATATATACTCGTATAATCATAACTCCATATATACTTTTAAATTCTGAAGCACTGTTAAAACAGTGTATCTTCCCCCAAAATTGGTAGTATCTGAAATGAACAGGTGTGAAACCAAAATATCCAAATACAGTATTTATAAAATATAATACACAAAGGAATCTTGCAAAAGGTATGCCAAGAATCTTTATACTTAAATTTTTGATTGGTGTTCTGGAGGACTGAGAAAATACTGTAAACATATAAGAAAGGTTACTTGTTACATTTAATTCTACATTTTAAAAAGCTTAAATATTCTACAATTATACCTTGGTATAGCATAAGCAGAAAATATTTTTAAATAAATTTGGTAAATATCTCACTTATTTGTGAGTAAATCTAGATTCCTGTTACCAGAAACACATCAAAGGTCTGTCCTGGATATTAAAAAGTTTAAAGAGTGTTGGTAAAGTTCTGTTTCCCTCTCATAACGCACTATCACTAAAGTTAAAAGTAAGTATGTCATGAAATTATTGCACTCACAAATCAGGCCTTTCCCATTCTCAGTTTCTTCCTGTGGTACTCAATAAAGAGCTCCATAAATTCTTCCAGTCACAGATCCATGAATTGCATATTAATGATTCATCTTGTGGATACCAAGTGGAAACCAAGGAAAAAATGCAATTTCATGCCATTAGTTCCCAGTAATATTCACTTTATTTCAAAGTTGGAGGAAATAAAAAGCATGATTTAAAATTGATAGATGCAACATATTAAGCAAATAGAACCAAGGTTTAAATTAAACAAAAATATATCATTGCTTTGTAAGGCAAGTTTGTCAGTTGTATTTCCTAGATTGACATTCCATTAATAATGCCATTGAGAAATTGTCCCATTCATAGTTTTACAATTTATAAAAATTAAAGTTTTATGGCCTGGTATAAGACAAAATATCAGGTTCAATTTATGCAAATGACTAATTTTTAAAAGGATCATAATGAGACTCCTGACCTGGGCACTGATTCTTCCTGCTTGATGCTCTAAGGAAAAGCAACTGAAACTTCTTTGCTTTCTTGACAGTCCTAACCTTATTGTAGTCATTCAAATCCATGCTGATCCCCGGCAGGCAAACCTAGATTCTGGAGACCCACTGGGCAGCCATCTTAGCTCAAGGAACTTGACCAGTAACCCCAAGATGTCCCTCGCTGCTTAAATTAATAATTTCATTTTTTCTCATGCTTTCAGAGGCTGGTCATATATATTATACTGGTTTTATTCACCCATTAATCAATAATTATTTTATTAATCAGTTTTTATAATTTTTCAGTACACTTTTTACTGATACCAATTTTTTACTTTTTTGAAGCTATTCATTTCCTTAGTAATTTTATTATTGTAATCTGTTTAACAGGAATAAGGCATAAGAGGGTAGGATTTAAATACTGTCTATCCTCCAGAGAATAATGGATTCTTTCTTCATTCCGATTCTCGCTCAATAGACTCCCCACCCCTAGGACCCAAGGCAGATCTCTTCAACCCTAATGAAGAATGTAATCCTAACTGAAGTCGGCCGGAATCATTGACAATCCCATTCTAAAAATTACCCACTTGGAAAATGGTGGTGATCAAGAGCCAAATTACCTTTTCTGCTCTTCAAACTACACTCCCACAGAGACCAAGACAACTTAATTCTAAAAACTGTTCAGGGAACTTCTGTGACGATGTCATCTAAAGGACAATTTACAACTTCTGCAAAGAGACACATAAACTAAAATCTATGGTCTCTGAGAAACAGTCCACTGACCATGGTGCTTTCTCAGTGGAAATGCTGTTCTGCATCTAAGGAAGGAAGTACATGAGGAATTTTCTCCAGAGAATCTCCGAATCTCACTCTGGTATAACTCCACGGGGCTGCCAACAGTTACATCCCTTTAGGAACTTTTTTAAGAAAAAGGACTTTTTAAAAAGAGTGTCCATCTTCATATAATTAGAATCCTCCATACTACCCAGTAACCAACACAAACCTAAGTAATTTATTTGACCTTCTTTCTAAATAGGCATTCTCCTGTTTGGCTATAATTTCTTGGCTCACTCTAAGATGGTCAGAGTATCACAAGATACCACATTAATTGTGTAGCATGTCATTTTTAAAAAACTGTCTTCATAGCAAGATGAGTTTGTTAAGATCTGAGCCCATCAGGCTCCAAGAAATGTTAGGGTCTAAACAAAACATAACTGTTCCTTTTCTCCTTCTAGTTGCTTTGGATTGACAAACTTTGATTAATTCCCAACTTTATCAAGTTCTGGCTTGTCATTCCACGTGTATTTTTTTTCCCCAAGAAACTGGGCATATATAACTAACAAAAACAAAGTCCTTGCCCTTGTGGAGCCCATATTTGAGCTACACTATTGAGCATTAGCAGAACCCTAAGGTGAACACCCTAAATTCCTCTACTCCAAGAGAAGAGCAGGATGCTCTTTTTGAATTGCTGAAAGAACTGCAGAAAAACTGATTAGTGTTCAGAACTCAGACTATAGCAATAAATCATCCAGCTGAATAATCTTTTTATTTGTCATCTGCTATCCCTTTCTGCAGCAGCAGAATGTAATTCTGAGGGGTCAGAGGTCACATCTACCTCATATGCCAACATGTCCTGGTTGTCTAGCGCATGCACTCTCTGTTGGCTGACTGAAGGAGCAGTAGGCCCAGTAACAAATGAATAAATGCATATCCCTGAAGTATCTATTCACAGTCATTGTACAAATAACTGTTCACAGCTATGGAACCAATAAATGTGGTTCATTTAACACCCTTAATTTTCACAGTATCATCTTTCCTGCTTCCTGAAATGATTCTGTCAAATGCCCTTCCTGTTATACTATGCAATAGACCAGTTTGTAAGAAGAAAAATTATAAATGCACCTAAGATTAAGGAGAAAGTTTTATGCTCATTGCTCCCCTTACTTCCATTCCCAACATGAGGACCTTCGGCTACTAAATTCTTTAAACCTTGCCCTGTGTAGTGGCACAGAAGACTACATGTAATAGCTGTGGGAGGGAATCAGTGTGCTATTCATGTCATTACCACAAAGGACAGCTCCCTGGCTTCCCCAAACCACAGCACGGTCCCCCTGTCCACCCTGGCAAACCCCACTCCAGCTTTCCCTACTAAATTGTAACATTGTTACAATTATTCAGTTTTTTTCCTAATTAAAAATTAAACCTGGTTCAAGGCCATTAAGATCCAGCCCTCATAAACCTTCCAGATCATTCTCCTGAATGCTCACAGGGGAAAACTCTGTAACTTCACAGAAGTGCGTATTGAAGCATTTGGGCCAAACAGGAGCTGTTTGAGAAGAGCTTTGACATCTCTGCAGTTTCTTTGTCAACTAAGTTGAATTTTCATTCCAGCAAGAATAAAACAGAGGCGCTGGGGATATAGCTCAGTTGGTAGAATGCTTGCCTCACATGCACAAGGCCCTGGTTTCAATCCCCAGCACCCCCCCAAAAATAGATAAATAAAAAATAAAGGAGGAATCCAAACATATGAATTTAAAAAACAAAACAAAACAGAGGCTCTTCAATGTTCTCCGTGAAACGTCATCTTGGCCATGGATTTGCCTGATAAGATCACGATAGTTCTCCATCCATCAGCAACTCAGAGCAGAAGCCATCACCAAACTGTGCTTACGGCTGCTTCCCACGGTGGATTTTGTACCACATCATTCAGAAACTGATTAAAGTGGTCATTTGAAAAATGTGTCCAAAAAAATAAAACAAAATAAAATGTCAGGTAACCTAAGGGGAAAAAAATTTGTCTAATTGTAAACTCAGCCAAGGTACTTCTAAAAAAACAAACTCCTGGCATCATTCAAAAGCTCCTGAATCTTCATACTCAGGGCAATTCCTGTGCCTGGAACAGCACCTTGTTCAGGGTGGGCAACTGTTACGAGAACATACACAACTCCTGGTGTTCCCACACTGAGATGTTCCATTTCTTGAAGCACATGGCTCATTCTGTGGAAGAGAATCACTGTGATTTCTCTTACTTGCACTTTGTGCTGATCTAGAGTCTCCCTGAGTCTAGTTCTCCTTGAAGGCGGGAACTCAGACCATCTGCTTCACACTTAAATCCCGGCCACAAGAACAAAACCTTACATGCTAAGGGTGTTCACAAAATGTTCATCGAACAAATATGTCTGTGAACAGAAATGTGTCTGACCTCAAATACAATGCAAGAGTGTCAAGCAGAATAGAACTTAGGATCTAAAACATGAGGGAACTTATGCCAGAAAAGTTGAAAGCCAACAGTGATGACTTCCACACATTCTAATGGCCTTCCTGTCTTCTTTCTTCAAACAATAATATTTAAACTTCTATCAGGAGGACTGTAATATCTGCCACTAGAGAACAAACTCTTTTCTTTTAAAAGAGCCTCATATTGTCCTATAAAGTTGTATGCCTACAGCTAAAAAAGTGAAGTGTGTTAGTTGATTAACACTGTCACCTATTTCACAGGTAACTCAATTATCTCCATAAACTTCTAGGTCCAAAAGTCGTCCGATAGAAAGGTGCAGTCCCCAACATAGAAGAATGTGTGTATTCCTTTTATCTAGGAGCCCCAGTACAGTACCTTGGCTTTATACTATTTGCTCATTTGTTTCATTTCTGTACTACAAAACAGAAGCAGAAATATAAGGTATATATAAAGAAAACATATTCAAAGAATTTGGAGAAGGCTTAACAAATCCAATAAATATTAGCTAAATTAATAAGACTTTGAAAAGATGAATAGGTTTCATCCGAGTGAAAACTCTGAAACAGCCCAAACACTTAGTATTTGATTTTGTATCCCCTGCTCCTACTGCAGAGCCAGGCCTGTCAGACGTACTTAATAAATATTTGATGAATGAATGAATGAATGCATATCAATAGCTAACTTTTTTATTAGTCAACCTCATTGTTAATCTAGTAATACACCACTTTCAGTAGCAATTTGCTTGGTACTCAGGTATACATATCTTTTCCACATATTAAAACATAACTGTGCTCCAATTTCAAATATTGCTCACGCACTAAGCACTAAGTCCCCAACCATTTTAAGAATCCAGCAAATCAGTTAACTCTGTTTGACACTTAAATAGACAGCAGTATTAAATCTCACTTTGTTTCTGTCCCCTCCACTACTGATCATGAGATTTAGCACAGTTGACATCCACTTAACAAACAATACATTCACAATCCTCCAAGCTCTTCATTTCCCTCTTTTACAAAGTAGAAAGTCAAATGGTAAAAGTTAATAGAGCTGTAAAAATTATAGCACCAGATTTATTTTAATGAGAATGTGAGTGTCATTGATTTAGGACAGCTGCTCTCTGAATAAATATACTCAGGGCCCAACAAATGTACAGGAAAAGGCCAGGGCAGATGTCCAGTGCTGGGGCCTGAGGCCTGCTGTGGACTTCTGCCCAGTTGGGATTACTGTGTCAGCTGTAAGTTCCCTTGAGCTCAAAAACTGCCCAGCTGCTTTTGTATGCAGAGGCTCCTGGATCGATTTCTTACTGGAATAGATTTCTCACCAACAAGGATAATCCTTTATTTGAGGTTTAGTCACTTGAATTCCTCTTCATATTCTTCACTGTCAAGCTTTGCAATTTTCATTTATTCTTGGTGGAATGCACTTACTATTGTAGTTATGGCACTTTTCGCTCTAAGCCCCTCTTTTCAGGGCCTTAGAGAAAGAAAGGTCTTTAGCTAGGAATTTTTCATGCTTGTTGACAGTTTGGAAATGATTTATTTTAGAAGAGAGCAGAGGCGAAAGGAGTAGAAGGAAAGATTACTTATTCCACCATCTTTGAGAACCTGATTATCAGTTAATCACAGGTTTATTGTTAAATGACATGTGGTAGCTTTCAAAATTAAGCTCTAATTTCAGAAATAAACTTTTATTTTTATTTGAGAAGTAACACTGAAATATTTTAAGGTCTCATGGATAGAGTGGTCCAAATAAGCTAAAAAAATTCCTTGTGGCAAAAAGGCATTTTAATTTACTCTCCTCGGCATTGGTACAGTAAAACTGATTACGATAACAGCAGACAATGAAAACATGCTTTAATAACCTAGGTACATTTCCAGATGCATGTATTTTTTTATTCACAGATGGATCTATGTACAAGCCACTACTTATTTATTCTGTGGGTGTCTTTTCATATGTTTTCAACACTCGATTCATCCACATCTGTGTTCAAAATAATAAAAATTGTCACTCTTTAAAATCTCTACTTAATATCCTGACATTTTAATCCATTGCTTTCCAAAGCTTTTTCTCCATGAGAATTATTGCATATACACTTAGGACTAAATTATATAATGGCTACTGAAACAATTATTCAACAGTATTTCAAAATGCATCAAAATCACTCTGGGGCTCTCTGATTTTGCTACATAGAATAAAATATCTCGACTAATTTCTTTAGAGAATAGCAAGATTCAAGGCAATCTATTGCTCTTGTCTTTCCTTTTCCTAATAAAAGAAATCCTTGCAGGTAAGTTTTTGTCAATTACTAATAAACACATCTAGGAAGAGGAAGAGAAAGAATAGTGGGTGGATTTGCTTAAGACTATTCCAGTTTCCCAAGTGTGAAGTTTTTAATACCATCTGTTAAACAGTAGAAAGGTTATAGCAGAAAATAAACAGGAACTGAAATTCAATAAAACTACTAAGAATTTAAAGGAAACGTGAGATCATCTTAACAAGGTGCCAAGAGCAGGCCACTTACAAAGGTTAAGCCCCCATATGTTCTGCTAACTTCTTGTGCTAAACTCAGAGGCTCTCCATGAGCAAAATCCTCTGCAATATGGAATGCACATTCAGATAATGATTTCTCAAAGGCAAGTTGATATACCAGAAACAGAAATAGGAGGGAAATCTTTATAAAAATATAAAGTTAAATATTATACTAATTATATTTTTATTCTCTGAACCTTAGAAATTCATTCTGCTTTAGATTTGCAATTCCAAATACAAAATTATATAACATTTATTTTTCCCTAAAGCTATAATACTAAAAGTAAGCCATTACAAAATTTAAATTCTCCTTCTTAGGTTAGGACCAAGAGGTAATAGGTAAGCTGGACATGAGATCTCTTGGCCAGGAAGTTCCTAAGAGAAGCACACCATATCCAGGACAGGGTTCAAGCTGTTGTTTAAATAGTGGACGAGATCCAGCTTCACATGGGCTTGCAGCTGGAGCATAAGTAGGCACATAAACAAAGTATGTAAGAAAAGATTTTCTTCTTTCCCCCACATTCAGAATGTTGCATTGAAATCACCTTCCTGGGCTCAAGAGAAGAACATAAATGGCTCCCTAACTTCCCAATACTGAAAGCTGTTATGTTCATTTGGAAAATCTTTTGTTAGCAAAAAGGCATTGCTTCTCGCAAATTCTCAAATGGTATATAATTTTATGTTTAATAAAATATTATGACTACTGTGTATAGAGCACAGTAGGACCATCTTGCAGGTGCATTATTTGGGACTCAAATCTCAGCTGGTGTTTAAAAAAAAAAAGAATTATATAAAATTCCCAGCTAGATGTTAGCCAGAGTTCAAAATGCAAACACATACGTGAGCCATTTAGAATTTACAAATATATAAAAATGGAAAGGTCAGCAACGGTCTTTCTTTTTACCTGTTACTAAGCCTTTGAAATAAGCTCAGGAAATGTATGCAGGTGGTTTTTTGATTAATTTGATAGAGGTACATCCATGGAACCAATTTACAAGTGATTTGCAGGCAGGCTGGCATTACTGAAATAAACGGTGCTATTACTATGATTTATGCTACTATTCTTAACACAAATGATAAAGTGAAATTTACAGTCCTTAATTACGACCATGAAAAATTGGGAGGGAAAGAAAAGAGCAGAGATTGGCAATTTGCAAACTTGTCAGTAAGGTAAGATGCAAAAATCCATTTTCTTTTTTTTTTTAAAAAAAAAGATATTGTATAAATGAGCCTTACTGTATTGTTATCAATCCACTGGGGAAAGAAAGGGAGTTCATCGAGGGAGGGAAGGGAGTTCAGAAAACAAATTACCAGAACTTAACCTTGAGATGCCAGAAATTGTAGCATAAGAAAGCAGCCAAGAAAACGCAGCCTGTAGTTCTAAAGAGCAGGGAGGTGACAATCGCAGCACTGTTCATTATTCTAGGATCAAATGAGACCAAGGGTGCCCTTTAAATCCCTTCAAGCTCTTTTTAAAATGCTTTGTAGTGGGGGAAGGGCAAATTAAAGAAATCATCTGAAATTTTTAGCTAACCATTTTTATCTTGTCATATTCCTTTAGTACTTGAGTTCTGCTAGGTTACTCAAAAATGTTTAGAGACACTCCCGTCCATGGCATTCTAACAAGCTATACAGAGAAGACCTTAACCTGAGAGACACAGCTCAAACACTGCAGTTTTCAAGAAGTTTGATAATGCAAATGCCCCTATTGGCTGAGTCCAGGAACCATTTCTCTCTCAATCTTACATCATTTCCTACTGATGATAATTAGTTTTCCATTATTGTAACAACAACAACAAAACAAAAACAAAAACAAAAAAAACCCTGAGATAATCAACTTAAAGAGAAGGAAAGGTAGCTGGGCGTGGTGGCACAAGCCTGTAATCCCAGCACTTAGGGAGGCTGAGACAGGAGAATCCCAAGTTCAAAGCCAGCCTCAGCAATGGCGAGGCACTAAGCAACTCAGTGAGACCCTGTCTCTACATAAAACACAAAATAGGGCTGGGGATGTGGCTCAGTGGTGGAGTACCCCTGAGTTCAATCTCCAGTACCAAAAAAAAAAGAGAAGGAAAGGTCTATTTGGCTATGGTTTCAGAGGTTTTGGTTCATAGCTGAGCTCATTGTTTGGGGGCCTATGGAAACGCAGAACACATAGGGAGAAGCAGGTGGTAGAGCAAAGATACTCACCTCATTGTAGCCCAGAATCAAAGTGAGAGAAAGAGAGGCCAGGTTATATCTTCTACAAGGGCATGCCCTCAATGACCTAATTTTCTTCCACCTCCTAAAGATTCTATGCCCTCCCAATAGTGCCACAGGCTGGGGGCCCAGCCTTTGCCACATGAGCTTTGAGGGACCCAGCCAAACCACAGTACTACTTCAATCTATCCATGCTTTAATTCCAATACCTATTGCCCGCGTGACTGACCCACCCTTAGGGAATGCCTAGGGTTCTAATGAACTTTGTAATCACTGTTTTCTAAATGTGGTTCCATCTAAAATAATTTCATACACCAGACATTCATCCTGCTTCACAGACTGGTTCATTAAAAAAAAAAAAAAAAAAAAACCTCAAAAACTTTTGAAACATGGCAACTGATTGGATATGATGGGCAAGAAAGATGCAAAAATCCATGAGGCAGAAGTTTCTTTTCTGCCTGACTTAGAAAATAATTATGCAAATTTAAGAATAGGGAAGCCACAACCCCAAACTGAGAATTGATCAATTAGTTTTAGAAATGTTCAGTTAGAGTAGCTGGCAGGACACTCCATTGTAGATAACCAGTAGACATTATTAAGAGTGTATGACTAAAGCTCTGGAGAGATCATAAAGGTGTGAATTTGGGGGAAATACAAATATAAATAAAGGTTGAGGCAGGGGTGAATATCAGATAATTACGGTGGAGAATGTAAAGAAAGGAGAGCAGAGAGCAAATACTTTTAAAAAGTTGTGTTTAGAAAACCAAAAGAGAAGAATGAAATCAAGGAGAAAACATGGGTGTAGACTTTGGAGAATCATGAAAAGGATTGCTAAATGAAAGGAATGATCATCAATGACATGTGCTGCATAGAAACCAAGTAGAATGATGAGAAGACTTGCTTTAAATTTGTTGACCAAAGTAACTTCAATAGGTAAGAACCAAAATACAAGCATGGGTGTGTATTCATCTCTAAACCCCAGTTGATACATTAAATATGTACAAGTTTTTGTACATTACTCATATCTCAATAAAGTAGTTTTAAAAAATTTTAAATAAAATTTTTGAATCAAAATATGAGAGTTTAAATATATTTCAGGGGGAAAAGTACTGCAAATATACAGCTTTCCTATTAGAAATCAAACAGGAAAATATTTAAGAGAACAACTCAGAGATGGATCAGGAGAAGGGTTTTTAAATAGCAAATATATATAATCATCTTAGATTATACAAAGAATCATCTAAGATGATTATATATATGTAGCATCTTTTTGTGCATCTACAGCCAACTAGTTTCTCATTTCTACTTCCCACCAGTTCAGGCGTCATTACAACTCCACAGAATTTAAATTTTTTAAATCAGCTATGTCTCAATCTGCACATCTGAACCCAAGGTACCAGCAAGGGGCCATGGGGAATTAAGAAAACATACACACAGATATTAAGACAAAAGGCTGGGGTCAGGTGGGACACTGCTTTCTGATGGAGAAACAGAAACTAAAGAATTGGCCCAGCAAGTTTATTTACATAGGGTCTCATAGTCAAGAAGTGAAGGACTATAGAGACATTGTTCTTGTGCACCAGAAAGTTACAGGGCTAGAAACATTCTTGTAGCTATTTCACTGTTGCAATGCTTGGGGCTTCCTGTGACACCTAGGAAGCCCATTGTTCAAAGTTTCTACTAAGCAGGCAGGCTTGAAGGTTATAGCACTGGTGAAATCTTATAGTCGTCTTGGTATGCTCAGAATCCTCTGTCTCTGACAGCTGGCATCTGAACTTGAAACTATGAGCTAAAGAATTCTATAGCAAGCACAGAATCCTCCCACTTTAACGGGGGTCAGCTTCACCTGGGCAGTTCTCAGTTGGTGCCTTCCCACCTAGAAATCCCCAGGAATTTCTGACAGAGGTCACCTCTATCCAAGGGTGAGTTCAAAGCAATGATGCATTCACTGCTCCTGGCACAGGTCTTTTCTGAGATTTCAAATGGTAATGGTAATGGAGATTTCACACCTCCCTTAGTAGCCTCCCCATTCCAGTCCATTAGTTCTGCACTTCCCTCAGGGCTTTTCCATCCCTCCATTACTCTGTATTTGGGTAGATTTTTCCTCCTCTAAGCATGTTCTAGGTTATCTTTTCATCACCATTCTTGAAACAGGACACATGGAGTTTGAAACACTCTGTTTCCTGTCATGTCTGAGTAGTATCAATATTTAATACTAGCTACCATTCGAGGGCTCACTTGATGTATTAAACATTAGACCAAGTGCCTGACATTCATTATATGATTTCATCATCTTCAAAAGCCTCTGAAGTAAATATTTTTATTTTTTTCTAATTCCCAGATAAAGAAACTGAGCATTGGAAAAGTGAAGTCACTTATCCAAAATCACATGAGAAGTAAACAACAGGGAAAAAAGTAAACAAACAACAGAATTGGAATCTGAACCTGCAACCATTTGACTCCAGTGTCCATCATCTTCCTTGTAGAAAAATCTATTTAATTCCTTTAGAGAATATCAATTGTAAATATATTTTCACTTTTGAAAAACACTACATGAAACAAATTATCATTATTGAAAGCACACATCAATTTATCAATTCTGGTTCATCCTAATTCAAAATACTCAAAAGGATAAGATTCAAGAATTATTTCGTTTCTTTTTTCCATCCTCACTTCATGCTTTTACCAATCAGAATCCTGTCTTCTGGGTGATCTATGTGTTCTTTAATGGGTCTTTCACTTTCTCATTCCCTTTGTTCTTTTCTCTATCTTAATTACTCTAAATTCATCTTTATTGTTAGACAATGACAGATGGGCACAAGAAGACCACAATTTGAAAATACTCATTAATTTTCATTAATATCATGACAGTCACATATTCTAGAATTAAGTTTGGTACATAGATTTTCTTTGTTATTACATATAATGTATTATAAGTCTAAAATAACATATACATACTATTTAATAACATTAATATGAATAGTATATCTGCATGTTATATAGCCTATTATGAATGTTAATTTTGTATTATATATATACATAGAAATACATACACGCATACATGTATTTTAATGATATTAAACTAGCAGTATGTCTTTCCAATAAGCAGTTCTCAGGCAACCCATATATTGATTCTTTACCACATTCCTTTCATAACTTGTTTGTTCTTTCCACTTTTCATAAACAAAATGTTAAATAGGTAATACAAGTCTAGTATTTATGTCTTCTCAAACACTTTATGATTGAAATGCACAATTGTATTTAAAAGAAAAAAGAAGCAGCTGTCATGTCTGTATGTATGTGATACTTTTTCCAGAAATGTACTATCCAATATGGTAGCTGCTAGCTATACCTGGCTATTTAAATTTAATTTAATTAAAATTAAACTCAAAAAGTCTTTCATGGCTTTTTCTTAAAATAGCCAATGGGCATTGGGTCACTTCTCTATCATTTCTCTTTCCTCCAAAGTAAAAACCAAAACAAAATAAAACAAGGCCCACTCACGGAGTATTCAATTCTTTGTAAATTTCCCCAGTAAAACTGTCTCTTCCTGTGGCTGATCCTTGCTGAGAACTTTGTTTCTAGAGTTAGAAAAAAATTCCTCAATAATAGTTTGTTATAGCTTCTATGGACATGCCATTACTTTAGGTCTTAAATCCTGTATTTCTACCTCTGTCAGCAACTTCTGGCACTTTTTTCACTTTCTTACTTTCTGAGGACTTTGAAATCCATCTATAGTCACAGAACACACCGGGATAGCTGGCCAATATATAGATCAAGCCCCAAATCTTGGCCCTATTAGCACAGTCTTGGACTGAGGTATCATTAGACTGAAATAAAGTTTTGGTCATATGCATTTGTTAGGGAAAAAAAGATACATATTCTATTGTGTCTTCTTAAAGTTTAAAAAAAAAAACCACTAAAACCACTTTAAACATGAAAACAAATTTACCTCAAGAATAAACTTTTTTAAACAACTGAAGGACTGGAGGCGTATATAGCTCCATGGGACAGAATTTGTCTAGCATGCTCAAGGCACTAGGTTGAATTCCTGGCACCTCAAAACAAACAAAAATTCAGGTTTGTTCAATAATTAGCAGGTGGTTGTTGACTATGAATAAATAGTTTGTTGTGTCTTAAACTATTAGATATTTTAAAGTTTTTTTAACATGGATTTTCATATGGGACAAAGATATACTACTCTGTGATCCCTTTATGGATGTATTTATAGAGGACTGAGAGAAAAACAGAGGGAGTCAAAGCCTCACAATCTTAATTTTCACAGTAGCAACTCCGGCCTTGCCTGCACTGCAGGGACTTTTGTGTGTGTCTCTCCCGGGAGGGGCGGGGAGTTGGCAGTGACTCTTTAACACTTAGAACAGTTCAAAATTTTATCTTAGCCATTCCTATACTTGCTGTCAAAACAGTGTGAATCTTACTGTAATTTGCAGTGGAGCCCTGGGTATTGCGAGTGTCACTAGACCCTTTAGATTCCCAGTTGTCTGCCATTCAGTTTTGACAAGCTCCTCTGAAGTGATATTGAAATAAATCTGTCAAAGTTATTTTTGCTCAAAATATTATCTGCAGACCAACAGTATCAGCATCACATGGGAGCTTGTTAGTAACAAAAGATTTACTGAGTCAGAATCTGCATTTTAACAAGATCCCTTGATGATTTGTTTGAGAAGCCCTGGCCCCAGAGTTTGATGACATGTATTAAGTATGGATTTAAGTTTCATCTTGCATGTCTGTGTGCTATTACCTTAGCTACCCAGGACAACATAAAACATTTGCTATCATTTAGGAATATGCTACTTTGCATGCCTTACCTCATTCACTCTTCCCAGAAACCTTTTGGGTAGGTGCTCCCCATTTTACCATGAGGAACCTAAGGCTGAGAGAAGCCAGTCCTGAGTTCTAAATTGACAGCGCCGGGTAGCATTCTCAATGACAAACTTTTGGTCTTTTAGTTTTATTAGAGATTAATTCACTAAAAATTTACAAAAGTAAATTTTACTTAGCTTTTCATTGTCACTGTGACCAAAGGATCTTACAAAAACAATTTAGAGGGAGAAAAATTTATTTTGAGCTCATGGTTTCTGAGATCCAGTCTGTGGTTGGCCAACTCTATAGCTCCGGGCACAATGGGAGGCCATCATGGTGGAAGGGCATGGCCGAGGAAAGCAGCTCAGGATGCAACAGACAGGAAACAGAGAGCAAGAGAGAACAAGGTCCCAGGGACAAAATATGAACACCAAAGTCATGCTCTCCAGTGACCTACTTCCTCTAACCACATCCTACCTGCCTATAGTTATCACCCCACTTAATCCACACCAGTGGATTAATCCCCTGATTAGGTTGCAGCCTCATAATCTCATCATTTCACATTTGAATGTTTTTGCATCATCTCATCCACGAGCTTTCAGGGGATACTTTATATCCAAACTGTAGTGATATCTCCTCCCTCTTATAAAATTGCAATTATACACACATAGTCCAAATATTGTATTCATAGTATTCAGTCATCTCAGTTTCAGGACAAGGGAAAATAGTGCTGGAAGAAATGTTAATTTTCAAAAGGAAAGTAGATGAAGTGAGAGAGGTGATTCACTCACCTAGAACAGCAGAAATCATTAACTGAAGGGTCATGGACAGGGAGAACTTGATGAAAAGCAAGTTAATTTGTTCTACAGAACCTCTAAACGGCTCAGGCCTTGAGGAGACAACAGATACTCTGAAGGACATGAGTACAGCTCAGTGCTGACCCCAATAATTTAGATGAAAGAATAAAGGATAGACCCAGAGCTCTCCTAGAAACTCAAGAACTCAGAGGTATCTGTCTCCCACCAGGAGAGAGGTTTGATATTTAAAGAATTAGACCTGAAAGCCTCTTTTTAGTGACACTAGGCAAAAAAGGTTTTGGGGATTTTCTTAAGTAGATAAAATGTGGTGGCTTAAATGAGTGTACACTCTGAGTGACAGGACCTCCAGTACCTTCAGTGTCCTGTTCATAGTCCTGGAAGGAAATCTCCCAGGAAGTAGGCTGAGGGGGTCTTCTAAGAAAAAACAAGAACAGCCCAGAAAAAATACTTATAGCAGCTGAATACTGAGGGTCTCCTAACAAAAGCAAAATCTATGCACTCTGAGTTTCCAGTACCAACATGATAGATGAGAATCATCTGGAATTTTAGAAAGCCTATAACATGAATGACAGGAAATTGAAAACACATAAAAATTGGACCCAGAGGAAAACTTAAATTTATTAATAGTGTTCATATTTTCTGAAAGATGAAAAGAGGTGCTGCCTACATGAAAAAATTACTGGTTGTTCAATTTTCAACTGTATATTCATAGAATAGATGATGTATTTTGGAAATTTTTATTACCAAAATAAAAACTTAAACATAAAAAATTGGAAAATGAAGTCCAGGAAATATCATGGAAATTAATATTATTAAGAAGAGATGGAGGGGCTGGGATTGTAGCTCAGCGGTAGAGCACTTGCTTCGCATGTGTGAGGCCCTGGGTTTGATCCTCAGCACCACATACAAAGCAATAAAATAAAGACATTGTGTCCATCAACAACTAAAAAATATTTGAAAAAAAAAAAGAAGAGATGGAAAATGAGGGTATAAATTAAAAACAGGAGAGAAAGAATCAATTCACATAGTCTAACATCTGATTATCAAAGAGTTCTAGAAAAATAAAACAGAAAGGAGAAAGTGAATAAAGAAACATGGACAAAAAAATTTCCAGAGTCAAAAGACATGAGTCTCCAGACTAAAGAGCTATGAAGTATGCAGTACTATGAATGAAAAGAGATCCATATCAGTTCGAAGTACCTAAAATTCCAGTGCACTAGGGATAAAGATAGATGTTAAAAGTTTTAGAAAGAAAAAAACAAAAGACTACTGAAAAACCAAGACAAGAATTAAGGTAGAATTGAATGTTTCATCAACAATAATGGACACTAGAAGACTGTGGAGCATGTCCTTAGAATTTTGAGGGAAAGCTGTCCTGTGCAAGAGGGATTTGATTTCCTAATCCAAATAAAGAATAAGTACTGACTATAAATTTAATGTGAAGAAATAAGATAGCCATGTCCAAAGCTAGAATAAATTATATATGAGAACTACTCCTCACTAAAACCTTTATATTGTTGAGAGTTAATAAAGTGAAACATGAAACACATCTCAACAGTTTAAACAACATTCATGTACTTAGTCTGAAAGTTACGAAATAAAACAAAATATGTTAGAGGATCATCTTGAACCCATATTAATTATACCTTTGTTTTTCTTCATGTTAACGCCTATGTACATTTCCCTGAATCATAAACTCTATAGTATTAAACATTACATAAGTTTTTTAAAAAAACGTAAAACTTTAAAATACCCTTTAGGTGACATCTTCAAACATAGAACAATCAAAACTGGACAACACACAGCCAATCCTAAGAAGCTTATGAAAAGCCTGGAAGTAAATCAAGAAAGAGCTCTCCAGAAACAGAGACCAACATAGTGAGCACTCAACAGAAGCCCCCGAGTGAGCGCAGTGCAGCAAGCAATGAGGGGGACAGCCGCTGGTCCAAAGCAGAACTAGAGGACGGGGAGCAATGGGGAGAAGTAAAACCAGCAGAATATTTGCAACTGGGTTGGAGCATTTGTAAAAGTTGCTAGTATGTTTATGGCATATCTGTGGGAACATTTAGGAAAAAAGTAAAGAGAACTGAATACTCAACCAATCTAACAGGAAATTAAAGAGATTAAATTTAACTGACAAATTGGGAGGGGCCAGAAGCATATAATCCACAGAAATAAAGGGAATAAAACCAGAATAGATAGCTGAAACTCCTGAGAGCAGGTGCCTATGGGAACAG
Source organism: Xerus rutilus (assembly GCA_028644305.1). Taxonomy (NCBI): domain Eukaryota; kingdom Metazoa; phylum Chordata; class Mammalia; order Rodentia; family Sciuridae; genus Xerus; species Xerus rutilus. The sequence continues at coordinate 6,222,553 of CM053408.1, read as the reverse complement.
GACTAGAGAGGAACAATGAGACAAAGGAATGCCACATTTAGGCATAAGCCCCTCCCCTCCCTTACCCCTCCTCCCCGGGAGATATTGTAAACCATGCACTTTTAAAAAACAATTCTTTGGTACATTATAGTTATGCATGATCATGGGTTCATTCTGATGTAATTATGCATGCACGGGTTGTAATTTGCTCCATTTCATTCCCCAGTGCTTTCTCCTCCCCTCCCCTCCACTCTTCCCTGTTTCTCTTCCTCTACTCTACTGGTCTTCTTTCTATTTGTTTAAGGTGCTTAATAGACAGCAGTGAAATTCAGTGTGCTTATATTCATATGTGTACCTACTATAATTTTGTCAATTTCATTCTTCTTTCCCTGTGCCTTCTCCCTCCCCTCCATCCCTTTCCACTGCTCCACTTTTCTCCCCCTTTTCCTTGGGATCCTTCCCCATGTTTTTCTTATGTTGATCTAGCTTCTGTATATGAGAGAAAACATTTGACCCTTGATTTGCTAGTCTCGCTATTTTCACTTAGCATAATATTTTCCATTCCATCCATTTACCAGCAAATGCCATAATTTTATTCTTGTGTGCATGTGTGTGTGTGTGTGTGTGTGTGTGTTGCTGGGGATTGAACCCAGGACCTTGTGACTGCTAGACAAGCACTCTACCAACTGAGCTACATCTCTAGCCCTATTCTTTAAGAAATATGTTTACTTTTGTCCATTGATTGAGTTATTTGGGGATTCAATTGGTGTTAAAAGTTTAATTCTTTATATATTCTGGATATTAATCCCCTGTCAGAGAAGTAGCTGGCAAAGATCTCCTATTCTGTAGGATCTCTCTTCATACTCTTAATCATTTCCTTTGCTATGCAGAAGATTTTAATTTGATGCCATCTCACTTATTGATTCTTGATTTTATTTCTTGAACTTATAGGGTCTTGTTAAGGAAGGTGGTAGCTGTGTCAATATGTTAAAGTGTCTTTAGTTTTGTTTTGTTTTTTCCTAGGAGTTGAAAAGTTTCTGGTCTAATTTCCAGATCTTTGGTCAACTTAAAATCGATTTTCATGCTGAATGAAACATAAGGATCTAGTTTCATTCTACTACATATGAATATCCAGTTTACCAGCACCATTTGTTAGAAAAGCTATCTTTTCTCCAAAGTATGCTTTTGGCACCTTTGTTGAGTATCAGATGACTGCATCTTTTTTTTTTAATTTTTTTTTTAGTTGTAGATGGATACAATGTCTTTATTTTATTGCTCTGTATGTGGTGCTGAGGATCGAACCCAGAACCTCATGCATGCGAGGCAAGCGCTCTACCACTGAGCTACAATCCCAGCCCCAGATGACTGTATCTTTGTGGGTTTCTGTCTGCTATTCTATTCCTTTGGTCTTCATATCTATTTTGATGCCAATATCATGCTGATTTGTGGCTACAGCTCTGCAGTATACTTTGAGATCAGGTGTTGAATGTCTCCAGTGTCGCTTTTCTTGCTCACTACTACACTAGCTGTTTTGTGTCTCTTATTGTTCCAAATGAATTTTAAGATTGTTCTTTTATAGTTCTCTGAAGAATGTCATTGGAATTTTGATAGGGATTTCACTGAATCTGTATAACAATTTTAGTAATATGACCATTTTGAAAATATTAGTTGTTCCTATCCAGGAGCATGGGAGGTCTTTCAATCTTTTAAGATTTCTAAATTTCTTTCTTCAGTGTTCTATAGTTTTCATTGTAGAGATCTTTCACTTCCTTGGGTAGATTTATTCCCAAGTATTTTCTTTGAAGTTATTGTTAATGGAATAGTTTTCCTGATTGCATTCTCATTAGATTCATTATTGAAATATAGAAAAGGTATTGATTCATGAATATTGATCTTGTATCCTGCTACTTAGCTGAATTTGTTTATCAGCTCCGGAACTCTTTGGATGAAGTTTTTTGGGTCTTCTAAATATAGGATCATATCACCAACAAACACAGATAAGTTGACTCCTTCTATTCCTGTTTGTATCCCTTTAATTTCCTTATCTTGCCTGATTGCTTTGACTGAAGTTTCAAGAACTCTCTTGAATAGAAGTGGTAAGAGTGGATATCCTTGTCTTGTTCCTGATTTTAGAGGAAATGCTTTCATTTTTTCTAAGTTCAGTTTGATATTGGCTTTGGGTTTGTCATATATAACCTTTATGATGTTGTGGCGAGGTTCTTCCATCCCTAGCTTCTCCAATGTTTTTAACATAAATGGTGGATTTTATCAAAAGCCTTTTCTGTATCTATTGAGATGATCATATGATTCTTGTCCTTAACTCTTTATAAATAGTGAATTACATTCATTGGTTTCCAAATGTTCAACCAACCTTGCCTCCCTTAAATGAAGCCCACTTAATCATTGTGTATTATCTTCTTGTTGTGTTTTTTTAATGCATTTTGCTAATATTTTAGTAAGGATTTTTTGCACTATGTGCATCAGGGATATTGAGCTGTAGTTTTCTTTCCATGATGTGTCTTCATCTGGTTTTAGTATCAGTGATGTATTGCCTTCATGCAATGTATTTGGGAGTGTTCTCTCCCATTTTAATTCATGGAATAATTTGAGGAAGATTGGCATTGGTTATTCTCTAAAGAACTTGGCTGAGAATCCATCTGGTCCTGGGTTTTTCTTTGTTGGAAGGCTTTCAGTAGCTACTTCAATCTCATTGCTTGATATTAGTCTGTTTAGGTTTACTTTATCTTCCTGGCTCAATTTGAATAGGTCATATGTGTCTAGAAATTTGTCAATGTCTTCTAAATTTTTTAATTTATTGAAGTATAAATTTTCAAAATAGTTCATCATGATTCTCTGGATATCAAAATCAGATTTCAATATCACTATTTTTGTTGATTTGGGTCTTTTCTCTCCTTCCTTTGGTTAATTTGGCTAAATTGTTTATCTTTTTGAAGAACCAATTCTTTGCTGCATTATCCATTTCATTAATTTTCATTTCCATGAGTTCTGATGAACTTATTTACAGTATCTCTATTTCTTTATTGAAATGGTCTTTCACCTACTGTATTAGCTATTTTAATTCATTCCTTATAACTTCTTTTAGTTCATTGAACATTATAATAATCAGTTTTTATAGTCTTTCTCTGGAATTATTTTATCCACTTCCATGTCTGTGGGTTTCTTTGTAGAAGGATTGTAAATTTGGGAGGAAACTTGTTTGCCTTTTTCTCATGTTCTCAGAGGTATTAGATGTGCACATTTGTTGAAATGGATTCCTCTTCCTCTTTTACACATGTGTCCTTCAGTGTGTAGTTATCTTTTGTGTTTTTAGAACTTCTCTCTGTTTTTGATGCATGAGTAGATGTCCTGGAGTCGGGGACCTGAGGTTTCCCTCCAGCTGTTTCTACTTGGGACCTGGTCACTGCTTTGGGGATTTTTTTCTATTCTATGTGTTGAAGTACTGGAAATTGAGTGTAGCAGATTCATGCTTGGAGTAGGATTTGCTGTCATTTGGCTGAGTTTTGAGGGTAATTCAGTAGCACAATCTCTATCCTTTGAACATATAGTGTCCCAGTCACTTTCCAGCCCCTCTTGGAAATAAGGAGAGAAATAGCAATAATGGTAGCCACCAATTTATAGTCTTAAAATAAATGTCTTCTGCCTACTATGACATCAATAATAGTAATTGCCACATAAACCAGAATGTTGGGTGAGTATTTAATATTAGAACCAACAACAAACATCCATGAACTAAATGTACCATTAAAACAGTAGGTGTCAACTACACCATCCACTGTATTAATGACAACTACATGAATGATGGTGGATAGGAATTATATAAACTAAATCATTCTAACAGATAGTGAATTTACACGTTCTTAAGTGAAAAGACAAAATGGGGTAGGAAGGGAAAGTTTGAAATATTTAAAAAGTGAAAAAAGGAAACCAGGAGAGAGGTAACAGGTGATAGCTATAAAGAAGGGGAGCAAAAATAACTAAAAGTAATTTAAAAATAAAAAGAGAGGAAGAGAGATCAAGAAGTTTTTTAATGAAGGGGAAAGTTAAGGAGTAATAAAAGGAACAAAAACAAAGGTATGGAAAAAGAAATAAAACATCAAACCAAGACAAAAATACATCATAATAATAATATAATAATATTATCCACATAATACTAATATATTAATATATTCATAGCATATATACTTAATGAATGAATGAATATATGTGAATATATTATTGAATGAATTATATATTAATGAATGAATATATGTGAATATTCATATATGAATATATATGAATACATATGAATATACAGGCATATGTAAATATCCATTCATTTATTCTCAGACCTATCAGTGCAGTGAGAACACATATAGAATGTAAAAAGTAGAAAGGTATTCAAGATTAGATCCACACATCCTGTTGCTGGGCAGATGTTCATCTCAGCTTGATATATGGATATCAGGGACCTCCCCAAAATTCCACTCTCAGAGCTGGGTGCAGTGGTGCACGCCTGTAATCCCAGCACTTTGGGAGGCTGAGACAAGAGAATCGCGACTTCAAAGCCAGCCTCAGCAACAGTGAAGCACTAAGCAACTCAGTGAGACCCTGTCTCTACATAAAACACAAAATAGGGCTGGGGATGTGGCTCAGTGGTCGAGTGCCCCTGAGTTCAATCCCTGGTACCAAAAAAAAAAAATTCTACTCTTAGAGTGCGGGATCTAACCCTCCAAGTGTCTCACATATTCCACTGCCATGGATGTGGATTTCCCACTGTCAGACCTGGAGTATAGATGTGCCTGTTTGACCATTTTCTGGTCTTTTCCCATCTCTTTGCACAGGCTACTAGCAAGAAAGGGAACTGGATCCTTTCTCCCCTCCATCTTCCCAACCTGGATTGCCCTGGGAAAATCTTCTCTACCTACTTCAGTCATGCAGGTGCAGACACACTCTGGACCCCATGACAGGCAAGTCCTAGGACAGGTTGGCAATCTCCTTTATGAGCTCTCTATCTCCTGCCTAGGCAGGTGGCCTGTGGTTCCCACCATAGTTCACACCATGACTCCTTGCTTGCTGGTTGAGAGATTCTAATCATTTTTCAATCATCAACTTCCCCAACCATCTCTGAGTCAGTAAAGATCAGCCTCCCTCTCTGTTCCACAGGCTCTTCCAAGCCAGATTGATTCACTGCTTTTCTCTCTTTCTGCCTGTGTTACTCTACAGTGGGTTGGAGCACTGACTTCACTGCTGCCTGCTTTGCTGGCTCATCTCTAATGTATCGTTTCTTGTTTTATTCTCAAAGCTTCTGGCTTTATGTCTCTCTATGATTATTTTACTGTCCAATGTTGAATTTCTGCCACCCATCTTGATGAGAAGCTACCCTCCTGCTGCTTCAAGCTCAAGCTGAGGAGCCACTGTGGTTTCGCTTTCTGAGGTTTCAGTTACCATGGTTACCCACAGTCAACAGAAAAGTGAAGATATCAAATGGAAAATTCCAGAAATAAACAATTTATAAGTTTAAAATTGCACTGTCATTGGAGTAACATGATGTCCTGTGTCTTCTCTTTCCCTCTCAACTGAGATGGGAGTCATTGCTTCATCTGGCCTATCTATGCTATTTTAGTTACTTAGTAGCCATTCAGTTATTAGATGGACTCTTTAGTAACACAGTCCTACTATTCAAGTAACCTTCATGACTAGCCTAATAGACCATGCAGGGGGTCTGCATCTTCTCCCTTCATCTCATCAGGTAGACATCATATCATCTCACAACATTCCAAGAGGGGTGAGTAAAATTCAGTAAGATATCTTCAGGGACAATCTCATATTGTTCCAAGAAAGGGAGTGCAGTAAGATATTTTCAGAGTGGGGAGATAGAAAAGACATTCACATAATTTCTATTACATTATATGGTTATATGTAACTAATATATTTGCTTTAGATTCGGTCATTTACAAAAGCATCTTGGTTAGTTTCTCTTTTCAATGTATTAAGAGAATATATAATTTTATAAACTTTCAAAAATAAAAAAATAACAGGTTTGAATATGCAGGTTTGATACGCATGCCAAAAACCATGAGAATTTTATAGAAATTATATGGACCAACTTTAGGATAGTAACAGTGAGAAATGAGCAGAGGAAAGAAGGGGAAGAAGAGAAGGGAATTAACAGGCCAAGCTTTAGGTACATCAATGACAATTTCTTTTTTCATATGTCACATCTAAGAAAATGTTTAAGAGGTAGGTTTTGTTTTCTGTGCTTTTCAATCATTTTGAAATACTTCACTTAAAACAAAATTCTGCCTCTACTTTGTTCAAAGTGTGCTTAATTTATGTAAGAGTTCCCACATACCATTCTCTGCAGTTCCTTTCAGATAGCTGAGGTAGAAACCCTGTTCCAAAAACAGCTATCATTATTAAGTCCAATATGCAAGAGCACATGCAATGCAATATTTCTTCTTAAGGACTTACCCATATAAATCATCCAAGCCAATTGTTCATTAAAATTTTTTTTAATTTTATTAATTTATTTATTCTACTTAGCTATACAGGATAGCAGTGTGCATTCTGATTCATTGTACACAGATGGAGCACAACTTTTCATTTCTCTGGTTGTATGTGATGTTGAATCACAACATATATGTGGTCATACATAAAGCTAAGGCTATGGTGTCCATCATATTCTACCATCTTTACTGTCCCCTTGTTCCCTCTCCCCTCCCACCCTTATGATCAAAGTTCCTCCATTCTTCCCATGTCCTCCCCCACATAATTTTTTAAAAAGCACATCACTCTCCAGGCGCAGTGGCACACACACCTGTAATCCCAGCACTTTGGGAGGCTGACAGGAAAATCGTGAGTTCAAAGCCAGCCTCAGCAATGGTGAGGCACTAAGCAACTCAGTGAGACCCTGTCTCTAAATAAAGCACAAAACAGGGCTGAGGATGTGGCTCAGTGGTCGAGTGCCTCTGAGTTCAGTCCTCAGTACCCCCCCCCAAAAAAAAAACATCATTCAAGCTCTTTCAAGTTCTTGAACTCTCTTATTTTGTTTGCTGTAGCAGACCCTTTGGAGAAGACAATGAAGTCTACAAATAAAATATATAAGTATATAAATTTCTAAAAACATTTAGACTTGTTTTGCAAACTATACTGATTATAAGTAATGATCAAATCAATTTAGTAAAGATTCGCATCTTTTCTGCAAATGCTTTACCATCACAGAGCAGTAGGAGTAGGTGCTGTCCATGCCTAACCAAAGAAAAGAGAATCATGATAGCTTTGATACTATGCCAATGACTCAGGCATTTTCAAATTAAAATGCTATCCAATAGCTATTATTTTAATCTAATCTTATGCATACTATTCTAGTAGCTTATTCTCAGAACACTGTAGGCTACTCAACTGATTGAAGCTGAAAACGTGATAGTGCCACAGAAGACATACCTTTACAAACTTTAAAGGAAGAGCCTGCCTTTGTATCCATCTATATTAACTATAGAGACTTTTCCAACATTTTTAAAACCTACTATTAAAGGTGTACTAAACATTGACCATAAATCTAAACTTATCTAACTTTTCAGCTCTTCTGTTAACAGAGGAAGTTAATTATCAAGTAAAAGAACATCACTTTCAGGACCCACTGTGTGAATTCATTTGAATAATGTTCACCACTCTGTATATAGGCTACCAAATTTACTCACAAAATACAGAGGGCTGTGTATCAGCATCTACCCAACCCACACCAATTCAAGACATGTGCATTTCAACCAAAGTCTATACTAACTGCATACTTGCCCAATGTCATATTTAAAAGTTCAGAAACTAAAGTGCCTCATGCATAAAGAAGTGTTTCCTGAGAGTTAAGATTCACAGTAATGATGTTTTTTAAATAAAAAATTAACACTAAGTTAATAGTATTGAAATTTAATAGCATGCAGATTAAATTGCAAAATTTCAAAAATATTGCTTTATTATTGCTGTTCAGTTTATTTACAATAAGGAAAATAAAATGGCCCTCAATTTAGCACTATTTCACCTAATTTTTAAATCTCACACAGTGATATGTATGGCCTTGTTTTATTTTCTGTATGTTATGATGTTTTGATTTTTTAAAAATCTTCCTGGATTTTTTCCAGGGGATAGGCAGTTCCTAGAGATAGCAAAGGGTTCTGCTGAGAATACACCTTTGATATGTGAACTACATAATCCAAAGCCATGTCTTTTTCTATCTGTTCTGTATATCCCAGGAAGCAACACCTGTCTTAAACATTTCAGAGCCAGGTGCAGTGGCACACGCCTGTAATCCTAGCACTTTGGGAGGCTGAGACAGGAGAATCGCGACTTCAAAGCCAGCCTCAGCAACGGCGAGGTGCTAAGCAACTCAGTGAGACCCTGTCTCTACATAAAACACAAAATAGGGCCAGGGGTATGGCTCAATGATCAAGTACCCTTGAGTTCAATCCCCAGTACCAAAAAACAAAAAAAAAAATTTCAGGTCCAGGTATTAGGCAACTAAGGACCATCCCTAAAGCTTAGAGCCTGTTAAAATTAAACTAGCAAATCCTAAACTGTTTAATCCACCCTCTTTCCTGCAGAAACTCCAATAAAGGCCAAGGCCTAGAATCTCCCTGGTTCCTGTCCCCTCTACCTCCTAACAGTGCTTCTGCATGTGGCCCTGCCATGGCATGTTGTTCCTCCTAATTCTATCAACTATGAGTATAATACACTGGGTTTTCCTGAGCCTCTTCTGCATCTCCTCCTGTGGCTGCGCCTGACTGACCATCATGTAAAAGATCAGAACATAATAGTTATGTTTTACTTGTTTTCCTGTTTTCTGCACACAATCTGACTACTGGTTGCAATCAGACCTGTTCTCTCATGTTATTCATTAACTAAAGATACCACTAGGTTTAGCTGGCCTCACTGGCTCACCAGTGCCTGGCTAGAAGTGATATTTCCCAGCCTCCCTTGCAGCTAAACTGGCCCTCAGCATTACCACATAGATGAGAAATAGAACTTGCTTTTGTTCATCTAAAAGGTAAAACTGGGAATCAGAATTAGCAAGTATAAAAGAGTGAATTGCAGTTAAATATAGGAAATTACTTGCTAACCAAGGCATTCTTTGAAAGATATTACAATTCCAACATTAGATTTTCTTTTCGAGAAAAAGTTGGGTAATGTGATCAATCAGATGGAAGAAGAGATTTCTGAACTGAATAAAAGTTTGGACTAGATGGCCCTTCAAGTCTTTTCCAGGCCCAATATTTTATGATTCTTTGTCTGTAGGAAAAGGAAAGATGGGAGAAGGGACAGAAAAATGGGAGTTAGAGCAAAAGATAGGAAAGAAGGAGGCAAGAAGGAGGAGGAAAAAAGAGGCAATTTTAGAACTAAGTCATTTGTGGCCAAGAAGTGTACTAATGTAATAAGTCTTAATGATTAGGAAAAAAGATGCTTTTTAATTTTATACGATGCAATGTCCCTATCTATTTTAAAAAATTAAATAACAACACTGTTTATGCAACATTTATTTGAGATTCTAAAGGGTAAGCTCCAGGTTGTGAGTACAGACATAAAATCATGTCTTGGGGCCTTGCGATTAATTTAATTGGAATTGAAAACCTTTTCATTCTTCATGTATAGGAGTAGTTTTAGACTCCTTGATTGATTCATGTCATAATCATGAAGTCATTTTTCTGTCCCTATTTATAACATGCTGGTGTTGACTTTTGCCATGCTTCTATTTAGGCCTGTATTATGTTCTGTCACTTCACAATTAGGTTAATTAATGATTCTCTTCCGTTTATTAGTAAAATTTAATGAATGAAAATAAGTAAAGGACTATATCACACCATCTCTAGTGCCTGGCACAATGCCGTTGGAATAAGCGGGTTCAGAAATGCTTCTGTTCATCAGTCATTGACTAAGCCTCTGCTCTGTGCCTGCATCTGCTCTGGGCATAGGAAGTACCATGGAAGTCAATCGGATAATATCTGTAATATGAGGCCAATAATACAACCATTCATATTATGGTCTATAGATTTATTGTTTGCATGTACAAACATATAACAACAAATCCCATCAATATGTACAAGTAATGCACAAAAAAATGGAAAAATAAATAAATATTGATACAAAAACTCTAAAAGAAAAAAAAAGTCTCATGAGAAACACTTTTTGCAACTTTTTTTTTTCCATTGTTTTTATCTCCACTGCCTAAGATAGGCCTGTGGTACTGCAGGCTCTCAGAAAAAAGTGGTTTTTAATAAATTATATAGTAATCAAGATATATTTTTACATAGAATAACTTAATATTCTTTATTACTGGCATTTATTTTAATTAGAAGATCATGCAAGTTTGCTCTGTTGAAATTAAACTAATTCAGACTTCTAACATATCAAAATAATCTATTTTCTTCCAGAATCTTGCCTTAGAAAGGCTAAGGCATAATATAAGCAGGGCAGTGACTATTTCCATTAAAATTCTTACCTTTATATACAGTCTAAATAATAAAATCTTCAAATTGGCAGTTAGTATGGTAAGTTAACTAAGTATATTCTGTTAGATACTCAGAGAAGTCTTAACACATAAGAAATTGATAAAACCAAAATGATAAACTCTTGACAATTTTATTAATCTCTGGGACTATATAACAAATTTCTTTAACAGAAGAAATTAAAAATTCAATAATTTCAATCTTAGCTTCCAGTAATATATTTCAGTAGTTCCTAAAGTTCATACACGACAAACTCACAGCCAATGTCATGCTAAATGAGTAAAAGCTAAAAGTATTCTAAGGTCATAAACAAAATAAGTTTGTCTACTTCCATCACTCTTATTCAACATAGTACTGGAAGTCTAAGTATATAAGACAACCAAATTGGATAAGAGGAAGTCAAACTGTTCCTAACAGATGACATGATTTATATGTAGAAAACCTTAAAGACTCTACCAAAGAATGCTGAAACTGATTAATGAATTTAATAAAGTTCAGGATACAAAATTAACATACAAAAATTAACATCTTTATTACACACTAAAAATGAATTAGTTGAAAAAGAAATCAAGAGTGCAATCCCATTCACAATATTCACATAAGAAATAAAATTCATAGGCATAAATTTAACCAAGGAAGTAAAAGATCTCTACAATGAAAACTACAAAGCCCTGATGAAAGAAATTAACTAGGATACCAAAACATAGAAAGACATCCCATGCTCATTGTTTGGAAGAATTAATATTGTTAAAATGCCCATACTACCTAAAGCAACATACAGATTCAATTCAATTCGTATCAAAATACCAATGACATTCTTCACAGAACTAGGGAAAAAAATCACAAAATTCATACAGAACTACAAAACACCAAAAAATACACCAAGTAATTGTGAGTGAAAAGAACAAAGCTAGAGATAACACAATATCTGACTTCCATACAATTACAAAGCCATATAATCAATGCAGCATGGTACTGGCATAAAGATCAGACACAGACCAATGAAACAGAATAAAAAACCAAAAATTAGTCTATGCATGTATAGTCAACTCATTTTTTCCAAAGGAACCAAGAATGTACATTGAAGGAAAGGTAGTGTTTTTAATAAATGGTACTAGGAAAACAGGGTATATGCAAAAGAAAGAAATTAGATCCCTACCTCTTATCATATACAAAAATTATCTCAAAATGCATCAGAAATCTAAGTTTAAGACTTAAAACTTCTTTTTTTATTTTTATTTTTTGGTACTGGGGTTTGAGCTCAGGGGTAATTGACCACTAAGCCACATCCCTAGCCCTGTTTTGTGTTTTATGTAGAAACAGGGTCTCACTGAGTTGCTTAGCACCTCACCATTGCTGAGGCTGGCTTTGAACTCACGATTCTCCTGTTTCAGCCTCCCAAAATGCTGGGATGACAGCCACTGCGCCCAGCTAAGACCTAAAACTTCTTGAGAAAACATAGGAAAAATACTTTAAGAAACTGATCTAGGCAAAGTTTGGGGTTTTGGTTTTGTGTGTGTGTGTGTGTGTGGTTTGTTTGTTTGGATAAGCACGGGCAATATAAACAAAAATAGATAAATGAAATTATATCAAACTAAAAAGTTTCTTTACAACAAAGTTAAGAGCTAAGCTACAAAATGGGGAAAAAATATTTAAATACTATTCATCTAACAAAGGGTTAATATCCAGAATACATAAGGAACTACAATAATTCAACAACAAAAACAAAACAAACAAGTACTCTCACTTTAAAATAGGTATGATTTAAATAGACATTAATCAAGAGGAGATACATAAATGCCCCCCAAAGAATATAGAAAATGCCAATAGTACAGATCATCAGGGAAATGTGAATCAAAACTATGACAAGACATTATCTCACTTTAGTTAGAATGATTCTTATCAAAAAGACAGTAACAAGGCTGGGATTGTAGCTCAGTGGTAGAGCGCTTGCCTGGCACGTGTGAGGCACTGGGTTCGCTCCTCACATAAAAATAAATATACAAAATAAAGATACTGTGTCCATCTACAACTAAAAAATATGCATATTAAAAAAGGCAATTGCAAATGCTGGCAAGGATTCTGAAAAGGAAGAGCCCTTACACCCAATTGGTGGGGATGTGCATTAGTACAGCCATATGGAAAACAGTGTGGAGGTTCCTTAAAAAACTGAAAATGGAACTGCCATATGATCCTGCAGTCCCAATACTGGAGACACATAGAAAGAAAAAAAATAACTATAAAAAGAGACATCTACCCGACCATGTTTATTGCAGTACTACTTACAGTAGCCTAGATATTGAATCAATAAGGATGTATATTATACATTTATGGATGAATGGACCAAAACTTATGGTATGTGCACACAGTGAATATTGGCCTTAAAAGGGGACAGCATCCAATATGAAGCAACATGGATAGAACTGGAACACACTATGTTCAATGAAATAACACACAGAAGGACAAATATTGCTTCTCATTCATTTGTGGAAACTAAAATAATTGATCATATAGAAGTATAGAGCAGACATGGCTAGAGGATAGGTAGGGGGAAGGATAAAGAGAGGGTAGATAATGGAGACTAAAATAACATTGGAGGAGTAATTCTGATATTCAATAGCAAAATACAGTAAATATAGTCTATAGCAATTAACTGTATATTTCAAAATAACTGGAGAAGAGCTTGAAGGTTCTCAATATATAGAAATGATAATATTTGAGGAGGTAGAAATTCTCTTTACTCTGGTTCAATCATTACACATTGTAAACATGTGAGAATTATAATAGTATACCCCATAAATAAGTGCAAATAGTATATGTCAGTTGAAAAATTAAAATTAAAATAATAATACTGTTATGGTTTGGATATGAAGTGTTCCCCAAAAGCTCCTGTTAATGTGGAATATTTAGAGGTGAAATGCTCAGATTATGAAAGCTGTAACCTAATTGGTGGGACTAAAGAATGGTGCTAGGACTCTAGAAAACAGTATAGAGATGCCTCAGAAAACTTGGAATGGAACCACCATTTAACCAGTTATCCCACTTCTCAGCTTATACCCAAAGGGCTTAAAATTGGCATAGTATAGTGACATAGCCACATCAATGTTTATAGTAGCTCAATTCACAACTGCTAAGCAATGGAACCAATCTAGGTCCCCTTCAACAGATGAATTGATAAAGATAATGTGGTATATATACACAGTGGAATATTACTCAGCCATAAAGAAGAATGAAATTATGGCATTTGCCAGTAAATGGATGGAACTGGTGAATACCATGCTAAGTGAAATGAGCCAATTCCCAAAAAATCAAAGGTCAAATTTTCTCTCTGATATGCAGATGCTAACACATAACAAAGGGGGTGGAGGGAAGAATAGAAGAAGTTCATTAGATTAGACAAAGGGGAATGAGTGGAAGGGAGGGGGGATGGGATAAGAAAGATAGTAGAATGAATCGGACATGACTTTCCTATGTTCATATATGAACACACAACCAGTGTAACTCCACATCATGTACAACCACAAGAATGGAAAGTTATACTCCATGTATGTCTAATATGTCAAAATATACTCTGCTTTTATGTATATCTACAAAGAACAAATACAAAAATATTTTGAAAAAGCTCTTGGTAATGCAGGAATATTTAGAGATGAAATGAGCTCTTGGTATTCAAAAAAGTTCACCTTAGAAATGAAATGATTAGATTATGAGAACTGTAACTTAGAGAATTGATCCATTGGGTGAATGAATAATTCGAATGGATTAACTGTGGTAACTGTAGGAAAGTGGGGCATGACTGGAGGAAGTAGGTCACCGTTTTGTCCTGGCACCTTGTATCCCCCCACCCCTCGCTCTCTCTTCCCCCCTCTCTGTCTCACTCTCTCTCTTTCTCTCTCTGCCCCCCACCACCCGCTTCCTGGCTGCCATGAACAGAGAATGCTCCTCCTCCACACCCTTCCACCATGATGTTCTGCCTCACCTTGGGTCCAGCACAATGAAGTCAGCCGACCACGGACTGAACCTCTAAAACTGTGACCCCCAAATAAACTTTTTGTCCCCTAAGTTACTCTCATTGGGCATTTTGATTTACAGTGATGAAAAGTCAACTAACACAAATACTATTAGACAAATTGTACTTCAAAAAGGCCAAAAATAATCAAACTAGATCTTAGAAATAAGAAAAAAACCCCAAAGATTTCCATTCTAAAAAGTGTTAGCATGGTCTGGGGTTGTGGCTCAGTGGTACAACGCTTGTCTAGCATGTGTGAGGCACTGGGTTCAATTCTCAGCACCACATACAAATAAATGAAAAAAATAAAGGTCCACCAACAACTTAAAAAATATATTTAAAAAAAGTGTAACCAGATGATTATCAACACTATGATACATATTATATTAATGTTTAAATAACTACAGGACTATATATTTGGATGTTAAGCTAAACAGTACTAACAGTATAACCATGTACCACTTATAATTCTAAATTACCAACATTTTTAGGGATAGGGCATATTTAAAATGAAACCAATCAGTTAAATAAAGAAATTCCTCAATGAGTCATTGTGAATTTCTCTGTCAATAATATAAAGACTCAAACTTGGTCCTAATGTATTCTAAGCATCCATCTGCATTTCTTTCTCATACTTATTACATATAAATAAGGGGGAGAAAATTATGAAACAAATTTCACTGACCAATATGTGAATAATAATAAAGTACCTAAGACTGTAAAAATAAATAAGATAAAATAAAACAAAGAGCACATGCTCTGGAGCTAGACTCTGTGTTCAAATTTGGTTCTGCCCTTTATTGGCTAGAAGACCTTGGCCAAGTTATTCAACACAGACACTTGTTTCCTCATCTATGAAATGATTTGTTGAGCAGTTAAAATATCTGAAATGTAGTCAGGAGTGGAAGTGCATACCTGTAATACCAGCACTTTGGGAGGCTGAGATAGAAGAATCGCAAGTTCAAAGCCAGCCTCAGCAACGGCGAGGCACTAAGCAACTCAGTGAGACCCTGTCTCTACATAAAACACAAAATAGGGCTGGGATGTGGCTCAGTGGTCAAGTGCCCCTGAGTTCAACCCCTGGTACTAAAACAAAAACAAAAATAAAAACAAAATATCTTAAATGTGGAACGTACTTAGAACAACAGTATTTGACCCAGAGTAAGCATTACATTAGTGTTAATCATTGTAATTGTTGCTGCTGTTTTCTAAAATAGTTGACTTTGCAATAAGTGGATCATACATTTCATCCACATGACATGGTTGAATATGCCTCATTGGTTGGCTCATTTTCACATCTAACTTTACTTCAATTAAAAAATGAGAAGCAGATCTGCCTGATAGATGCACAAAAGTTCACGTGTCCACTTCAAAATTAATGAAGCATTTCAGCAATGTTAGCAGGGATGAAGCCAGGAATAGCACGGCAGGACCTTTGCTCCTTGCCCTGTTCCCTCAGCGGGAGAGTCGTGCTATGGACAGCAAATTATCTGACTAGGACCTTGGGCCTTCGTCTGTGAGAACCCATTATTTTCTACAATGGTGAGATAATGTGCTTGGGAAAATGTTGCATCCTGATCCAACAGGATCCCATGTTCGAGTGTGCACGGGACCAGGCATGCACTATAACTGCCAGACGCACTCCAACTGAGCACTTAGATTCAAAATTGTAGGAAAAACAAAACAAAATTATAAGCTAAAAAAAATCTGCAGGTCAGATGAAATGCTCAATGAAGACACCAGTTTGAACAACCAATACAAATCATCTGATATTGTTATGTAATATTTTATGTCTGTAACATAAGTATCTTGGTAAAAATATTATAGATGTACAGATGATTTGTATTTTTGTGTGTTTTATTATTTTATAAATGCTTCACAATGTACATGATTTCTTTTTAACACCAAAGAACAAAAATATACATAATAGATGAATTTTAGAAAAATTATAGGTCTGTACCTCCACTGCTTCTAAGCAATTGAATCTGTTAACCTGTGATATCTTAGAAAATCACACAGCAAACTTTGTAAGGAAAGGACAGAATGAATGAACACATTTAGGAACAAGACAGAGAGGGAGAGGGAGGTAGGGAAAGAGTGAGAGGGAGAGAGACATCAGTTGGTGAGGTTAATTGGTTAATGTGAGGAAGAAAAGAACATCCTCAGATGATTGTCTGACATGGAAAAAAGTCTATGGGCAGAATTTATAGCGATGAAAATACACTGAGACTTGAAAGTGTTTTTTAAATGTGGTGAGATTGTATTTAAGTATCCAAAACAATTATCTAACGGATTATTTCTTCCTTTAAAGCTACAACTATGCAGTAAATCTCCAAATCATATTTCTTGAGTGAGAATATTCTCAGGTATCAATAGTGGTTGTCCATCAAAGACCAGAGATAATGTGAAAGCCAGGTGACAGCCAGAGTCCACAACCTCCTGTGGACCTTGTGTAGAAACAGGTGGTGTCCTGGGGAGAGCTGTACACATCACTTTACCCTCTACAATGCTTAAGTTAAAACAAGGGTTTTGGAACCCAGAATTTACCTTATCTGGAAATTTTATTCTATGATTGCTTGCTCACTCAAAGACAGACCCTATGAAGCATAAGGAGTGTGTGAGAGAGAGAGAGAGAGAGAGAGAGTGTGTGTGTGTGTGTGTGTGTGTGTGTACGTCCCCGTGCATCTTGTGTGCTGTGTAATTTATCTATCAGAATTGAATTAAGGTCATAAAGATCATAAAGAACACTCAATCATAACTGCACTAAAAGCTCCACCCTTTTGAGATCCGTGAGACGAGCTTCATAGAAAGGCAGCAGTCACGCTAACCTGAATCAGGAAGTGGGTCAGCCCCAGAAAATATCAGAACTCAATCTTCACTGCGATTTTGCATTTCAGAGAAAAAGAGTCTCTCCGCTTTAATGCTTTGAATTTTGATAAGAAATACGAACAGGACTTATGCATACTTTATAAACCAATTAGAATGTCTGAGAGTTTAACAGTTTTTCAAAACAATGTATAAAGAGGTAGGCAAAAGCAGCCAGCAGTTTTTGTGTGCAATGAAAGGAAACTTCTGGACAGAGATCCATC
The DNA here is from genome assembly GCA_028644305.1 of Xerus rutilus. Lineage (NCBI taxonomy): Eukaryota > Metazoa > Chordata > Mammalia > Rodentia > Sciuridae > Xerus > Xerus rutilus. Next base: position 6,204,983 of record CM053408.1, on the reverse strand, counting down.
TCAAAGCACTAGTTACTCTTGCTATTTAAAAAAAAAAGTTGATTCAACAACTGAACATAGAACCAACCATCATATTAAGAAATTTAATTCAAAAAGTTCAACAAAGTAAACATTTGTAAAGGGTCATACTCCAAAGAAGGGAAGTCCACCCAGTACCTTGTAAAGTGAAAATTATATATTCCACATCATTGCAAACTGTTTTAGAAACAAAAAAATGCAATGTAACATCCTCAGAACCTTATAAATATCAAAAGTGAAAGCAAGCCGAGCATGGTGTTACACGCCTGTAATCCCAGCACTTAGGGAGGCTGAGACAGGAGAATCGCGAGTTCAAAGCCAGCCTCAGCAATGGCGAGGTGCCAAGCAACTCAGTGAGACCCTGTCTCTACATAAAACACAAAATAGGGCTGGGGATGTGGCTCAGTGGTCAAGTGCCCCTGAGTTCAATCCTCAATACAAAAAAAAAAGTAAAAGCTATTTATTATTGTCCATACAAAATATTCTGCTCCAACTGTTTACCAAAGTGATTTTCTGGAAGTACTAATTCCATAGGATTTCTACAGATAGCAGGCATTAAATATTGAAGTCAGTTTAAAGTAGTAATTTAAAGTGAAGGCCCTATGTGCAGAGAAGCTGCATTCTAGTTATGTCTGCACTACGTGCGTGACCTCAGGCAAATTTCTTAACTGTCTTACGTCTCAGTTTTCCAATCTGTGAAATAGGGATCAAGTAGTATCTACATCACAGAAGTAGTGTTGAAGTTCTTAGAATAATGTCTGGCACATAATTAGTGCTCAATGCATGGTGGCTGCCATCGTGGTTATTAGCTTGGGATATGTTGGGTTAATCAAGAAACAGATACCTCTGCTGAAGGATTTCGGAGTCATTAATATACTAATATTCATAGCTATTCCTACGGGACAAAAAGAATTTGTAGTGTTTTCCCAATTTTTTTTCACCATGAAGAATTTATTTTCCCTCTACACATTTTTTCAAAACTAATGCCAATGAAGAGATTTGAGGAATACAACAAAAAAGAGAATTTCAAATTTGTATTAAAAATGTAATACAAACTAATCTTTTTATTACTATCACTTCCTATGTAGTAAGGAATTTTTTTTCTGTCCCAGAGCTGTTCACGTGGCCTAGTTATAAAATCACTCTGGCTTGATGTACCAGCTCTATCACTTACCATTCGGTGATCATAGGTGAGACAATGTTCTTGTCCAAGCCTCGCTCCCTCATTTGTAGGTGGCAAAGGTTGCCATGGGCTTCTCCGAGGATTGCTGTCAGGATTAATGGAACAACACGTGTCAAACACTTGCCAGAAAACTACCAACAGAGACAGAGGTTCTACCTTGGCATCCCGGCCACTGCTGTGGCCCCATGCCTCCACCCTCACCCTGGGACCCTCTGC
>CM053408.1:6168152-6203066 GCA_028644305.1 Xerus rutilus | reverse complement strand
AGGCAAATGGATAGAATTGGAGAACATTATGCTTAGTGAAGTAAGCCAATCCCAAAAAACCAAATGCCGAATGTTCTCTCTCATTAGTGGATGAGGATACATAAGGGGGATGGGAACGGGAAACACAGGAGAAATGCAGGAACTCTGGATGCAGCAGGGGGGAGGGGGGAGGAAGGAAAGGGAAATGGGAATAGTAATGTTGATTGATCAAATGGGTCACTACTACCCCTGGTGCATGGATGAAGACACAAATAGTGTGACTCTTTATGATTTGCAACCAGAGAAGTGGAAAAACTGAGCTCTGTTTATGTACTATGACTTGAAATGCATTTAAATAAAAAAAAAGAAAAAAAGAAAAAAAAATACAGCACCCAAGGGTTTAGACAGCCATCAGAAATACACAGAAGATTTCATAATGTTATATATAAATGCTAGAAAGCATAAGATAATAAATGGTACAGTTAATACATATTGCAGGAGCTCAGAAGATAATCACCATGAACTGGAGTTATCTTATGGCTTCACAAAGGAAGTAACATTTTAATCAGGTCAAAAATTGAGATTTGGGTGAGCAGAAAGAAAGGGGAACTTATATGTCTAGAGGTTCAAATAAGTTAAAAGAAACTGATCTTTTTGTTGGGGGCAGGGGGTTCTGGAAGGATATTGATTGAACATAGTTGGGGAACTTAAGTTAAGAGACTTAAATATTAATTTTAACTTTGAGCTTGACCTTGCAAATAAGACTAAGCTACTAATCTTCTTGGGGGTGGTGGGGGGAAGGTAGGGGAGTGACATTATCAAAGTTGTGTTTTAGGATGAAAAGGCAGGTTATTAAGGATGGGACAGAGGATACAGGAGACTCTGGCAACAGGCACACCACCTGAAAGCAAATTATAATAGTCTAGATGGTCATTGAGAAATCGTGCTGAGGGTAGAAATGAAGGACAGGTTTACATCTGCAAAGAAGAATCAAAAAGATTTGATAACTGCTTGTGAACAAAGAAATAAAAATAAGGGAAAAATAAAGATGAGGTCAATGATGACACCAGGATCTCAAAACTATTACTTGGAGAATAAATTAGCCAAAACTGGAAAGTCAGAAATATGTAGGGCAAGCTTGAGATGTGTTATGGTTTAGGGTCAAGAAAGAATATATTCAGGTTTTCTTGTCTACAAAGAAGTTGCAGATAGGTTTCAAGAGAGATTCCAAGCAATGAACGTCTACCAATTAAATTCTAGTAGTTGAAATGAAATTTCTTTCAACAGAGTATCAGCATTTAAGAGAAGGTTCTGGGTTTGAAGTCAAGAGGCCTCCATGGAAGACACAATGGGTTTAAGAGAGAGACTGCTGAATCCCATAGGCTCAGAGTTCCAGTGTGGTGTGAATCAATGGAAAGGTCACCTGATCCTCCCTAAATTAGTCAATGAAACCTATACATTACAAAAACATAAATTACCTAGACATAAAGTCTTTCTTCAAAATAGTTAAATTTTTTGGAAGTATCACAACACTGTGGTAAAATTTAATGAATCCAGTTTTAATTTATAGTTCTTAGAGAACACTGTCAATTTAGACTCAATGATGCATGCTTTGCAAATACCACTCAGCACCTGAAATAAAACAATTATCTATATTGATTACTTGGATCAACATTTTCACATGAGTTGCTAATTAATGCTGCCTTTGAATCATTTTCTTAAATGCCTAATCAGATGGAGACTGTTCACTGCAAAATTTCAATTCTGGGTCATAAGATTTTTGAGCCTCGCTTTCTGTGTCATTTAATTTTCAGATGTTCAGATTGAACAGCGTGGCATGTTCAGAAACTCTGAGAGGAGCAACCAATATCGTCAAAGTGTTGCCGTATATCATAACATGTGTCCCTCATTTCTCTCAGCTTTGGCTCCCAACATTTCTCATCTTCATACTCCTGGAGTCCATTAAAAGGTGAGTCTGGTGGTGCTGGGGACCATCAAAAGAAGGAGCCTTCACTGCCATTAGCAAGCATGAACTCAGGTTTGAAGTTGACAATTCTGGGTCTGTGTGTCACTGGTACACTGTCACAGGCTGTCCCAGCTCACAAAATGAAAAAGAAGAGCAAATACCATGATATAAATAAAGGAGGGTATTTCTTGCTCCTCTGGTCTTGATCAAATTAAGCTTGAATAACATCTTTGTTTTACTGACATCCCCCAGACAATAAGTACTTCATTATATTTGAAGAAATTCTATTAGTTGCAGTAAAGTATTTCACCCATTGCAAAGTATATACAAAAAATATTTTGAGGAACTGGTTTGTGTGACAGTATTATAATGCATAATGACATGAGTTTGTTTTCATTCATCCCACAAATAATTGTTGAAGACATACTATGTACAGCTTTTTGCAGATGCACATCATGCAAAGGAAATTCAACGAAATGAAAATATAAGAACATATGATCATTATAATTAGAAAAAATACACACTGACAAACTAATGAAAGTTTAACAAAGCATTGATATAGAACCTGGATATAGAATCCGGATAATGCAGAAAAGTAACAGGCACATAGAGAGAGGTAAATACAAGTTGGAGCAGTCAGAAAATACCTCCTGACACTTGAGCTGCATAAAAATGGAAAACATAGGGGCTAGGGTTGTGGCTTAGTGGTAGAGCGCATGCCTAGCATGTGTGAGGTGCTGGGTTCAGACCTCAGCACCACATGAAAATAAATAAATAAAGGAATTGTGTCCATCTACAACTAAAAATATTTTTTAAAAATACATACATCAAATGTGGATGATTATTTTGCCAACTTTAATTTCAAACTTTGAAGAGCTGGAGATAATGACATCAGTTAGCATATGTTATTTATTTTCCATACTAACCACTGATTTCGGTGTATTCCCCAAGTTATATTGGAGTTTTGTACTTACCTAAGTACAAATTAAATGCTTAAGTGCTAATCAATTAATAAAATAAGTGTGCACTAACAATACCTTTTCTGGGCTAGATATCGGAATTACAAAATAAGACGTGTCCCTTGCATAATGGTGACTCATAGTTTGGTGGAAACAGGACTGCAGGCACAGTGTGACACATGCCTTAGTAGAAGTGTGGGCACACAGAAGGAGCCCCTAGTTCTGAATCGGAATCACAAGAGCGCTGTGTGCCAGCAAAGACTTCCCAGGACTTGTAGGAAGTCTACCACAAGTCTGCCACAAATGGAGGAAGCAGCAAAAGCCAAACCCAGAGCCACAGGACAGCTGAAAGGAGACAGGGCATCAATGAAGCACAGGTGCCTGGCGACTGGGCCTGCTGAGAAAGGGTACTGGCACAGGGGGCCCTTCCTGAGGCCAGCATTCGACTTCATGCTGCAACCTCGTGGAACTATGGAGGGTTTGAAGCAGAGAACTTACTGGTGAGGTTTATATTTTAGGAAAATTACTCCAGAGCATGTGTAGAAGAACAAAACTACCCTAAGAAATTTGAAGTTTTACTTAAAAAAGGTATTTTTCATCCTAATTTCCTCTAACCACATTGGGAAGCTTTTATTTTCAAAGTTAAACTCTTTACTTCAAATGGTTCTTTTGCAATGTCTATTAAGAGAAAGGACCTTAAAGAATAGAATTGAAGTCAATTCAATGGAACTCTTTATTCTCTCTCTGTAACAATACTTCTTGAATCTCCTAGTGTTAGATACACTCATGCCTTTTTTGATTTTTCCTTGCTCATTATGTAAAGAAAATTAACCAAAATCATTGCAACTGAAAGAAAAAAGCAAAATTTAGAGTCAAGAATAAATTATACTCAGCATTGAATGCTATAGGTCTGAACAGCCATTTAGAAAATGATCCCATCATAAGAGAAAAGAAATTTACATATACAAAATTTTAAAACTCTATATATTCAGAGGTGTGATTGTTCTTTTGCTCCTAAACATTTTTAAGTTGTGTCTATCTCTGAGCTACTTTTGCTTGGAAAAAAAGTTGGGATAACTTCTCAAGTTTTATATTGAATTATTTTTCTCTTTCTTTATAAACAGATTATGTTCTAATATTCCAGCGAGGTCAAGGCATTCCTTTGGCAACTGGCAAATTTCAGAAAAACTGTCGCTTTTGCTAAAAATTCAAACTGTCAAAATACGATGGATTTTAGTAAGAAATCTCAGTTGTTTTGTTACATAGTTTAGAAATATCAAATGCCAACAACAATTTTATGGGATAGAATAAAATGAATATGTGTTGACATGTAACACATATTTTTAAATCAAATGTTCTCTGCTACAAAAAATATCAAGTGAGATTCCTATTTCATAAAACTTTTCTTACATATAAAGTTTATGTGCAAAAACAAAATCCAAAAAGCCATACACCAACATATACAATTTTGGACACAGTACCACTCAAACACTTGCAGCTATGATGTCAACCCCTTTCTAGAACAGCATGATGTTTATCAAAATTCTCAGCTGCTTAATGTCTGTTTTCTATTAAATTTGTGAAATTCTCACTTGATGTCAGTAACACACGTTACAGTATTTGACCCAAAGAGTTGATTTTGGGTGTTGTTTGTTTTTTGAGTTAGGTTTCCACACAGGAGCATTTAACCACACATAGTAGCAGGTGTTATTGAGCCAAAAATGCTTATGACTCCTGAAAGGCAAAAGGAAATTTTTCTAAACTGGAAGAAATAAACTTCTAAAAGTCAATAAAACATGAGTTAGAGATCTTTTAATGGACGTACATACCTTGTTTAGTTGTGTAACTTTTTTTGATGTTTCTTTTTAAAAACTCTATTGGGGAAACACCAATGATTATCAAATTATCATAGTAGGAAACTAAGTTGCATTAAAGTTAGGCTGAGTTGTACCAGAATTAGAGATCTGTGTTTTAGAGCTTCCACCTTTATCTAAGTTATCAAGTTGTGTACTTATATTCAGTCAATAGAATCAATGCAAATATGCAGTTACGTAACTAAAACTCCTTGCTATATCATTTCTTCAACTACAGAATTTTAAATTTTTTTCTCAGCTTTTTTCAAATAGTTGCCTCTATTTTCTACCTTGGGTACATTCACACAGCCCTAAAGAGTTCAAAATGTATGTAAGCTTTTGTAGCCGATTTTTATCAGTCTGAAGTTATACATTTGAAGTTATATTTTTCATATCTAATAATACTGAAAAACCTTTTGGAAGATTTTAATTGTAGATAACTGAAAAAGTCTTAAAATTAAACTGATGTCATTCTCCTTGTAGGGGAATCAATTTCTATTTTAAAAAGCACATGAAAAAAATACACAAAAGGCAGCAAAATAAAATTATTAACTTTAATGAGAGCCAAACATAGCTAATATCATTTTATAGATATAGTAAAATCACTAGGATTATTACTTTGAATTCAGGAAAACAGGCATACATAGCTATTAAAACCAAGTTGCTTTGAAGAATAAAAAGGTGAGATTGTTTGTAATCTGAACTTTTTAATTTGAAATTATATATCTATATATAAACATGTAGATCTTTTAGGTAATCTAGTAAGTGCTATGTAATATCAAACATATATCAAATTCAAATGGGATTTAATGCAAAGCATTTTCACCCATTAAACTGTAAAATAAGATTTTACTTTGCATTTTAGGTACATCATACTTGCAAGTAAAGTATACAACACAGTAAGAAAATGAAGCTTTAAATTATATGAAGTTTCAAAAGATTTTTTAATTAAAAAATAATATAAAGTTTCATGTGTGTGTGTTTAGCAATTAAGACAGAGAGAAATTAGATACATGTAATATCATAGTGATCATATAAATCTGAATTTGAAAAGAAAAAGTTACAAGATCCATACTGAGTTATACAAAATTATAACACTGTAAAGCTTGTCCCGCTACCGAACAAGGTGATCGCTGGAATTATAAGGCAGTGAGCTCAGAACTATAAAAAGGAAATACTACTTCATAACCTTTAGTTAACCTGTAGCTACAGTTCCACAGCAGGTCATAAAATCAAATTCTGTGGTTGGATTTAAAAGCTGGATAATTTTATAGCCACTCATAATATCACGGTTCAAGCTCATTGCCTTCAGCAGCTGGAGTAAAATTCTTCGCTCGTTTATATGAATAGACTGAAGAAGGAGGGTGGTGCAAGGTACTGTCGTAAAGGTTAAATATTGGTTCCTTTGAGTTAAATGACAGTTTACCACCTCACTCTCCTTTCTTACACGTAAAGAGCAGTGGAGGAGAACTGAGGCCGCAGGAAGCTGCCTTTGCAAGTCAGAATTTAGGATTCCCTGTGGAACCTGCCCATCAATTTTCAGAGTCACGTGCACAATAAGCCACAACTGTTAGGGCACTGGGGTCGGTGGACTCTCGGATTTGCATCTCCCAATTAGCTCACCTTGGGTGATCTTCTATTTCCTAGCTGAAGCCTTGCTTTTCCAGATGTCTTTTCTTCTCCTATTTATGGTGCTGTAGTTAATGAGAGTATTTCCTCTATCTGTATTCTGTTTAAAAATACAAAATGACCAGGTCCTCTCTGTGCAAACTTGTTTTTTGTTTTGTTTTTTTCCCTGCTGGGGATTGAACCCAGGGGCGCTTCACCACTGAGTTACATTCCCAGCCCTTTTTATTTTTTATTTTGAGACATGGTCTCAACAAGTTGCTTAGGGCCTTGCTGAGTTGCTGACACTGGCTTGTAACTTGCCATCCTGCTGCCTAAGCCTCAGCCCCACAAGTCACAAGTCACTGAGGGATTACAGGCATACACCACCGGACCAGCCAAACTTTTAAACTGCTTTTAAAATGTACTGTCCTTTTATTTGTTTGTTTGTTTGTTTGTTTTTTGGTACCGGGGATTGAACTCAGGGGCACTCGACCACTGAGCCACATCCCCAGCCCTCTTTTGTGTTTTATGTAGAGACAGGGTCTCACTGAGCTGCTTAGCGCCTCGCCATTGCTGAGGCTGGCTTTGTGATTCTCCTGTCTCAGCCTCCCTAAGTGCTGGGATTACAGGCATGCCACCGCACCTGGCTGATCTTTTTATTTTATTAATGTGTTATAGTTATATATAGTAGTTGGGTTCATTCAACTAACTCACACATGTGTGGAATTCCATTTCAGTTAACCATCATGCCCTCCTCTTACCCGTTGTCCTCTCTCCACTCTGCCAGACTTTTTGCTTGTCTATTTACTTGTATTTGGTTAGTTCTTGTTATTTGTACATAAAGGTATATTATATGGGTGTATAACATGATGTTTTAAGAATTCATTCTGCATTACCTCCCCTTTCCCAACCCTCCACTCTGCCTCTCTATCCCCTTCTTATATACTACTGATCTTCCCTGTATCTTAAAGATATCTTATTCTTCTCTCCTCCTTTCCTTTATTTTACTGTAGCTTCCACATATGAGAGAAAACATTTGGTCTTTGACTTTCTGAATCTGGCTTATTTTACTTAGCATGATATTTTCCATTTCCATCCATTTACCAACAAATGCCATAATTTCATTTTTTTTGATGGCAGAGTAGAACTCCGTATACCACAATTTCTTAATCTACTCATCTATTGATGGCACCCAGGCTGGTTCCATAATTTAGCTAGTGTGAATTGTACTTCAATAAATATCGAGGTGGCTGTATCACTATAGTATTCTAATTTTAGTTCTTTTGGGAAAATACCAAGGAATGAAATAGCTAGGTCATATGTTGATTCCATCCCTAGTTTTTTGAGGAATCTCCATCTGCTTTCTAGAGTGGTAATACCAGTCTGCAGTCTGACCAATAATGTATAAATGTACCTTTCTCCAACCCCAACCTCACCAGCATTTATTATTGTTTGTATTCTTGATCATTGCCATTCTGACTGAAGTGAGATGAAATCTTAGTGTAATTTTGATTTAAATTTCTCTGATTGCTAAAGATGTGAAATATTTTTTCATATATAATTTTGCCATTGTGTCCTTTCTTTTGAGAAGTTTCTGTTTAGTTATTTTGCCCATTTATCAATGGAGTTATTATTATATGTTTTTTGGTGTTAAGTAATTTTTAGTTCTTTATATATTCTGGATATTAATCCCCTATCAGAGGAGTACTTGGCAAAGATATTCTTCCGTTCCTTAGGCTCTCTCTTCTCACTCTTAATTATTTCCTTTGCTATACAGAAACTTTTTAATTTGATAACATTCACTTATTGATTCTTGGTTTTATCTCTTGCACTTTGGGGATCATGTTAAGGAAGTCAGTGCTTGCATCTATATGATGAAGTGTTGACCCTATGTTTTCTTTCTTTTCTTCTTATTTTTTTGTACTGGCAATTGAACCCAGGGGCACTCAACCACTGAGCCACATTCCAACCCCTTTTTAATATTTTATTTAGAGACAAGGTCTCACTAAGTTGCTGAGGCTGGCTTTGAACTCACAATCCTCCTGCCTCAGCCTCCAGAGATGCTGGAATTATAGGTGTGCAGCACCACGCCTGGCAACCCTGTTTTCTTCTAGCAGTTGCAAGGTTTCTGGTCTAATTTCTAAGTCTTTGATTCATTTTGATTTGATTTTTGTGCAGGGTGAGAGGGATCTAGTTTCATTTTTCAACATATTCAGTTTTCCCGGCACCCTGTGTTAAAAAGGCTGTCTTTTCTCCAGAATATATTTTTGGCACCTTTGTCAAGATTCAGATGACCATAAGTATGTGGGTTTCTCTGTGTCTCTATTCTGTTCTGTTGGTCTTCATGTCTATTTTGATTCCAATATCATGCTGTTTTTGTTACTACAGCTCTGAAGTATAATTTCAGATCAGGTGTCGGGATGCCTCCAGCATTGCTTCTCTAGCTTAGTATTGCTTTGACTATTTGGGGTCTCTTATTCTTCCAAATGAATTTAAGGACTGTTTTTTTTTTCTCCTAATTCTGTGAAGAATGTCATTGGTATTTTGATGGGAATTACATGAAATCTGTATATTGCTTTTGGTAGTAAGGCCATTTTGACAATATTAATTCTGCCTATTCAGGAACAAGGAAGATCTTTCCATCTTCTAAGGTCTTCAATTTCTTTTTCAGTGTTCTATAATTTTTACTGTAGAGCTATTTTACCTCCTTGGTTGGATTAATTCCCAAGGTTTTTTTTAAGGTTACTGTGAATGGGGTTGTTTTACTGATTTCTTCCTTGGCTGAATCACTGTTGGAATAGAGGACAGCTATTGATTTATAGATGCTGAACATGTATTCTGGTACTTTGCTGTACTTATATATAAGCTCTAGAAGTCTTCTGGAGGAGTTTTTTTGGGGGGTCCTTCTAGATATAGGATCATGTTATCTACAAACAGAGATAGTTGAACTTCTTTTCCTATCTGTATCCCTTTGATTTTCTTCTCTTGCCTAATGTTTCAAGGACCCATTGAATAGGAGAGGTGGGAGTGGACAGCCTTGCCTTGTTCCAGATTTTAGAGGAAATGCTTTTAGTGTTTCTCTGTTAGGTATGATATTGGCTTTGGGTTTGTCATACATAGTCTTTATAACATTGAGGTGAGGTCCTTCTGTCCCTAGTTTCTCCAGCATTTTATCAAAGATCTTTTGGCATCTATCAGGATAATCATGTTATTCTTGTCCTTAATTCTTTATAAGTGGTGAATTAAGTTTTGATTTTCCTATGTTGATTTGCCTTACATCTCTGGAATGAAACCCGCTTCTTCATGACATATTATCTTGATGTGTTTTTTAACAAGGTTTGCCAATATTTATTAAAGATTTTTGCTTCTATGTTCATCAGGGATTTAGGTCTAGAATTTTCTTTCTTTTTTAAGAAATATTTTTAGTTGTAGATGGAAACAATACCTTTATTTTATTTATTTATATAAGATGCTGAGGATTGAACCCAGTTCCTCACATGTGCTACTAGGCAAGTGCTCTACCGCTGAGCTACAACCCCAGCCTATAGAGTTTTCTTTCTCTGACACATCTTTTTTTGGTTTTGGTATCAGGATTACATTGATTTCATAGAATGTATTTTGGAGTGTTTTCTCCATTTCAAATTTATGGCATAATTTGAGAAAGACTGGTGTTAATTCTTCTAGTAGAAGTTCTAGTAGAACTCAGCAGAAAATCCATCTGTTCCTGGGTTTTTCTTTTCTGAAAGGCTTTTAATTGTTTCCATTTCATTCCCTGATATTGGTCTGTTTAGGTCTTCTATATTTCCCTGGTTCAATTTGGGCAGGTCATATGTGTCTAAAAATTTGTCAATGTTTTCTTTATTTTCCAGTTTATTGGAGTGTGAATTTTCAAAATAGTTCTTTGAATTTTGGAAGGGTCTATGGTGAATTCCTCTTTTTCATCTCAAGTTTATTGATTTGGGCCTTTTAGGTCTCAAAGTAAACTTTATCAAATACAAAAAAATTGAGATGATCTCATGCATCCCATCAGAACATAATGACTATGTTTGGCTAAAGGTTTTCAATCTTATTTATCTTTTTGAAGAACCAATTCTTCATTGCGTTGGTCCTGTGTATTTTTTTATTCTCAATTTCATTAATTTGGCTCTGATCTTAATTATGTCCTGTCTTCTACTGGCTTGGGAATTATCTTGTCCTTTTTTCTTCTTTTTCTAAGGCCTTAAGGTAAAGCATAAGCTTATTTATTTGGGATCTATTATTTTTAAATGTAGGCCCTTACAGCTATAAATTTTCCTCTTAGAACTGCTTTCATACTATTCCAGAGATTTTGATATGTTGTATCTGTATTCTCATTCACTTCTAAGAATTTCTTTACTTCTGTTCTCATTTCTTCTTTGATCCATTCTTCATTTCAGAGAGTATTGTTCAATCTCCATGTATTTATATGGTTTCTATTATTTTTCTTGCTGTTGATTTCTAGTTTCATTCCATTATGTGCTGATAGGATGCATGGGATCATATCAATTTATTTTTGTATTTGATTAGGTTTACTTTGAGACCTAGAATATGTCTATTTTGGAAAAAGTTCCATGAGCTGCTGAGAAGAGGGTAAGTTCAGCTGTCCTGGGGTGAAATATTCTGTAGTGTCTGTGAGTCCTTTAGATTTATAGTATTATTTAGGTTAGAAATATCTTTATTGATTTTATGTTTCTATGACCTTTCTGTTGGTGATAAGGATGTGTTGAAATAACCCAGTATTATTGTGTTGGGTTCTAGCTGAGATTTACTGTGATTGAGTTGTTTTTTTTTTAAACACATAATTGGGTGCACTGACATTTGGAGCATAAATACTTACTATCAGTGTATCTTCTTATAGGATTACTCCCTTTATACCAGGATATAGTGCCTTCTTTGTCTTTTCTGGTTATTTTTTGTTTGAAATTTGCTTTGTCAGATGTGAGGATAGCTACTCCTGCTTGTTTTTAGAATTCATTTGCATGGATTTTTTTTTCTATCCTTTTACCTTCAGGCTATGAGTGTCTTTGGCTATAAGATGAGTGTCTTGTGAATGGCATATTGTTGGATATTTTTTATCGATTCTGCTAATCTGTATCTTTTAATTGGGGAGTTGAGACTATTAATATTTCTTGTTAGTATGGATATGTGTTTGTGGTTTCCTGCCACTTTCATTTTTTGCTATATTTAATACTGTCTTGATTCTCATTTAGTGGATTACTCTTCTATTGATCTTCCTCTGAGAGTTTTGACGTTTGTTTTTGAGTTTCTCTGTGTGCAGTGTATCTTTAAGTATACTTTGTAGTGCTGACTTTGTGGTCATAAATTCTTTAGTTTACCTTCTCATGGAAAGTTTTTATTTCCCCCTCAATTTTGAAACTGAGCTTTGCTGGGTTAGTAAACTTAGCTAAGTTATTTTCTTTTAAAGTTTGGAATATTTCATTCCAGGCCCTTCTTAATTTGGAATATTTCTTTTAAAGTTTGGAATTGAACTGAGAAATCAGACGTGAGTCATGTTAGTTTGCCTCTATATGTGACCTGATGTTTCTCTCTTGCAGCTTTTACTATTCTTTCCTTATTTTCCATGTTAGGCATTTTGATGTTGATGTCTTAGAGAACTTCACATTTGAAGTTTATTTGGAGTTTCGAAAATGTCCTATATGTAAATGTTTATTTCATTTCTGACATAGAAAAAGTTTTTTGTAACTATCTCATTAAAAATGTTCTTAATGCCTTTGGCTTGTATCTCCATGTTCTCTTCTATCCCAATGATTCTCAGGTTTGGTTGCTTGATGTTGTTGCAGAATTCTGGTTTATTCTGGTCATGTTCCATAATTTTTCCCTTTATTGCATTCTGTGTACTCCAGTTCATATACCCTGTCTTCAAGGTCTGAAGTTCTATTTTCAAAAGCTGAAGTTCTGTTTTCTATGCAATCTAATCTATTAGTGATGCTTCCAAGGAATGGATTTGTTTATTTATTTATTTATTTATTTATTTATTTATTTATTTATGCTGGGGATCAAGCCCAGGGCCTTGTGCATGCTGGGCAGACATTCTACCAAAAATCCACATCCCCAACCCTCAAGTGAATTTTAAATTTGACTGTATCTTTCATTTCTATGAGTTCTGATTGGTTTCTCTTCACCATTTCTATTCCTTTATTGAAGCAGTCTTTCATCTCCTGCATTTGTTGTCTTAATTCATTCCTTAGATCTTCTTTTAGTTCATCAAACACTTTAATAATAGTTTTTTAATAATCTTTCTCTGAGATTTCATCCAGTTCAATATCCATGGGATCCTTTGTTGGTGGATTGTGAATTTGAGGGGGAATTTTTTTCCCCCTATTTCCTCATGTTTTCAGAGATCTTGGACTTACACATCAGTTAAGATGGGTTCCCCTTCCTCTTTTACATGTGTCCTTTTGTGGATAATTATCTTATTTGTATTAGGACTTCTCTTTTTTTGATGTGTGAGTAGATGTCAAGGAATGGAACCTAAGGTCCCTCTCTGTTCCTTCTTGGGCTCTTGTTGGTTTGGAGTTTTTGATCTCTCAGTTCTTTGAGTTGGAGAAATGCTGAGGCTCAGGTGGGGCTAAATTGTGTTTGGGATGAGATTCACTGTTGCTTGAAATATGAGTATTTCTTAGCAGGAGAATCTCTGCTCTGTGCTCTTCAAGTGTCTCAATCTCTTTCCAGCCCCTCTTGGAGTGGGGACTTAGGAATGGCAATAATGTCAGCAATCGATATACAGCTTTAAGATAAATGTCCAGTGTCTACTTAAAGATCTATAACACTAATTGACACCTAAATAGTGAAGGTTATGGAAAATAATATTCCTATAAGACAGCTCCCCTCTGGGAAAAATGAAGGGACAGTGTGACTTGGGAGGAGGGAGGGGAAATTAGCCAAACATTAAACCTCTCCCAGTTCATCCTTTCCCAGTAACAATGGGCCCTGAGGGAAAAACCAAACTTCCACTCCTTCCCAGGTTCATCCCCAGCATCTCCACCAAAAACAAACATTTACCCCTTCCTTACTCCAGTGAGTCCTGAAGATAGGAAGCAAATACTGAAATGCTGGGCCCTAGACTTTTACCCTTTCCCATTGCAGATGAGTCCTGGCAGGAGAAAAGCAAACAGTGAAGCTCTAGGTAACAATGGGACCCAAAGGAAAGAAGGTAAGCAGGGAACAACGAGTTGTGAGTTTTCCCAGTGACAATGAGTTTCAAACTTTTACAACTGCCTTCCTGAGTTAAAATTTTAACCTGCACAACTGGGTCCCTGACTATCCAAACTGCACATCTGTGGGAAGCCATCTGTGAACTATGTGTGAACTAAAACAATGTTGAAGCCATTAGGCAGGAAAGCCTGGAATAGGGAACTCCCAGCAGCAACCCTGCTGATTTGAGAACACTTAGTTCATGTGGCTTCCTACCTAGCTCCATCCCAAGTTCAGCACAGCATCGGAGATGGGGTGACCAACTGGAGCCACACAGCCTCTTGGGGATGGATGTGGCTTGCCAAAACGCCAACCTTTTTCCTGCAAGATCCCTACCCCACGGAGAAGCAAGCACCAAGACTACCAAGACTGCTGCTGAAAATTTATCCCTGCCTTGGATGTACTCCCCCTTAAATAAAGAATCAGAGCCATTTTTCAGTTGTTCAGTTCCTGCTCCTATCAGGACTAGAAGACCTATCAAGTGCTTTGCTTTGTAATTTCTGGCTCTGTTTCTATCTCTTACTATTTCAGACTTATTTTGTAGGCGGCTCACACCTCATGAGCAGGAACCTACCCTGGCAGGGTGCTGGTCACCCCACAATACACGTCTGTATTCTCCAATGATTAATCCACCCTCATTGCAAACTAGAAAACCCAGACTCCTTCTGTAACCTGGGGGCCATCTCCATACTCAGAAAATGAGCCCTCTGGTACCTGATCGATCGACTTCGCAGAATAAAAGAAAGCTTGCTGATCCCAGGTTTGCTTCCCAACTGCTGCCTCCATCATTTGTGGGCCATGTGCTTACACATAGAAATAGTGGCGTCAGCATTTAACAACAGTACCAACAATAAAAAAAAAAAAAAAAAACATGAACTAGATCAGGCATTCAACAACAGGTTTCTACTATTTTGTCCACTGTATTATAATCCCAGCAATTCAAATGGTATATGAATTACATGAATATACAGTTTCTATCTCTAGTGAGATTACTATTTTCTAAGAGAAAAGAGGGTAGGAAGGCAAGAGAAATTTGAAATATTTAAAAAAGTGATCAGAAGACAGGAGATGGGGAGCTGGTGTCAGCTATAAAGAAGGAATAATAAGTTAACTGAAAGTAATGTAAAAAAGACTGAGACAGGAGAATCATGAGTTCAAAGCCAGTCTCAGCAACAGCGAGGCGCTAAGCAACTCAGTGAGACCCTGTCTCCAAATAAAACACAAAATAGGGCTGGGGATGTGGTTCAGTGGTTGAGTGCCCCTGAGTTTAATCCCCAGTCCCCCCACCTCCAAAAAAAAAAAGAAAGAGGAGGAGGCAACAGGAAATTTTGGCTGTTACTGGGTGAAGAGAGAGAGGGTGAGATAGGAAGTCCCAGAACCTAAGTATGAAAATGTAAGATTGGAACAACTCAAACTCTCATATAAGTGTACCCTAGGGTAAGTGTAATCTAGGCTAAATAATGAACACATTCAGAAGAGAGGTATGAGTGTGTAAAGTTACATATTTTCAAACCTATTCATTCATACACTGACCATACATACACACACACACACACAGACACACACATCATGCATAATGAAAAAAAGGTGAAAATTAATACAATATGATAAAATGATGTTTGGAAATATTGAAAAAACATTAAAATTTTAAAAGAGTAAAAAATGGAATGTGGAGAGTAAAAAAAGGAAAAAGAAAAAGAAAAAAGAAAAATGTTAATGAGAGAGAGAGGACTTGTTTCTGCTTTGGTGGTCAAATCTGCTGGCAGGGATGAATTTTCAGTCTTCATTTTTTACTCTATTTTTGGCCACCGATGTGGTGTTCCTCGCCTAGCTGCCAGCTGGGGTAGTGGCTCAGCTTCCAAGCAAAGTTCTAGCCTAGGGCTTTCAGTGGTTGGGTTTGGACTTGGGTGGGGTTTGGAACTCTGTTAGTGGGTATTTGAGGTTCGGTCCACACTCGCTATTGCTGTGGCGCTTGCTGCCTGCTGGGCTTCTGGATCTCTGAAGCCCCATCAGGAAGACCCACTTTCCGGCCTAGGGACTGAGCCTCCACAAAGTGTGACCACAGGTGTCCGCCCTGGAGAGCAAGTGAGCTCCCTGGAAAGCAAGCGTTCGTCCTGGAAAGCAGGTGCTTGGCCTGGAGAGCAAGTGTCCGTCCTGGAGATCAAGTATCCGCCCTGGACAGCAGGTCTCTCCCTGGAAAGCAGGTGTCGGTCCTGGAGAGCAGGTCTCGTCCTGGAGAGCATGTGTCCACCCTGGAAAGCAGTGCCAGGGCGTCGTCCAGCTCTCAGGGCGCCAGCTACGTGGGTTCTTGTCCCCCGGGATCCCTTTCTCTGCCTGCTGCAGGGAAGACGCTCTCCGTGCCTGGTTCAGTCTCTGGTTCAGGCACACCCTGGGGTCTTTCTGCTGGTCACCTTCGAGTTCCGAGTCCCCGTCTCTGTGCACGACCGCACAGGAGGTGCAGCGCTCCCAGACCTGGGGGGGGGTGGCTGGCGCGGCTGCCCGGCCTGGGGGCCTGAGCGGGGCTGGGAGGGCTTCCCGGCGGGGCTCGGCCCACCCTCCCGACTCTGTCCACCCGCGACCCTTCCTCTGCCGACCCCGGGTCTGCGGCGGTCGTTCTTTATTTGTTAATTTCTTCCCCCGCCGCCTGCTTCTCTTGTCCTCGGGCCCGGGAGCTGGGCGGGAAGGTTCCACTTCTTATGTTCAAGTCACCCACTTCCGGTGGCTCCTTGGGATTTTTTTTGGTTTTGTTTGGTTTTCACAGTTCGGCATTACGTTTCAGAGAAACTGGTTTCCCCGCTGAGGAGCCGCAGGACGTCCCCTTCTCTGCCCCTCCATCTCCTCTCCCCCAGCCTGAGTTTTATTCTGTTCTTTTTATCTCAAAACACTGTTTTGTTGTTGTTTGTTTTTTGTTTTGTTTTTGTTCTTTTACTAAATTGGCAGTTCTGCATCTGGGCCTTTGTCCATCTTCCCTCCGTTGATGAAAGGGCATCCTCTGCTCCGCTGGCTTCATGCGTACATTTTAATTCCAGTTTCTTCATGAAGTTATTCTAACTTCCCAAGTGAAAATAGTACTTCAAACCGCCCTCTCCACCCACCTTGTACATCCAAAATATTGCATCAGAGTTTCTGGCATTTATCCATTTCTCTTACTCTAAAAGTGTGTGTGGAGGCATCGGGCTTACCTCTTGCTTAGCTCTCTTACAGAATGAAAAGTCTCGCTAACAGGTGCTGTACCCGGTCATCCCGTGTGCTTCCACCTGGCCGAATACCTTCAGCGTGCCAGTTACTCTGTATGCATTTGAGGCACAAAGAAATAACTGAATGTGGTTTGATTATTATATTGCTCTGCACTTTTAAGGAAGTGCATGTATTTACCAATATCTTGATCTAATTCTTACCTCTCTTCTTCCACCTGTCAGTTGTTGGGTTTTTTTTTCTTCCTGCTTTTGAAATTTGGAATTCTTCAAAATAATAAAAAGAATTAATCTCTATAAAAATTACTGCTCTTGGAGTCAGTATTCACGTGAAACTACATACTGCTGTTAAGATGGCTAAGTAAGAAAAGACTGAGACTGCCCTTATTTTAAGCACAGGTCTGTGTGTGTTTCTGGGTAAAGTTGAACGGAAGTACCAAAAATATCATTTTGTTAACCTGCTTCTTCCATCTAGTGGCAAAAGGCAGTAAGAAACAACGTCCTAAAAAAAAACACTATGATCTAAGAGCTCTAGATGCCATTTCAGGAAATACTGATGGCAAGAATTCAACATCCAATGTTTAAATTACAAATACATAATAATTATAAAAATTATTTTAGCAAATTGGAAGCATTTAGTTGGGATAAATCTCAAAGTTACTTAAATTCATATGTGTATTTGAATGTTTTCATGAAGACTTCAGCTATACATGTAAAGCCATGTGTCACCTCATATTAAGTTAGGGTGCATTTGTTTGGGAATACACAGTTACATATCTAGAACAAGTCGTCGAGTATCTAGTTAGAATTCCATAATTTCCCTCAGCTATGGGCATGTGACTATTGTGATGGTATAAGTTTAAGAGGTGCGATTGAGAACCACTGGAATTAACTGTCCCCATGAAGTTTCTAGTTAAAATACTTTTGCAGTAATAGCAGTGAAATACTTTCTGACCTGAGGCACAGGGTAAACTGGAGTGAGGGGAAGAGGCAAGGATGAGGCAGAATCAGCCGCTCTGCATTGTTAACGCTGCCTCAAAGACATTAATGAAAAATAATATGCACTGCATAGCATGATTGTGCATTCTCTGAACTCTCAAAGGCCAGCAGCTTATCCCCAACACATGAGATTTGACTGTATTTCTAATACTTTCTGTTTGCCTCACTGCAAATGTAATTAATGTTTTAGAAGTTAAATGTAGGTTATGCAGAAATGGAAAGAGCATCCTCCAAAGACGGCAAGATTCTTCCCCTCCCCTATTTGAATGAACCAGTTAACAATGTGTAATGGCAATATAAATTAAGAACTGTCAAACTTTTAAACTATGTTAAGGCTATAAAGAGAAAATAAGTATTCATGAATATTTTGATTATTTCAAACGCAATATTTTTTTTTTTTTGGTACTGGAGATTGAACTCAGGGGCACCCGGCCACTGAGCCACATCCCCAGCCCTATTTTATGTTTTATGTAGAGACAGGGTCTCACTGAGTTGCTCAGCGCCTCGCCATTGCTGAGGCTGGCTCTGAACTCACAATTCTCCTGTCACAGCCTCCTTAAGTGCTGGGATTACAGGCTTGTGCCAGCTCACCCAGCTCAAACACAATACTTTTTACTAAAAGAACACAAGCTTGAAACAAACAAACAAAAAAACAAAACAAAGGATGAATGAACAAACTGTCCCACCTCCATTCCATTGGACGCTAATCAGTTTATTATGCAGAATGAACTATTGATATCTCAAGTGCATCACACTATGTTTGAAAATCCAGTCTCAAAAGGTTACATACTGTCTCATCCCATGTATATGATATTCTCATAAATACATGATTATAGATATGAAGAACAGAATGGAGCTATCAGGGGCTAGTGAAGAGAAATGAGTGACTATGGTTATAAAAGAGTAGCCCTGGGTATCGCCATGATGGAAATAATCAGATCTTGACTGTGTTTGGAGGTCCCATGAACATACACATGTGACAAAATAAACATATGCTCAAAAGTAAGTGCAAATAAAAGAGGTAAAACCTGAACTAGGTAAAAGATTGTATCCATGTTAATTTCCTGGTTATGCATTACAGTATATATCATTGGAGAAATGTGGGCGAGATGTATAAGGGTCTGTCTGTATTACATCTTGTACCTCCATGTGAATATATGATTATCTAAAAATCAAAAGTTAAAAAGAACACATTTCCAAAAAGACAAAAAAAAAAAAGAATACAAGTTTGTTTTTCCAGTTTTCAAGAAGAGAAAAACCTTGCCAAACACCTTCATCACCCAGATCAATTTGAGATTAGAAGGATTGTCTGTTAGTTTCTCTCCTTTGCCTCCAGTGGAAGCAGTCTAGAGTTTTTATCTTCTGTATGTATGGGGACGTGGTGGGAAACGGAGGACATGGAATGGCTATGTGAAGGAGAATTGTGCTCCATATGTGCACTATGACTTGAAATGCATTTTTCTGTTTTAAAAAATAGAAGTAAGTAAATAAAAGGAGGGGCACAGGAATGAACACTGGACTGACTTCCTGGGCTGGTGTCCCAGTTGTCACTTAGCAGCTCTGTGAGCTTGGGCAAGCTGCACACCTTCTCTGAGTCTCAGTTTTCCCCAAACTGGTTCATTCAAATAGGGAAGGGGAGGAAACTTGATGTCTTGGAGAATGTCTTTCCATCTACAAAATAGAGAAAATGGTAATACACCCTTATAAGTTTGTTAGGACAAATTAAATGAGAAAATGCATATAAAGTACTTGACAATAGAAGGCACTCAATATATAAGAAAAGTCATTATTTACAGTATATCTAATATATACCAAGAATTTTGTAGTACATTGTCTTTCATATAATATAATATCTAATATTTATTTGATATATGCTTGTAAAATAAATTTTAAAATGCTCTCTTTGGTGTAAATATTCCCTTGTCATTGTATGGGGTTGGGGGGGTGATTTTTAGAAATAATTTTCAAGGCTGCCTTCAAGTCTTTGCATAGCCAATATCAATTACAATTAATACTAATATTTTCATCTGATAAGTTTTGGGGAATTTTTTAGAAAAATTTTACCTGAAAAGTTTAAGATTATTGAAGTATTTTAAAAAGACATAGTTTAAAACAAAAGAAGCAAATTTGTAAATTTTTAAAGCATATCTGTTTAAGAATAAAAAAGATGAAATGATCATTAAGAACTTTGAATCCCTGAAAAATAGAAGCTATTGTGAATTTCTGCAAGTATTATAGCCTGTATTTTTTATGACATTGTGGGCTTATAGAATTAAAAAAAAAAAACCCAAACCAAACTGACCCAAAACAAACAAACAAACAAAAAAAAAAAAAAACAGGTATTCCTAAGCACTCCACCAATTTTTCTGTCCCCAGGTAAGTCTGGGTTAGAATGAAGGTGTAATATGATTTTAAAATTTTTGTAAAAACATGCTTAAAGAAGTATTTTCATATTGGGTAGAATGAAAGCAACACTAAATGCCTATTCAAGATTTGAAAGTTTATTCTTTGTGACTAAGGAGAAAGAAAGAAGAAACTGCCAAAATTTTCACACAGCTGCCTCTAGGTTATGATGTTCACTCACCCTTATTCACTCTTCTGAAACCAACTTGAAATTATTAATTGTTCACCTTTAACATGCAAATTATTTCTGGAGTACTTTCAAAACCACAAGAAATACAAGAGAACTTTAAAACACTTTATATCCCTTAAATGAAAGGTTTTTCACTGTCTGCATTATTCTTGCTTTTTCTTTCTACAAATAATTATAAATTAAATCAGATGTTACAAATGTGTTCTAGTTGTAACTAAAAAAAACCTACCGGACCTTACATAGAATTTTCTACAGAAATCAAACCTCTCTACTTTATCCACCATGAAAGACAAGATTTTGTACAGAATATTCTTCAACATTTTTAAATGTTTCTGCTATTTCTTCATTAGCAGAGGGCTTCTATCATTCAACTCTCTTTCTCAACTTTTGAAATGAAATTCTTAGAGAAGTTTCTGCAGGTGCTCCTAAGAAAGATCACACCAACTCAGCAACTATTTAAATGTAATCCTCCCTCCCTCTTTCTCTTTCTCTCTCAAACACGCAGACACACACACACACACACACACACACACAGAGTTTATCTAAAACTTCAATAATCAGAAGTATTTACCTTTATAACCAATAAATTCCATATCTCTATAATGTCTAATAGGACATTTACTGAACCAATCTTATTATAAACACCTGGTGAAAAAGGAAAAAAACCAGCAGAATTTTCATAGGACAGGAAGAACAAAGACTCCACTTCACAAATAGTCACTTCCCCATAAGATTGAAAAATGATAAAAACAAGTCAAATACCTCTTTAGAAAGAGTAGCCTGGGGTTCCTCCACAGCAGGCTACGATAAGAGCTGGATCTGGAGGGCCTTCATTTTTAAAGGCCTAAAACGAAAATACATTTTCTACCTTACTTATACTTTAATGCCTATATCAAGATGAAGACATTATGTTTCACTATTGACTAGACACTTTATGATCAATCATGTTTACCGTCCTTTGTTGTTCATTTATTAATAATGGTGACAGATTTATGTGGCAAATACACCATCAGATTGAGGTACCGAGACCAATGTCACAAGCCCAACCCCAACAGAGTTATGCTTCTTTTATGGTTCTTTGTTCTTTAAAAATATGAGAACACTATTAAGAAAGAGAAACTACTTGCCTTTTCAAAATTTGTGTAAGTTTAAAGAAGCATTTTCATCAACTTCTGCAAACATCCTGCAAATATCAACATGAGATTTGTTAGACATTGTTTACTAAAACTGGGAATAGATCTTCATTAATTACATTATTTTTATTTATTATTTTATTTTATTTATGTAATTAAATTGTTTTATTTATTGCTTCCTTATTTTATTATTTTATTCAAAAATATTTCCAGGGCCTACTGGTTGCAAAACATTATTTCAACAATAGCATCCTTCCCCTGACTCTCCCAAATGCACACTGGTGAGTTGGCATCATAACTCAGATGCAGTTGTGTGAAAATTTTGGCAATTTCTTCTTTCTTTTTATGTCAGTTACCACTGTATAGGAGAAGGGGTGGCAGGGCACCAGGGATTGAACTCAGAGGTGCTTAGCCACTGAGCCACATCCCAGCCCCTTTTAATTTTTTGTGTGGAGACAGGGTCTTGCTACACACACAAAATATATTAACTGCATCCCAATAGCCTCCAAAAGTCTTAACTCATTCCAGGACTAACTTTGAAGTCTAAGTCCAAAATCTTATATAAGTATCATATAAATCTGATATGGGTGACTCATGGTATGGCTCATGGTATCTGAGGCAAATTCCTCCACCAAATGTGAGCCTATGAAATGAAACAACTTCGTGCTTTAACTGCAATCCCAGCAGCTCAGGAGGCTGAGGCAGGAGGATCACAAGCTCAAAGCCAGTCTCTGAAAATTACTGAGACCCTGTCTCTAAATAAAAAATAAAAAGGGGCTTGGAATATGGCTCAGTGGCTAAGCACCCTTCTGTTCAATCTCTGGTACAAAAAACAAAAAACAAACAAAAAAACTCCCCAAGGGCTGGGATCGTAGCTCAGCGGTAGAGCGCTTGAGGCCCTGGGTTCGATCCTTAGCACCACATACAAAGCAATAAAATAAAGACATTGTGTCCATCAACAACTAAAAAAATATTAAAAAAAAAAAAACCCAAAACCACAATAGTGATAGAAGACAAATATTCCTATTCCAAAAGAGAGATACAGAGACGAAAAAGGTACTAACAGGTCCCACTCAAATCTAAAACCCAACAGGAACAATGTTAAGTCTTAAGGCTTGAGAATAATCTTGACCCCATGTCCTGCTTTCTAGACACACTGGGACTGGAGTCTGGACCCCAAGGCCGTGGGGACCCTGGTCCCATGGCTTTGCTCAGGAGTTAGATTTTCATGCCTGCAAATCTCCCAGGTGGCATAGCATTCCACACTGGCCCTACCATTCTGGAGCCCTGAGGGCAACCATTCTCTCCCAACTCAATTAGACATTGCCCTAGCAAGGACGCGCTGAGGCACCATTTGAAGTCTAGGTGGAGCCATCTTGTACAACGTGCACACTTACAGAGAAAGCATCATGTGGACACTGATAGATTTATAGCTTCTGCTCTCTAGAGCAGCAGCCCAAGCCATACCTGGGCCCACCTGAGCAACAGATGGGCAGCCAAGTAGCACAGCACTAAGAGGAAAGGAGTAGAAACTCCCAGTGGTCCTGGATGGCAATCCCTAACATCCCCAGGTGCTCTGTGTCTCTGTCTTGAAAGCATTCTGGCCCCAATTCCCTGGCAATCTGAGCCTGTGATGGGAACAGCAGCCTCAAAGACCTCCAGGTGCCTTCAGGGTCGTTGTCCTGCAGTCTTGATGAAAAGCAGCTGGCTTCCTTCTATCCACACCAATTTCCTTATCTAAAGGTAGCCTGCTGATGCCCTCTGCTTTCCCTCTGAACCATGCTTTTTTATTCTTTACAGGCCCAGGCTAAGAATATTCCAAATCTTTATATTCAGTTACCATTTTCTTCAAAGAATATGCATTTTTAGTTATACATGACAACAGAATTCATTTTGACATAATCATAAAAGCATGGAATATAATTTGCTCTAATTCAGTCCTCGGTACTTCCCCTTCTCCTCTTTTCCTCCTCCCCCATTCCCTTCCCTCTACTCTACTGCTCTTTCTGCTATTTACTTATAGTTTTAATTAGCGTCTTGTGGATGTATGTGATGGTGAGATTTACTGTGGTACATTCACGTAAGTACACAAGGTTAGGTCCGATACATTCTACTCTGCCTATCCCGTCTTCTTCCCTTCCCTTCATTCCCCCTTGTCTACTCTACTGATCTTTCTTCTATTCTTTTTTTTAATACATTCTATTTTTAACTAATTTCTCTGTTCTCACTTGTACTATAAACAGTTAAGAAAAGCCAGGCAGCACCCTAAACACTGTTTAGCAATATCTTCTGCCAAATATCCTAGTTCCGTGCTTGTAAATTCTGCCTTCTTTCCACACAGCAAAAGGACACAGACATAATTCGTTGGATTTCGTTGTCACTTTGTAATAAGGATGGCCTCTTTTCCAGTTTCCAGTAAGATATTTCTCACTTCCAGCTAAGACCGCATCAGAATGGTCTTCGGTATTCATATTTCTTTTTTTTTTTTAAATATTTTTTCTAGTTGTAGATGGACACAATATCTTTATTTTATTTATTTTTATGTGGTGCTGAGGATCGAACCCAGTGCTTCACACATGCGAGGCAAGCGCTCTACCATTGAGCCACAATCCCAGCCCCCGGTATTCATATTTCTATCAATGTTCTGCTCATGACCACTTAACTCATCTCTCAGGCCTTGGCTTTCTCTGGTAATTCTAAACCATAGCAATCTGTTTCTCATGATTCTGGAGGCAGCAAAGTCCAAGTTCAATCAAAGCATTTTATATGCATCAAAAGGTAACTAGTACAAAACATGGAATTAAAATTAACTTTATAGTATTGACAGCAGATTGCAAAGAAACAGCAGGGTAAATGTAAAGATACAGTAATACTAACTTCAAAAAAAAAAACATAAAGGCTGGAAAGCATGGAGAGAGACTCAGTGATGCATGTGACAAGATCAAGCATCTTGACTGAGAATGGGGTCACAGGAGGAGAGTATTTTAAAAAGTAATGGCCAATACTTCCTGAATTTTATTAAGACTATAAATTCAGACATTTAAGAACCTCAAACTCCAATTATAATAAATGCAAACACATACACACCACGGTACTTATAAGTAAATTGGTAAAACCCAATGACAAAAGGAAAACCACCACAGTGAGAAGGCCAAGTTAAAAATAAAAGACACTTTACAAACTTTTTAAAACAAGAATGTATGTGTAATATGTCAAAATGCACTCTATTGATGTATATCTAAAAACAAATTTTAAAGAAAACAAAACAAGAATATGGTATACTTAATCAGAATTCAGGTAAGCCAGAAGGTAATAGAACTTCATCTTTTTTATTTTTTAGTTGTTATTTTATTTGTTGTTTTTAGCTATATATGGGAGTAGGGTGTATTTTGACTTATTACACATACATGAAGTGCAACCTGCTCTTCCAATTTTGATCTCGTCCTTGTAGTTGTACATAACGTGGAGTTACACTGGTCCTGTATCCACACATGAGCATAGGAAAGCGATGTCCAGCTCATTCTGCTATCTTCTGTATCCCCATCCTCTCCCCCTTCACTTCATTCCCCTTTGTCTAAATCCATGGGCTTCTATACTTCCCCTCCCTACCCTCCCTTTTTATAGGTCAGCATCCACAAATCAGAGAGAACATTCAGCCTTCGGATTTGGAGGATTGGCTTGTTTCACTTAGTATGATGGTCTCCAATTCTATCCATTTATTGGCAAATGCCATAATTTATTCTTCTTTATGGCTAAGTGATATTCCATTGTGTATATATACAGCACATTTTCTTTATCCATTCATCTGTTCAAGGGCACCTAGGTTGGTTCCATAGCTTGGCTATTGTGAATTGAGCTGCTATAAGCATTGATGTGGTTGCGTCACTGTAGTATGCTGATTTGAAGTCCTTTGGGTATAAGCTGAGGAGTATGAAAGCTGGGTAAAATGGTGGTTCCGTTCCAGGTTTTCTAGGGAATCTCCATTTTGCTTTCCAGAGTGCTTGCACCAATTTGCAGTCCTACCAGCAATGGATAAGTGTACGTTTTTCCCCACATCCTCGCCAACAGTTTCTTATTGCTTATATTCTTGATAATTGCCATTCTGACTGAAGTGAGATGGAATCTCGGTATGGTTTTAATTTGCATTTCTCTAATTGCTAGAGATGTTGAACATTTTTTCATATATTTTTGACCATTTGTATTTCTTCTTCTGTCAAGTGCCTGTTCAGTTCCTTTGCTCATTTATTAATTGGTTTATTTGGGGTTTTTTGGTGTTAAGTTTTTTCACTTCTTTGTATTTCCTGGAAGTCTATACATAGTAAATTGAAATTGAACTCTTATCTCTCACCCTGCACAAAACTCAACTCAAAGTGGACCAAGGACCTAGGCATTAGACCAGAGACCCTGTGCCTGTTAGAAGAAAAAGCAGGCCTAGCTCTCCATCATGTCAGCTCAGGAATGGACTTACTCAATAAGATGCCCAACGCACAAGAAGTGAAATCAAGAATCAATAAACAGGATGGCATCAAACTAAAAAGCTTCTTCTCAGCAAAGGAAACAATCAAGAACATGAACAGAGAGCCTATAGAACTTCATCTTTATAATGCTGAAGAGAAAAAGTCTACCTAGAATCTATGCCCAGTGAAACTATCTTTCAAAAAATAAGTTTTCAGACAAGAGAATGAATTTTGAAAGAATTCCTACCAGAAGGCCTATGCTATATTAAATATTAAAGGAAGTTGTTGAGGCACAAGAAAATGATATTATATGAGAAATATCATTGGATCTCAAAGGAATAAAGAACAAGAGGAAGAGTAAATATGTGGCATATATTAAAATTATGTTTTCATGGTTAAGTTTTTATAAAATACAATTGATAATTTCAAGGAAAAAATTTGAATAATGTTTTAGGACTAAAAAGAAAACATATATTCTAATAGCAGGATGTATTGTGGAATCAAAGAGTATAAGTCACAAAACATTTACCCTCTGAAAGACATTTAAGAAAATTAAAAGGCCAAGTTGAAAACCAGGAGAAAATATTTTATATATATATTGATATATATAGAGAGAGATATATAGATGTATCTCCAAGGACTTGTATTCTAAATATGTAAGGAAAAAACCCACAGTTCAATTATAAACAGACAAACAAAACACTGGACAAAATAATTGAATAGACATTTCAAAAGGAAAATATATGAATGCCCAATAAGGGCATAGATACTCAAAATCATTGGTCAACCAAGAAATACAGACTAAAACCTCATTGAGAAACCAGTACGCCCTCATCCACAGACCTAGAATCTAAAGGATCAACAGTACCAAGATTGGTGAGAATGTGGGACATTTCTAATACTCATGCATTGTTGGTATTTTAGAAACACTTTGTAATAGTTTGTCATTTTCTTTAAAGCTAAATATAGTTACCTTATGATCAAGTAATTTTGATCTTAGATATTTACCAATGCAAAAACGTACATTCACGAAAAGATTAATATACACAAATGTTTTTGATAGTTATATGCAAAATAGAAACTGAAAGCAACCCCAAAGGCCCATCGACAGGTGAATCAATCACTCAGTCGAGAGTAGTATATCCATACAACAGATTGCCACTGAGAAATAAAAAGGATCAATCTACTGGTAGAAGCAATAGGTAGATAATTTTCAAATATACCATACCAGTGACAGTTTTAGACACAAAGATTAGAATCATAGAATATGACTATAATTGTGTAACATTTCCAGAAAAGGCAAAACTAAGGACAAAACGTAGTTAGCATAGCTTGGGGCTGAGGAGTAAGAACGGAAATTAGCTGTAGACAAACACAATGGTATTCAAGAATGATCCAAGCCGGGTGCAGTGGCCCATGCCTGTAATCTCGGCACTTTGGGAGGCTGTGACAGGAGAATCGCAAGTTCAAAGCCAGCCTCAGCAACAGCGAGGCACTAAGCAACTCAGTGAGAGCCTGTCTCTACATAAAACACAAAATGTGGCTCAGTGGTCGAGTGCCCCTGAGTTCAATCCCCGGTACCAAAAAAAAAAAGATCCAATCATACATTTAAATAGGGACATTCTATTTTATGTAAATTTTACCTTAATGATGTTGATTTTAAAAGCTAGATTCCAGATTCTGCATAGACTAGACTTGAAAGAAGATTGAGCAAGGAAAGGGGAAATGCAGAGACCAATTCAAAAGGTCTTCAGGGTTGCAGTCATCCAGAGAAGACGACAGTGGCTTGTGCGAGACTGGAGTTAAGGTGAAGGTGTTGAAAAGTGATTGGATTCACACATATTCAAAAGGGTAGTTGCCAGATTTGCAAAGGGATCAGATGTAGTGGAATGAGAAAGAAATTTTTGTCCTGAGCCATAGAAAGATTTGTCACTTACCAAAATAGGAAAGACTTGTTAGGGGGTTGTCAAGAGTTCAGTTTGGGACATCTGAATTTGTGGTGTTCATCTGGTAAGTTGGAAGCAATATCAGGTTTGATGTTTGGGCACCCATTCAGAAAATGAAGGTGTGCATTTGGTATCATTAGTATGCACATTGTATTTAAAATAACAATATTGGCTGAAGTGACCAAATGAATGAATATATAGAAAGTAGAAATCTAAGGACAGAATTTTGAGGAATTACACTTTTAAAGTTTGAAGAGAGAAGGAACTAGCCAAGAAGAATTAGAAGGGCTGGGGTTGTAGCTCAGTGGTGAAGCACTTGCCTAGCACTGGTTTTGATTCTCAGCACTGTATATAAATAAATAGAAACAAAGATATATTGACAATGAAAAAAATAATTTAAAAAAGATGAAGAATTAGAAGAATGAGAACTGAAAAAGTGATATCCCAGAGAAAAGTTAAAGAAATGTGGATAGGAAGGAACAATCAGCATTGTTGAATTCCTCCAATATTTAAGCAAGATGCTATCTGAGTAGCTTATAATAAGGTAGATGCAAATTTTCTGAGATAATATTTCATATCCATCTGAATATCAAAAATCTTATTGGAGATTTCATATGAGAGGAATTACTTCAATGAGTGAAATACAGATTTTCTTTGGACAATAATTTTGTACTTTCCTGAAAAATTGTATATACATTTGCCCTCTACCCAGAATATATCACTCTTAGGAAATGATTCTAATAATATACTAGGAAAAGTACAAAAATCTTTGTGAAATTAATAATTAGGCAGAATACTATAGTTTGGATCCTGAATGTCCCCAATGGCCCATGTGTGGAAGGCTTGGTCCCTAGTTTGGGTCACTACTGGGAGGTGGTGGAACCTTCAGGAGGCAGGACCCAGAGGAAGGACGTTAGGTCAGTGGGGGAATGCCTTTGAGGTGGATTTTGAGACCTGCAGTCCCTTCCTTTATCATTCTGTACTTCCTGGCCACCAGGAAGTGAACAGGCCTCTTTTGCGACACACTCCTGCCATGAAATACTTTGGCTCTGCCACAGGCCCAAAGCAATAGGACCAAATGACTGAGTCTTCCAAAACTATGAGCCAAAAATAAACCTTTCCTCCTTTTAAGTTGATTATCTCAAGTACCTTGTCATAGTAATGGAAAGCTAACTAGCACACAGCAGAACAGCAATCTGTTTTCTTCTTTTATATGGGGATGTACTAGGAAACAAAGAAACCAGTTAAATCTGCTTGGAAATAAGATAATGACAAAACTCCTGGCAAACATACTAATGATGTGTGCTAGCAGGAAAGTCCTTGTCTGTAGTATGCTTTTAGCAGGATGTATTTGGGTGGTTTAAGATGGCTTATAATGCACATACAGTGCAACTCTCTATCGTGTACAGAGAAATGAAAAGTTGTGCTCCATTTGTGTACAATGAATCAAAATGCATTTTGCTGTCATATGTACCTAATAGAACAAATAAAAAACGAAAGACTGAAAGGCTAGGGGGAAAATATTGCTTATGATAAAAAAGACTGAATGCTTTCTTAAGGGGCATGAGTTCTTAGAAAATATTATATAAGCAATATAATCAAACGGCTATAGAATGGACATGTTTATTGACTAAAATATAGTCCTTTGTATGTTAAGTCCAGTAGCTGAAAACAGGGATCATATTGTCTTCATCTTTTCTACAAGGGATATTGCCTATATTCATTCTTCAGTTTTAGTTTGCCATGCTAAATGGTAAATCTTGGCATTTCCTGAACCCTTCTCCATAGTAAACACTTAGTAATACAGAATTCCAGAAGGGCAAGAGCAGATCACTATTCTAATTAATGAAATGGCTAAAGTAGGAGTTCTGATTCCCACTCTTACCCATCCTTCCACCTACTACCTAAGACAGCTGGTCCCTGGAAGTAAACAGTGGACTGTCAACGACCAAACAAGATGGGTTCCTCTGGCTGCTTCAGCCATGTGAAGAATACACAGGAAATGCAGTACACATGTATGGTATGCCTCTTCTCAGTTCCAAGTTCAGAGCCCTTCCAGGCACAGTTTGCATTTCCATGGAATAGAAATCATGCAAATTTACTACATTACCACAATATGTGAATTTCCTGGCATATTACCAGAAACTAGCATGTCAGTTTAGTGGACTTAATAACCACTGAGAACACGTTGGTGCACTACATTGAAGCTATCATACTAATTACCCCTTCAGAGGAAGAAAGTCAAGAAGAGCTAAGGACCATAATCACTAACTAAAAGTCCAGTCCAGCAGAATCTGAGATGCCTGAAGCAAGTAGAGATATTCCTCAATCTGTGAGAAATAAGTCGCTGTCTCCCACAGACACTTCTAATGAGCAGGAAGCTCAGAGCTAACAGGGCTATTTGAGTTTTGGCAAAATCTCATTACTCTTAAAAGAATACCATTATACCCTATCACAAAGTCATAAAAAATCAATGTTATTTTAAGTGGAGTCCTGAGAAGAAACAGGCATTTAGAGATTTACAGGGGATGGTGGCCCAGGGAGTCCCAGTAAGACTTTATGACCCAGTCATTCAGATTATACTAGACCATCTGCCTCTAGAACACAGGCAGACTTGAAGCCCATGGGATAAATCAAATAGGGATACCCACCAAAGTCCTCAATGGATTTTGAACTTGAAAACTAACTGAAGCAGTTGCTCCTTATAGCCCATTTGGAAGATAACTACCAGCTTAGTACTGGGACTTAGTCAAAACTGTCCCCACCACAGAAGGGCATCAAATAATCCTGAGGAAGATGTAAATCTTGCCTTGAATGATTTCAGAGACATTGAATAGGGAGGGAAGCACAGCAAAGCTCACTGACAAAGAGGAAATGCTACATGGACTAGAGCAAGAAGGCAGAAAATCCAGAGAGTTCACTGCACATATGAACAAGTTGTCATCCAGCCAGTGATGGAGCCCTCCAAGCTGCTGGTCCATGGTCCAAGCTCTGCAATCCTTTCGCAGTTGAGTCAGATTCCCTGCTTGGTTTACCAATGGAAGTTCCTGGTTTGTTTAGAAATTGGCATCTGTGTCCCTTAATGATAGAAGAAGCATTGAGAAGAGAAGGCATGGGTAACTGTGAATTTGACAGAGTCGAGAGCTGCTGATTTAGCCATGGGAGAGGAATTACAGTCTCAGAGGAACATTTGGATATTTATAGACTTTGGGCTATTGCCAATGGCAAATGGGTTCTAGATGATTGGACAATAGAGAATACCCAATTAAGGAGATCTCTATGGGAATTAGGAATTAAAGTGGATCATGCAGATGCTCAGAAAGAAGACCAAAATGCTAAAGTGAATGCCCTAATCAGATTCCTGAGATAGCTTCCTGGATTCTTGAAATCAGCAGTAAAAAGCTTCAGATACAAGAGCACACAGTATCATTCCTACTGGGGGCAGATGTCATCTAATGATACCTGTAAAAACCTGTTCTACTCTATCTGAAACGAATCAGGTGGGATTTAGGATTTATTGATAAAAGGCAAATGGAAAGAAGCTGTTTCTATTGGAAAGGATCCTGAAATATGAACTAATACAAAGTATATTGAACATTACTTTAATCTCTTTTCAATCTATATGGTATAAAAAGTAATGTATATACTTATTTATAGCATAAAATAAAAAGCAAGATTTATGTAAACACTGATTTCTCAGGATGAGAAAATATTTTGGAAAATAAATTAAATCTCTTGATAGATATTAATACCTATGAAAATTTGTTGGTCAGAGAAGGAAGTGCATTTAGTTTTAGAAAAATTGTATACTCAAGTTAAAATACCTCCATCAACATATTATAAAATGTTTAAAATAAATGTTGGTAAAGAACAAAAGAGGGTAACAGTAAATAGAATATCAAAAGATCTATGAAGTAGTGTGATCATTAAGTTGCTTTTTTAGAGGGAATTCTTATTCGTCAGCGAATGAATTCAAATCTTGGCAATTCACATAGTTAATTAGTTTATCCTTTGTGTAAATCATCACAGAAATGTTGAAAGACAAATAATGAAAAAATACCTGAGAAATACATGGCAAAGACACACTGACTGAGGTCAGAAGGTGGAGTGGGAGAGCGAAGTAAAGCTGCTCGCTGTCCTTTGTTCCCCTCCAGGGGACACCGTTTGGGAAAGGAAATCAGTTAAGTGTCCCATACTAACCTTTCATTGCGCTGACTGATTTCCTTGGGCTATGGATATTTGCTAGCAGGACTATCCTTTTCTGTGGAATGCTCTTAGTTGGATTATCCCTAGACTTGGGATTCACAGGATGTGTGTCTCAGGAAAACATCATGTAGGTCCTTTACCACTCTAAATGCAAAGGGAAAGCATTTCATAACTTAACTTCCTTTGCACTGCGAGGTCACCCACAAACCTCATATGAAGACTCCATCTATTACTCTAGGTCAGAGAGAGTATCCAATGCAGAAATGGAAACAACTAGCCTACTAAAGATGAATAGAGTCATGTCAAAAGATTTAGGGACCAGCCAGGCGTAGTGGCGCACTCCTGTAATCCTAGCACTTCGGGAGGCTGAGACAGGAGAATCGCTTATTCAAAGCCAGCCTCAGCAACAGCAAGTGCCAAGGAACTCAGTGAGACCCTGTCTCTACATAAAACACAAAATAGGGCTGGGGATGTGGCTCAGTGGTCGGGTGCCCCTGAGTTCAATCACCAGTACCAAAAAAAAAAAAAAAAAAAAAGATTTAGGGACCGATTTAGACTCCCACTGGCCAAAGATGGAACACTTCAGCATCAATAAGAAAACTGTGATGGGTTGGTGCACATTGAACATTTTTAATTCATGAGTTCAAAATCCTCTTTCAAAAATTTTATTGGTTGTCTTTTCAGGATGCTAGAAAAATAGTTATTCTGAAAACTGATACATGAAGGAAAGAATTCCACATTTATCCTGTAAGAACGATGCTTTGTGTTGTCCAGATGAATTAAGAAAGCATTTACCTATAGAATTATTCCAACTAAGAAATATGGAGGCAACGAAAAAGTGGAACATCAAGATTTTACCAGCTCTAATGAATCCATGGATCCAGGTGATGCTCACTGATGCTTTCTACTACCACAAAAAGAGAGAGAACCCAACAAGTTTAATAATAATAGAAAAATACACTGCCACCCATGAAATAAATCTTACTAAAAATTGAACTTGGACTTGATCATGCTTCTAGATTTAATTCACAAACTAATATAGGAGCCACATGAACATCTGAAAGCAGGAAATAACATTTACCAAAATCCAGATGGTAGAAAACTTTACAGTTTTCGAAAATGTGTGGAAAGTATTTGGAAGGGTATCACATATTACTGAACATTTTCCCTTACACTGAATCTCATAGTCCACAATTGTGAGACCTGGAACAGCCACACACATTTATCTACATAAAAAAAAAAAAAGCTGTATTTGAATGATGACCTTAAGGAAGCAGAGCAAGAAAGTCGTGGAGCCAGGGACGCAACAGGATTGTCAATTTCTGGGTCCAACACTGCTGGAAGTCTACTTGCCTCTGGTTATTGATTATGCTGGTTTAAGTCAGCTTTATTTTCATTTGTAAACTAAATCATTCTAACATTTAGGGAAGAAGCTGCGTATTGTTGTTGCATCCAACCCACACCTCTCCCCAAGCAGTGCAGCCCAGACAACTCTGCAGAAGCAGCAAAGTTTATAGAGGAAATAGGCACACAGGCCAATCGATTGGGGTCAGCTCTCCTTTCCTTCAGAGAGTGACCCCAAAGTGAGGGTTTCAGAGGTTATTATAGGGTGGGCTAGCTACATGACTCAGGAAAACATGATTTGGCAGGTATTCAACCTATAGTTATTTACAGTTCAACCGTGACAGTGCCTCCTATGTCCCTTTTCAGTTCCTGGAATTTTAGGTAACTGGCCAGGGGTTCTGGCAGCCTGTGGTTTTGCCTCCTCCCCCTCTAGAAGCAAGCATAGCAAAGCATTAATCACAGAAG
The DNA here is from genome assembly GCA_028644305.1 of Xerus rutilus. Taxonomy (NCBI): domain Eukaryota; kingdom Metazoa; phylum Chordata; class Mammalia; order Rodentia; family Sciuridae; genus Xerus; species Xerus rutilus. Next base: position 6,169,131 of record CM053408.1, on the reverse strand, counting down.
CACAAAGAGCAGATTAGCAGATACATGCAGGCCTGAGCCAGAGTGACTCCATTTTGAGTTTGGATTTTACATTCCCCCCTTTTCTAGTGAATAGAGTCAAACCTTTGACTCGTTATTATCTATCAGGAGAGTTTATAGTGGGACCTGAGTACCATGAGTTTAACAGTACTAATTTTTTGTCTTATATAGTTAACTAGACAGTTAATAATGCAGGGGTCTACTAGAAATCCCAAAAGCAAAAGTATGAGGGGGCTTGAAATAGCAGATATCCTGCTAATCCTAGTCCCATTAACAATAGTCTTTTTCATACCAATATATTTGTGACAAAATGTGTACTACAACACAAAGTTTTTTTGACATATTATTTTAAAAATACCAGGCATTGATGCAGGGAGTTATTTCTGATAAACAGGCAAACCAAATGTCTTCTGGAGCCACATAGAAATTAACCAATAGTCCTGGGTAACATTAGGTTTTGTCCAATTAGAGGTAAGGGTTGGACTGGCAAAATACATTGTTTTAGCAGCTCATATCTTATAACATTTTTTTTGGACTCAAACCAGCCTCCATTTTGTGAATTGACCGGATTACACATTTACATTGATTGTATTTTTCCTCTAGTTTTAGGGAACTCCTACTGCTGTAAGGAAAAGGGCGACGACCGCTCTTGCTGCTTCAAGCTGAGAGGGGGTGATGTGCAGTGGGGCAAGCAGTTTGGAGTCCCTTTTTATAAATTGGGTCAAGGGGTCCATGATAAAAGTCTGATTCAGGAAGAACAGGTTGTAAATTTACCTGGGGGTGGTGCTTCTATGAGAGAAACAAAAGACATGAGCACTGAAATGAGATCAATACACAGTAAATGTTGTAGCATCTGGAACATGTCAATGAATATCATGAAGATAATAGAAATCAATAATCCCTCACCAGCAGGTGCAAGAACTAAGAAGTTATCCCCATAACAAGGCCTAACAAAGCCTAA